>JBAMAV010000006.1:3000000-3553417 GCA_037043315.1 Amiota communis | reverse complement strand
TTCCGTCCATACTTCTTCGGAAGACTATTCGAACTAGAAAGCGACCACCAACCTCTCAAGTGGCTGATGACAAAATTCACAGGAAAGGATATAAGCCCTCGTTTACAGAGATGGCTAATAAACTTGGAGGAATATAACTTCAAAATAAAATACATTAAAGGCAGAAATAACAATATAGCCGATTTTTTAAGTAGGATTACCGAAGACGAAATAAACCATGGCGTGTCTGATACGAATTTTAAGGAACCCCAGGAAGAGATCCTTAATCAAGGGGAAGACATGATCACGGAACACAATAACAACACTTCCAACGAGGGGCAAACATCTCATTTACAGCAGCAGAACTCAAACAACGAAATTTACACTCACGAAACAGTAGTCAACAAAACGCAAATCATTCTCATACCCAAAAAACAAACTAATTCTGAAAATCCGTTTCATAAAAAACGGATATACATAGATAGGGACGACATTAATGAAAACTGCATATTAGACATCATACGCAGAGAAATTACAAAAGGCAAAATAGGAATATACACCGAATTAAATAACCAAGAATACAATAAATTTCGATATATCGCAATAAACGAATTCTCAACAAACCCTCAAATAAAATTTATAAGGTGCACAAAATTTGTAACGGACGTCGAAACTGAAGACAGCCTAAATAAGCAAATAGCACTATTTCATAAACACGAAAGTGGCAATTGCGGCATAACAGCAACTTACGAAAAATTAAAATCAAGGATCTATAACCCACACTTAAAACAAAATATAAATATCATAATATATAATTGCAAGATATGCTCAGGGGAAAAGTACGATCGAAACCCCATAAAAAACAAATTTTTTTTAACGGAAACACCAAAGACAATGAAATAGTATATGTAGATACATACGTAAATAGCAAACAATCATTTATCGTATTTATCGATAAGTTCTCTAAGCATGCTACATGTTTGCCTCTACCCTACAGAAATAATAGAACAATTCTTTACAAAATATAACAATTTCTAGCCTTAAAAAGCAGAATTAAAAAATTCATATTCGACAACGAATTTAACAGTTCAAACATAAAAGAATTCCTAAGCAAAGAAAACATTGATTTCCATTCAACTACACCAAACAGTCACACTGGAAACAGCGATGTTGAACGATTGAACAATACTTTGACAGAAAAGATAAGAACACTTAATCTAGAAGAGAAGCTACCCATAATAGCACAAATAAATAAAGCTGTAATGCTATACAATGATACCTATCATAGTACAATTCAATGTACACCATTCGAGGTACAAAATAACAAAGTAGACCATATAAAAGTATTTGAAAGAATACAAAAACAAAAAATAAACAAGATCAATAAAACTAATCAAGATAGAGAAAATTACGTAGAAAACAGGCAGGAAGGCTTTATAAAAATTATAAAAACTTAAAGCAAAGTTAAACAATGTACATACATCCAACATAAACGTGAATTAAAATATTCAAATGTTCCTGGTACTATTGCTCCCACTCATCCTCTACCCAACTCAAACAACAGCAATAGTAATGTTAACTCCATTTGAAAACAATCATCAAATCATACAAACAAATTATAAGCAAATCAAAATTAACACTACTAACAAATATAAAAGTTTCATCTTTCTATGTTATACTAACACCGGACGAAATACTGGAAAATCGAAGTAAACTACCTCATTAAGATTTTTGCATAAATCAAGTGAAATCAATTTAATTTCACTTATTAATACTATTATGATACTTATGTTTAACCCGAATTATAAATATAAAATAGAAAAATTTAAAATGCCTTAGTATTGTCAGAAAAATTGAAACAACTTAATCTAAACAAAAAAAAAAAATATTTATTATTGTACAAATTTTGATTGTTCCCAGTAATATAAATATATTTTCTTGATTTTAAAATAATTATTATAATATCAAATATAACGTAACAAAATTATAATAATTATTCTGAATATTGTATAAACTTAGAATTTATGAACTCATAATACAGAAAGTGAAAGGATCCAAGAGTGTCCTTCTTCAAGGAGGGGAGAAGTTAAGTGACCTCAAGTATGTAGGGGGAAACCAACTAGCATAAGCATAACCAATGTAGAACAGGATAAGTAGCAGTTCTCTTAAATTTAAGCTAAGTTACATATGCGGATAAATCTGTAAAAGAAATTATAAACAATAAAGGAAAATTAAGAACGACACTTGTCAGAAAAATGTTAAAATAAGTTAGTCTTAAGACATACTGAAGAGTCTTTTTTTGAAAACTAGAAACGTAATTGGCGCAGTCAACGGGAATTAATATCAAAAGATATTAAAAATCGAATTGTGGAAATATTATAAAAATAATATTTCATCGGCACGGAGTGATTAAGTAAAGGAAAATTCAAATAAAACTAAAAATGAAAAAGCCCCTAATAAACCGATTTTAGTTTATTTAATTTGGATCAATAAAATCAATCGCGACATACAAAATATCAACAATCAATTGAACAAAAATTTAAATTGGAGAGGATCTTTTCCTATCAATTTCATATCTGGTATTCTTCAACAATTTACAAAAATTAAATAAACACACACTTTAATACTAAAAAAAACATAGAATATACAGTGCATTCAATAATTAAGTGCGGTGGCATTGAACTTGAACTTAAAAAAAAATAAAGTAAAAACACTAAGCGAGGAAAATAAACGGTATATGAAACGTATAAACTTTAACGTTTATTTGTATGTATAAATTTAAAATTAGTTATAAAATTGGATTGTTTAACGTTTGGTTATTTGCTTGGTTGGTTGTTTCAAAATTGTGTCGCCACCGGCTTCCCTCTCTTGGCGGCAGAAAAACGACAGACGGAAAAAACATGGCAGCTTCTTTTGGCTTGGGTTCTCCCCAGGGTTGCTTTTCGATTATGTGACCGACAGCCGATTACACATCGACTATCGATCACAACTGCCGTAACAAGCGGAGAAAGAAAACTTGAAAAGAATGCATTTAACATTGAAATAATTAATTGAACTTGAACTTGAAAAAATAAAGCAATAAAGGAAAATAAACGGTGTATTAAACGTTAGTTTGGAACAGACGTGAAAGATAAGTGAGACCAAGAAAGATCAGTGACCTCGAATTATAAAATATATATACACAGGAAAAAAAAAACTTCTGAAAATGAAAAATTCATGTGAAAATACTAAAATCTAAAACAAAAACTTATAATAAACAATAATCTCACTATGATTTCTTTATTGAAAACGAAAAATAATTTTTTAATTTTTCCATGAAAGTGGAAGAAACAACAATAAAACAACAAGAGGAGGCGGAGCCCCGCGATCTCGAGACACCACTACAATTACAAGATCAAATCAAGGCATTGCAGGAAATTATAAAACATCAAGCACAGCAAATACAACTACAAAGTGAATCCATGAAGTTACAACACCATTTGAACCAGATGTTACAACTACAACAATTAAGCCAACAACAACAACTAATACCTAATTGCCAGCAAGGATCGTTGAACTCTCTAGGACTGACCCCTAAAGATATCCTACGGCAGTTCAGAGCAATACAACCGCTCCATAATGAAAATTATTTAGTGCCATTTTTGAAGTCGGTTGACCAAACAATGACCTTATGCGGAGAGAACACACAACTTCAAGAATTTGGACTCAACATCGAACTTAACGAAAAACTTCGGGGAAATGCAGTGGGAATTACACACGAACTACCACACAATACAACCTGGATAGAAGTTAAACACAAGCTAAGACGGCACTTCAGACCAAAAACGACCTTCGCAGAAATATACAACACGCTTCGAGAGGTAAAAGTAAGTAGTCTAAGGGAATTATTTGCAATTGTTGAGAAAAGTAAGTATGACATAAGCACACTGTATGAGTTAGAAGATAAGAAAGAATCTTTATACACTCCGAGATGTGTGAATAGAGATTTAGGAGCCATCTTGATAGAAAAAATTGATGGGTTAGCAAGGGCATTCATTGACGATACCATGGAATTAGAAGACATCGTACTAAAATATACAAAAAATAAGATGCAAGACGATATATGAGCAATCGACTACAGACACAGAAAACCACGAAATAATACTAACAATCAGAATATTAACCCAATATTAATTTCAATAACAATCACAATACTAATAATTCCACTAATAATAATAACAATAACGGCCCCATTAATAGCAAAAACCAAATAATTACACAATCGATAATAATTACAATTGGAATAGGTACAATACTAACCCAGTCCCTAACAACAATAGAAACCGAAGACAATATAACCAAAATAATGTTAACCAGTATCGAAACGGATGTGATAGTAACCCAGGCTCTAACAACAACCAAAATAATGATAGACCAATACAAATACACCCAACAAACCACACGACATAGATATACAAACAGCTGAAGAAACTGAATTCGACAATAACGAGGAAGTAAATTTTTTAATGTCGCCTCTCGGATCACATTACCCATAGTAACAATAACCATAGGCAAATATAACGTAAGATGCCTAATTGATACCGGGTGTCGACAAGCGCTTAAAACTCGAGACCTATAATGAATATCCTCAAATGCCATTAGATAAGCCCTGTTTCTATAGGACGTTAAATTAAACGAAGGAAATTAAATATTCGGTGACAACACCATTTCCCAAACAATTTAAAGGGTTTGGCACACTACAATGGAAACTGATCGATTTCAAAAACGATCAATTTTCAGGTATAATTGGCCAAAATCTTACCCTAAAAGCAAAAGTTAATAATGAGCTTCGATTTGTTGAGATCCTCGGAACTAAATTAAACTTTGAAGAGTTCATTACCCAAGGTCAATGGAGAATATAAGCTTTTTACAACCAATCGAGAGCGTCGAAAGACATAAATTTGAACTTAAACATCGAGAGGAATTCGATAAAATAACCAAACTACTAAACGAATTTGATGACCTTTTTTTTAAAGACGGCGACACATTGTCAGCCACAAACGAGGTGCATCATGAAATTGTGACAACAACTGATAGGCCCTTATATTCTAAGATATATAGATACCCGCAAATCTACGAAGAAGAGATAAACAGACAAATACAAGAAATGATACAACAAAATTTAATAAGGGAAAGTAATTCACCCTACAACAGCCCCTTATGGGTCGTAGAGAAGAAACAGGATAATTCGGGAAGAAAAAAGTATAGAACAGTTATAGACTATAGAAAGCTTAATGAATATACAGTTGACGATAAATACCTCATACCAAATCTAAATGCACTTCTAGATAAACTAGGCAGAGCACAATATTTTCCCACTCTCGACCTGGCGAAAGGTTTCCACCAAACCCCGGTAAGAGAAGAGGATAGAGCAAAAACAGCATTTTCCACACCATCAGGACATTACGAGTTTATTCGTATGCCTTTTGGCCTGAAAAATGCACCATCGACCTTTCAAAGGCTAATAAATAAGGTCCTTAAGGACCACATTAACAAAACCTGCGTAGTCTACATGGATGACATCCTCGTGTTTAGCACCTCACTGCAAGAACATGTCACGAGTATAAAAGCAATATTCCAAACTCTAAAAAAGGCAGAGCTCAAAATTCAGGTATATAAATGCGACTTCTTAAGGAAGGAAACTCAATTTTTAGGACATGTCCTAACTACTAAGGGCATTAAGCGAAAACCCGGAAAAGTCTCAATCATCCAGAGACTAAAGCTACCAAACAACCCAAAACAAATCAAATCATTCCTAGGAATGACTGGCTTTTATCGTAAGCTTGTAAAAGATTATGCTAAAATAGCATACCCCATGACAAAATACCTAAAAAAAGACTAATCAATAAATTTGCATGACCCATACTATATTTCTGCGTTCGAAAAACTTAAGGATATCGTAACAAATTCACCAATTTTAGGAATTCCAAATTTTTCAAAAAATTTCAAAATAACAACAGACGCAAGTAACTTCGCAATTGGAGCGGTTCTTTCCCAAGAAGGACATCCCATTGCATATACGTCAAGAACATTAAACAAACATGAAACAAATTATGCGACTATTGAAAAGGAACTACTCGCAATAGTATGGGCAGTAAAATATTTCCGTCCATACTTCTTCGGAAGACTATTCGAACTAGAAAGCGACCACCAACCTCTCAAGTGGCTGATGACAAAATTCACAGGAAAGGATATAAGCCCTCGTTTACAGAGATGGCTAATAAACTTGGAGGAATATAACTTCAAAATAAAATACATTAAAGGCAGAAATAACAATATAGCCGATTTTTTAAGTAGGATTACCGAAGACGAAATAAACCATGGCGAGTCCGATACGAATTTTAAGGAACCCCAGGAAGAGATCCTTAATCAAGGGGAAGACATGATCACGGAACACAATAACAACACTTCCAACGAGGGGCAAACATCTCATTTACAGCAGCAGAACTCAAACAACGAAATTTACACTCACGAAACAGTAGTCAACAAAACGCAAATCATTCTCATACCCAAAAAACAAACTAATTCTGAAAATCCGTTTCATAACAAACGGATATACATAGATAGGGACGACATTAATGAAAACTGCATATTAGACATCATACGCAGAGAAATTACAAAAGGCAAAATAGGAATATACACCGAATTAAATAACCAAGAATACAATAAATTTCGAGATATCGCAATAAACGAATTCTCAACAAACCCTCAAATAAAATTTATAAGGTGCATAAAATTTGTAACGGACGTCGAAACTGAAGACAGCCTAAATAAGCAAATAGCACCATTTCATAAACACGAAAGTGGCAGTTGCGGCATAACAGCAACTTACGAAAAATTAAAATCAAGGATCTATAACCCACATTTAAAACAAAATATAAATATCATAATAAATAATTGCGAGATATGCTCAGGGGAAAAGTACGATCGAAACCCCATAAAAAACAAATTTTTTTTTAACGGAAACACCAAAGACAATTAATGAAATAGTATATGTAGATACATACGTAAATAGCAAACAATCATTTATCGTATTTATCGATAAGTTCTCTAAGCATGCTACATGTTTGCCTCTACCCTACAGAAATAATAGAACAATTCTTTACAAAATATAACAATTTCTAGCCTTAAAAAGCAGAATTAAAAAATTCATATTCGACAACGAATTTAACAGTTCAAACATAAAAGAATTCCTAAGCAAAGAAAACATTGATTTCCATTCAACTACACCAAACAGTCACACTGGAAACAGCGATGTTGAACGATTGAACAATACTTTGACAGAAAAGATAAGAACACTTAATCTAGAAGAGAAGCTACCCATAATAGCACAAATAAATAAAGCTGTAATGCTATACAATGATACCTATCATAGTACAATTCAATGTACACCATTCGAGGTACAAAATAACAAAGTAGACCATATAAAAGTATTTGAAAGAATACAAAAACAAAAAATAAACAAGATCAATAAAACTAATCAAGATAGAGAAAATTACGTAGAAAACAGGCAGGAAGGCTTTATAAAAATTATAAAAACTTAAAGCAAAGTTAAACAATGTACATACATCCAACATAAACGTGAATTAAAATATTCAAATGTTCCTGGTACTATTGCTCCCACTCATCCTCTACCCAACTCAAACAACAGCAATAGTAATGTTAACTCCATTTGAAAACAATCATCAAATCATACAAACAAATTATAAGCAAATCAAAATTAACACTACTAACAAATATAAAAGTTTCATCTTTCTATGTTATACTAACACCGGACGAAATACTGGAAAATCGAAGTAAACTACCTCATTAAGATTTTTGCATAAATCAAGTGAAATCAATTTAATTTCACTTATTAATACGATTATGATACTTATGTTTAACCCGAATTATAAATATAAAATAGAAAAATTTAAAAAGCCTTAGTATTGTCAGAAAAATTGAAACAACTTAATCTAAACAAAAAAAAAAAATATTTATTATTGTACAAATTTTGATTGTTCCCAGTAATATAAATATATTTTCTTGATTTTAAAATAATTATTATAATATCAAATATAACGTAACAAAATTATAATAATTATTCTGAATATTGTATAAACTTAGAATTTATGAACTCATAATACAGAAAGTGAAAGGATCCAAGAGTATCCTTCTTCAAGGAGGGGAGAAGTTAAGTGACCTCAAGTATGTAGGGGGAAACCAACTAGCATAAGCATAACCAATGTAGAACAGGATAAGTAGCAGTTCTCTTAAATTTAAGCTAAGTTACATATGCGGATAAATCTGTAAAAGAAATTATAAACAATAAAGGAAAATTAAGAACGACACTTGTCAGAAAAATTTTAAAATAAGTTAGTCTTAAGACATACTGAAGAGTCTTTTTTTGAAAACTAGAAACGTAATTGGCGCAGTCAACGGGAATTAATATCAAAAGATATTAATAATCGAATTGTGGAAATATTATAAAAATAATATTTCATCGGCACGGAGTGATTAAGTAAAGGAAAATTCAAATAAAACTAAAAAGGAAAAAGACCCTATCAAACCGATTTTAGTTTATTTATTTTGGATCAATAAAATCAATCGCGACATTCAAAATATCAACAATCAATTGAACAAAAATTTAAATTGGAGAGGATCTTTTCCTATCAATTTCGAATCTGGTATTCTTCAACAATTTACAAAAATAAAATAAACACACACTTTAATACTAACAAAAAAAAACATAGAATATACAGTGCATTCAATAATTTAGTGCGGTGGCATTGAACTTGAACTTAAAAAAAATAAAGTAAAAACACTAAGCGAGGAAAATAAGCGGTATATGAAACGTATAAACTTTAACGTTTATTTGTATGTATAAATTTGAAATTTGTTATAAAATTGGATTGTTTAGCGTTTGGTTATTTGCTTGGTTGGTTGTTTCAAAATTGTGTCGCCACCGGCTTCCCTCTCTTGGCGGCAGAAAAACGACAGACGGAAAAAACATGGCAGCTTCTTTTGGCTTGGGTTCTCCCCAGGGTTGCTTTTCGATTATGTGACTGACAGCCGATTACACCTCGACTATCGATCACAACTGCCGTAACAAGCGGAGAAAGAAAACTTGAAAAGAATGCATTTAACATTGAAATAATTAATTGAACTTGAACTTGAAAAAATAAAGCAATAAAGGAAAATAAACGGTGTATTAAACGTTAGTTTGGAACAGACGTGAAAGATAAGTGAGACCAAGAAAGATCAGTGACCTCGAATTATAAAATATATATACACAGGAAAAAAAAAACTTCTGAAAATGAAAAATTCATGTGAAAATACTTAAATCTAAAACACAAACTTATAATTAACAATAATCTCATTATAATTTCTTTATTGAAAACGAAAAATAATTTTTTTTTAATTAACAAAATTAAGACATACAAAAGCAACAACAAACTAACTAAGAAGAAAAATATGTTAATAAAAAAAATTCAACGAAAGTGGAAGAAACAACAATAAAACAACCAGAGGAGGCGGAGCCCCGCGATCTCGAGACACCACTACAATTACAAGATCAAATCAAGGCATTGCAGGAAACTATAAAACATCAAGCGCAGCAAATACAACTACAAAGTGAGTCAATAAAAACAACAATAAAACAACAAGAGGAGGCGGAGCCCCGCGATCTCGAGACACCACTACAATTACAAGATCAAAACAAGGCATTGCAGGAAACTATAAAACATCAAGTGCAGCAAATACAACTACAAAGTGAGTCCATGAAGTTACAACACCATTTGAACCAGATGTTACAACTACAACAATTAAGCCAACAACAACAACTAATACCTAATTGCCAGCAGGGATCGTTGAACTCTCTTGGACTGACCCCTAAAGATATCCTACGGCAGTTCAGAGCAATACAACCGCTCCATAATGAAAATTATTTAGTGCCATTTTTGAAGTCGGTTGACCAAACAATGACCTTATGCGGAGAGAACACACAACTTCAAGAATTTGGACTCAACATCGAACTTAACGAAAAACTTCGGGGAAATGCAGTGGGAATTACACACGAACTACCACACAATACAACATGGATAAAAGTTAAACACAAGCTAAGACGGCACTTCAGACCAAAAACGACCTTCGCAGAAATATACAACACGCTTCGAGAGGTAAAAGTAAGTAGTCTAAGGGAATTATTTGCAATTGTTGAGAAAAGTAAATATGACATAAGCACACTGTATGAGTTAGAAGATAAGAAAGAATCTTTATACACTCCGAGATGTGTGAATAGATATTTAGGAGCCATCTTGATAGAAAAAATTGATGGGGCAGCAAGGGCATTCATTGACGATACCATGGAATTAGAAGACATCATACTAAAATATACAAAAAATAAGATGCTAGACGATATATGAGCAATCGACTACAGACACAGAAAACCACGAAATAATACTAACAATCAGAATATTAACCTAATATAAATTTCAATAACAATCACAATACTAATAATTCCACTAATAATAATAACAATAACGGCCCCATTAATAGCAAAAACCAAATAATTACACAATCGATAATAATTACAATTGGAATAGGTACAATACTAACCCAGTCCCTAACAACAATAGAAACCGAAGAAAATATAACCAAAATAATGTTAACCAGTATCGAAACGGATGTGATAGTAACCCAGGCTCTAACAACAACCAAAATAATGATAGACCAATACAAATACACCCAACAAACCACACGACATAGATATACAAACAGCTGAAGAAACTGAATTCGACAATAACGAGGAAGTAAATTTTTTAATGTCGCCTCTCGGATCACATTACCCATAGTAACAATAACCATAGGCAAATATAACGTAAGATGCCTAATTGATACCGGGTGTACGACAAGCGTCTTAAAACTCGAGACCTATAATGAATATCCTCAAATGCCATTAGATAAGCCCTGTTTCTATAGGACGTTAAATGGAACGAAGGAAATTAAATATTCGGTGACAACACCATTTCCCAAACAATTTAAAGGGTTTGGCACACTACAATGGAAACTGATCGCAAAAGTTAATAATGAGCTTCGATTTGTTGAGATCCTCGGAACTAAATCAAACTTTGAAGAGTTCAATTACCCAAGGTCAATGGAGAATATAAGCTTTTACAACCAATCGAGAGCGTCGAAAGACATAAATTTGAACTTAAACATCGAGAGGAATTCGATAAAATAACCAAATTACTAAACGAATTTGATGACCTTTTTTTTAAAGACGGCGACACATTGTCAGCCACTAACGAGGTGCATCATGAAATTGTGACAACAACTGATAGGCCCTTATATTCTAACATATATAGATACCCGCAAATCTACGAAGAAGAGATAAACAGACAAATACTAGAAATTATACAACAAAATTTAATAAGGGAAAGTAATTCACCCTACAACAGCCCCTTATGGGTCGTAGAGAAGAAACAGGATAATTCGGGAAGAAAAAAGTATAGAATAGTTATAGACTATAGAAAGCTTAACGAATATACAGTTGACGATAAATATCCCATACCAAATCTAAATGCACTTCTAGATAAACTAGGCAGAGCACAATACTTTACCACTCTCGACCTGGCGAAAGGTTTCCACCAAACCCCGGTAAGAGAAGAGGATAGAGCAAAAACAACGTTTTCCACACCATCAGGACATTACGAGTTTATTCGTATGCCTTTTGGCCTGAAAAATGCACCATCGACCTTTCAAAGGCTAATGAATAAGGTCCTTAAGGACCACATTAACAAAAACTGCGTAGTCTACATGGATGACATCCTCGTGTTTAGCACCTCGCTGCAAGAACATGTCACGAGTATAAAAGCAATATTCCAAGCTCTAAAAAAGGCAGAGCTCAAAATTCAGGTAGATAAATGCGACTTCTTAAGGAAGGAAACTCAATTTTTAGGACATGTCCTAACTACTAAGGGCATTAAGCCAAAACCCGGAAAAGTCTCAATCATCCAGAGACTAAAGCTACCAAACAACCCAAAACAAATCAAATCATTCCTAGGAATGACTGGCTTTTATCGTAAACTTGTAAAAGATTATGCTAAAATAGCATACCCCATGACAAAATACCTAAAAAAAGACTAATCAATAAATTTGCATGACCCATACTATATTTCTGCGTTCGAAAAACTTAAGGATATCGTAACAAATTCACCAATTTTACGATATCCAAATTTTTCAAAAAATTTCAAAATAACAAGAGACGCAAGTTACTTCGCAATTGGAGCGGTTCTTTCCCAAGAAGGACATCCCATTGCATATACGTCAAGAACATTAAACAAACATGAAACAAATTATGCGACTATTGAAAAGGAACTACTCGCAATAGTATGGGCAGTAAAATATTTCCGTCCATACTTCTTCGGAAGACTATTCGAACTAGAAAGCGACCACCAACCTCTCAAGTGGCTGATGACAAAATTCACAGAAAAGGATATAAGCCCTCGTCTACAGAGATGGCTAATAAACTTGGGGGAATATAACTTCAAAATAGAATACATTAAAGGCAGAAATAACAATATAGCTGATTTTTTAAGTAAGATTACCGAAGACGAAATAAACCATGGCGAGTCCGATACGAATTTTAAGGAACCCCAGGAAGAGATCCTTAATCAAGGGGAAGACATGATCACGGAACACAATAACAACACTTCCAACGAGGGGCAAACATCTCATTTACAGCAGCAGAACTCAAACAACGAAATTTACACTCACGAAACAGTAGTCAACAAAACGCAAATCATTCTCATACCCAAAAAACAAACTAATTCTGAAAATCCGTTTCATAACAAACGGATATACATAGATAGGGACGACATTAATGAAAACTGCATATTAGACATCATACGCAGAGAAATTACAAAAGGCAAAATAGGAATATACACCGAATTAAATAACCAAGAATTCAATAAATTTCGAGATATCGCAATAAACGAATTCTCAACAAACCCTCAAATAAAATTTATAAGGTGCATAAAATTTGTAACGGACGTCGAAACTGAAGACAGCCTAAATAAGCAAATAGCACCATTTCATAAACACGAAAGTGGCAGTTGCGGCATAACAGCAACTTACGAAAAATTAAAATCAAGGATCTATAACCCACATTTAAAACAAAATATAAATATCATAATAAATAATTGCGAGATATGCTCAGGGGAAAAGTACGATCGAAACCCCATAAAAAACAAATTTTTTTTTAACGGAAACACCAAAGACAATTAATGAAATAGTATATGTAGATACATACGTAAATAGCAAACAATCATTTATCGTATTTATCGATAAGTTCTCTAATCATGCTCCATGTTTGCCTCTACCCTACAGAAATAATAGAACAATTCTTTACAAAATACAACAATTTCTAGCCTTAAAAGGCAGAATTAAAAAATTCATATTCGACAACGAATTTAACATTTCAAACATAAAAGAATTCCTAAACAAAGAAAACATTGATTTCCATTCAACTACACCAAACAGTCACACTGGAAACAGCGACGTTGAACGATTGAACAATACTTTGACAGAAAAGATAAGAACACTTAATCTAGAAGAGAAGCTACCCATAATAGCACAAATAAATAAAGCTGTAATGCTATACAATGATACCTACCATAGTACAATTCAATGTACACCATTCGAGGTACAAAATAACAAAGTAGACCATATAAAAGTATTTGAAAGAATACAAAAACAAAAAATAAACAAGATCAATAAAACTAATCAAGATAGAGAAAATTACGTAGAAAACAGGCAGGAAGGCTTTATAAAAATTATAAAAATTTAAAGCAAAGTTAAACAATGTACATACATCCAACATAAAGCGTGAATTAAAATATTCAAATGTTCCTGGTACTATTGCTCCCACTCATCCTCTACCCAACTCAAACAACAGCAATAGTAATGTTAACTCCATTTGAAAACAATCATCAAATCATACAAACAAATTATAAGCAAATCAAAATTAACACTACTAACAAATATAAAAGTTTCATCTTTCTATGTTATACTAACACCGGACGAAATACTGGAAAATCGAAGTAAACTACCTCATTAAGATTTTTGTATAAATCAAGTGAAATCAATTTAATTTCACTTATTAATACTATTATGATACTTATGTTTAACCCGAATTATAAATATAAAATAGAAAAATTTAAAATACCTTAGTATTGTAAGAAAAATTGAAATAATTTAATCTAAACAAAAAAAAAAAAAATATTTATTATTGTAAAAATTTTGATTGTTCCCAGTAATATAAATATATTTTCTTGATTTTAAAATAATTATTATAGTATCAAATATAACGTAACAAAATTATAATAATTATTCTGAATATTGTATAAACTTAGAATTTATGAACTCATAATACAGAAAGTGAAAGGATCCAAGAGTATCCTTTTTCAAGGGGGGAGAAGTTAAGTGACCTCAAGTATGTAGGGGGAAACCAACTTGCATAAGCATAACCAATGTAGAATAGGATAAGTAGCAGTTCTCTTAAATTTAAGCTAAGTTACATATGCGGATAAATCTGTAAAAGAAACTGTAAACAATAAAGGAAAATTAAGAACGACACTTGCATGTGTCAGAAAAATGTTAAAATAAGTTAGTCTTAAGACATACACCGAATTAACTAGTGCAATCTACTCTGAAGTGGCTTTTTTTGAAAACTAGAAACGTAATTCATACCATGGTCGTTTGGCTTTAATTTCTGCACAAGTTGAATTTAAAAAGCTTATAAGTCAAGATCCTTTCGTAAAATCTTCCATAAAATGGATAGACAGACACAACACCATTTGCTAAGAAAGGCGACGAATTCATTGATTTGGGTCTTCTTTAATGCTTTGCTGTACAGCGACTACAGCTTGCTCGGTGTCTTATGGGATGCACATTATCATTAAGTGAAAACGTGGTACGAAAACGATCCATAGTTATTCGAATTAGCCGTTCTGATGGACTATTATAATTACCATGAAATGGTTTATCCATTTGCACAATAATTTTGAAGAACAGAACCATTACTTTGATAACAGCATCTACAGATTTGTTACTACACGACCCAATAGTAATAGGATAAATGAGTAGCCGTGTGTAATCATCAGACTCATGTACCTAATTTTCTCAAATTCTTGCGTAGCGTATTTTCAGGTCTGGTGTACGACATAATCGACGTTCGAGAGCTACAAATCTTCTTTGGACAGTTTTGTATGATTAACCAAAGGAAGTTGGATCGTCTTTAAATGGCAACCGAACGATGACTGCCCTCATTTTGTTGTCGAACAGTTTTTACAAAATAGACCTTGCATAGGCTCTGTTCCGGTGTACAACTCGCTCCTTAATTTTTCACTTTCGACACGCCATAGCATTCCAACGCCTTATTATGGATTAATTTAAAGTAAGTGAGCAGCTACTTACTTTGTTGTTGCCAGATCTTCTGAAGTGACCAGAGATACAACCCAGCCAAGTAGTATTTTCTGTAGCGTGGACAGATATGTACCAAGGCTTATATGACCACCTGAAAGGATGACAAAAAGACTTCAGTATTGAGGAATAAATCTATACGATGTGATTGGTAGTATGTCTAACACTGCGTTGTCAGGCAACCTCCAAGTTGATGTGTCGATTTCAGTGTTAGGCTGATATGCGAGGGGATGTCGAATTCTAGCGGTGATTTGAAGGTTTCAAAAGTTTAATTGCTCTGCAGGTACAAAACCTTATGCTTTGCGTATCGCTAATACTGTGAATCTGCATGCGATGTGTATCCGTGGCGAGGTGATTGTTGGTTGCTTTGCTTTTCCAGAAGGATCCTGAATAGGGGCAATTGTTTGGTGGCCAGCTCTAGGAAAGAGCTATATAGTGCACAAACTTAGCGGTGTGCAGAGGTCGGCATGTGTAGGAATCACAGGAGCCATGCGCACGTGCCTCACGGCAGCACTGACTGTACTGCTATATCTCCTCCCAATTGATCTCCATATCAAAAACATGGTCTGCAACAGCGCGCTGAAGTTAAAAGAAACCGGCTGCTGGGCAGAACGACCAGATGGACATAGTTAAATACTAGGAGTGGTTATTAATCCTATGTTCAAGAGAACGACAGACTTTATAGTGACGCACAATAGCTTTGAGAGTGACTTCAAGGTAAAATTTCCTACCAGGATGGAATGGAAAGAGAACAGTTTTCAGAGTTTCACAAGCATAAGCAACGTAAGCGTCGGCTTCGTTTCCGTCAGTTATGCTTGGTCAACATAAATAACTTAAGAACGGAACTTGCATGTGTCAAATATAGTATATAAGACGAAGGAAATTATTGTAAAAATTTGTTCTAAAACTCAAGTTCATGAATAAATACAAAATTATCTCTAAAGAGAATTTGTAATTATTTAACTCGTGCTACCTGCGAAAAAATAGGTCTTTTAGACTTATTAACAGAAGACGCTCTGATACCGCAAGGCTCAGAGGTGTTTACCGGTCACTGGTGTGTAGGGATGCACGCGGAGAGACTGGGTATTCCGTTTAGAAGCCTTTGTGGGAGCTGCGGAAACGAAGAGGAAGAGGAGTCACTCACCCACTTTCTATGTCAATGCCCAGCCTTGGCAAAGACTAGAAATAAGTTTCTGGGCAAATACTTCATCGACAATCTCTCGGACTGTTCAGGCACATGCCCGGGTGATTTACTCAAATACATAAATTTGACAGGTTGGATTTAGTAATACTGATTGCGTTCGGCGAGGAAGAGGTATCAAAACGGCACTCTGGTGCTAATTGTGGCTCATAGTGGACTATACGAGCCAGCCACGGAAACCAACCAACCAACCATCAGCTGCGGAACCGCATGCGAACTGTGAGACTCCAAAATTTGACAATGTTGTTTAATGACCTGAAACAGTTAGTATATAGGTAAAGTTCAACGACTTAATTCACTATTTCCTTCTATTTCACTTTCGATACATTTTCTTTTCTTCTATGTATACTCATCACGGGAGTGAATAGTATTATAAGTTTGTCATGAAGTTTGTAACACACAGAAGGAGACATCGCAGACCACATAAAGTATATATATTTGTGATCAGCTCGATGAGACGAGTTGCACATTTGTCGGAATCAGCCGAATCGTACGATATAACTTTTACTTTTAAGATAATGTTCTTATTAGAAAAAGATTTTTTGTTTTTTGACTTATCAAATTGAAATTTGGACACTATAAGCCCATATTCATCAATCGTGGAAATTTCATGATCCTAGGGTTACCAGGATGGGTGCCTCCCATACTAACCCCATTTAAATTAATATTCTTATTAGAAAAAGTTTTTTGTTTTTTGACTAATCAAACTGAAATTTGGATACTATAAGTTTCTGATCCACATTCATCAATCGTGTAAATTTCATGATCCTAGGGTTACCAGGAGGGGTACCTCCCATACAAACCCAAATTAAATGGCAAACTTATAAACAATAAAAGTACAATAAAAGTGCCACTCAAACAGCGTTCTTTGTTGATACTCAAACTGTAACAGAGAGAATATAGTGATACTAAGAAAAGAAGATTGGATGCAACCCGGAGGAGCGTGAAGAGTTATACATCTTTGGCATAGCCAATGGTAGCCTTCTTTCTGGTTTTATTTTATTTTTTGCATTATTTTTGTTTGTTTTTTATTTATATTTCATTTTTATTTCAGTCGTTGACTAACTCTCATTGCATTCATTTGTCATTGAAACTATTTCACCACACCTATTGTCAAGCCACTCTCGCAAGATTCAAACTGATCTAATCTGTGTTCAATAAGTACTTTTGAATCATTTAAGTAGCAGTAGGTTTTTGTAAATCTTATATCCCTCTCTTTACTATTATGAACATATTGTTAAATTCCATAGCTACCTATCCCTTATATACGTCTAGGTAGAATAGGAAACGTAGCCTGATCTCTTAATTTTTAAAAAAATTAATGCTAAAACACATACTACATGTATATATACAAAATTATTGTGAATAAATGAATGAATGAATTTAAGAAACAAAATTAAACGACGCCTGGTTAACAAACCTTAAATGCCGCATTTGGATAGAGACGATAAAACCAAAACCACTGTCAGGAGCCAGTTTTCTATTTATTTTCGTCCTGTCCAAACTATCGATGATTATGGCGGTACCACGGAATCTACCAGCGAGAAGGAGCATCCTGAACATGCTAAAACCATTTTCCACCACCAATTATGGTTTTGAAGAAACCATCTAAAGCTCTTCATGATTTAGCTAAATCAGTATCTGTAAAAGAATACTTCGTCAAGTCAATATCCATTGGCATTAAAATATTTTTAAACTCATTGGCGGACTTCAAATCTGCCATGAGCTAAACAAGCAAAATTTTTAATTCTTCTGACAAACAAGACCCTATAATTATTTTCGGAACGGCTCGATAACATCATGCGGGATATCGACATATCTCCGACGATATACCTCCGCCGCCTTAGAAACGACATATCTCCGCGCGGAGAAAATAATACTTACTTTAATTTAATTCTAAAATCACATTTGAAGAAACTTTGCTGTGTAAAGAATGACAAATATGGATAATTAATGATAATAATCATAATTACTTATATTATTGAATCAATTATTTATATACATGCAAACTTTTCTAATGAAATTCTTTAATTAACAGTGAAAACCGTCTCAAAATACGTTGCGTGGTTTAGAAGTTATCAGCATAATAATTTCTTGAAATTTCGACTTTGCTGGTATTGTAACCCTAGGATCATGAAATTTATATGGTTGAAAAACAAAAAACTTTTTCTAACAAGAACATTAATTTAAAGGGGGGTTTGTATGGGTGGTACCCCCCCTAGTGGTCCGATTCGGCTGATTCCGACAAATGTGCTGCGTATGGTAAAAAGAAACCTATGTGCAAAATTTCAGCTCTCTATCTAAAAAACTGAGGGACAAGTTTGCATACATAAAGACAGACAGACGGACAGACGGACATGGCTAAATCAACTCGTCTCATTGAGCTGATCACAAATATATATATGTGATCTGCGATGTCTCCTTCTGTGTGTTACAAACTTCATAACAAACTTATAATACTATTCACTCCCGTGAAGAGTATAAAACACGTATCTTAACGGTTTTGGAAAATTTTTTATTTTGACAAAGTTATGGTTAAAAAATGGTATGATGCGTTTCTGCATCAAATATGCTAAGAGAATTAAAAAGTGTACACTTATTAATTTAATGGGAATAAATGAAGAGTTTCTAGTATATTAATTTTTTTTTTAATATTACTTATTAGGAACATTAGTATAGTGGATAAGTCAATTTAGTTTCAATAAAAATTTTTAAAGCAATTATTCCTCTTATTGAAGCATTAGGCTACGCCACAATTATCTCACTCTGTTTGCGGAGAATCCTTTGCAGTTTGGGAACTTACAATGAAGTCTTTTGTCGGTCCAGACAGGGCAATCCCCAAACTGATCCTGGCGAACCATTTGATTTGGCATTTGTTGTGACGGTCCTTTTTTTTTGCATCCAATTCATTTTGAAGAGTTGCCTTTCGTTTTCCTTTTTTCTGCTGTTGTGTCTATTTTAGTTGAAACTTCTGGTATCTAAATGCGAAAATCAGCAGAGTTAAGGAGGCTGTCAGTTGACGCTTTTGCCTTGTGCACACGTTTATATAACAGCCAAGCATTGCTCACTGCTATGTCAAGAAGGTGGTAAAATACTCTCACATTCCATCTTTGCTTCTCGATGCAGAACTGCATCAAACAAGTAACTGTCACTTTTTGAAAATACATTGCAAAATAATTGAGTTTAAACGGTATGTTGCAGATCGTCATCATGGCCATATAAAGGGTTAAGATCTTTAGTCATAACTAGATTTAATTTACTGTTAATAATCTCTGTACAATAATCAATTACAAAGACCAGTGTAGCCAGTGTTATTTTCTTTAAGCTAGGTTTTAGTTTAAACTATCTTCTAGCTGTATGTAATAAAAATAATAACATTTTGCGTTTGCGTGAACACTCACAATATAAATTTATATGACGTTTAAAAACGACATAATCTCCGCGCGGAGATATGTCATTTCTAAAGCGGCGGAGGTATGTCGTTTTAAAACGACATAATTCCGCCAGAAAAACAGCGACATGACTCCGCCGGTAAAATGTACTGGGCGGAGATATGTCGCTATGCCCATCATGCTCCTTCTGTGCGGGTCAGTACAAAACAGCACCGAACAACTTAATTAACTCCGTACTTCACAACTTCTTCTGACGACCTTCAGCAACCGACTGACTTGTCGATCCACTATCAGCTCACTACTAACTACTAAACAGTGGATTTTCGTGGGTGGGTGTTATCGGTCACGCTGCTACAGGGTCCTTACATATATGTATATACAGCAACCATACAGAAAATGAATGCTCTAAAATTCCAACTTTCGATTCTGATTTGTGAGCGATGTTGTTTTTTTGTGTTTTATTTTGTGCTATGTTTGTATTTTGGCTCAACTTGAAAAACTGAAAAAGGTGAATTACTAAAATGTTTATATCTGCGTGATCAACATAGAAAACATGAAAAATGGAAATTACCAAAATGTGTATGCGTATGTTTTTGTACGCGAATTTTGACATGCTCATGTTCATTAGTTCTTACCTGATTGACATTTCACCAAAAATGTCAAATAAACGTTAAAAAAAAAACACATTGACGTAGGCAACTAAAGTTCAAATATTAAAAAAACTTGATGAAGGCGTACGTGCCAATCATTTAGCCCTACAATATAAAGTAACATAATCTACCATAACGTCCATAACATCAAAGAAGTTGCTAATTCTTACAAGATTTTCGAGAAAGAAAACAAAAAAAAAATTCCACTGTGCTTAATATCCTGAAATGGAAAATAGTCTATACGAGGACGGTTCGTTAAGTACCCGTGTTAGAAATGAAGACACCATTTTTTTCAAAAAAATGTTTTTTATTTTTCAACATAGTTCCTTTTTAGAAAGATACACTTCTCCCAACGTTCCGGCCATTTTTTTAACCCCTCCAAAAAATAGGATTTGTCGAACTCTCCAAACTTTGCCTCTGTTTCGGCGATGACTTCCTCGTTTGAGCTAATTTTTTTTCCCGCGAGCCATTTCCTCATGTGAGGGAAAAGTCGCAGGGAGCCATATCGGGTGAATACGGGGGGTGCGGCAGCGATTCATAACGCAATTCATGCAGTTTGGCGGAGACAACACCAGATGTTATCGTGATGAAACAACACCTTTTTTTTCGCCAAATGCGGCCGTGTCTCCTTTAATTTATTTTCGAAGCGGTCCAATAACTCACTGTAGTATTGTCCAGTGATCGTTCTTCCTTTTTCTAAAAAATCCATGAGGATGACGCCCTTCGCATCCCAAAAAATCATCGCCATGACCTTACCGACCGATGGGACCGTCTTCGCCTTCTTTGGTGCAGATTCGTGGGGAGAAATCAAACAAACACTGCTTTGAAGTTAACAGCTGCATCCGCTTGTTGTCCAGCGTGAGCAATCGCGGCACCCATCGTGCCGACAATTTTGTCATCGCCAACTTATCATGTGAAATATTAATTGCCGTTCCGGTCGACATACCTATGGCCTTTGCTACTTCGCGCACTTTCTTTCGTCGATCAGCGAGAATCATGTCGTGGACTTTTTCAATGATTTCCTCGGTAACCACGTCTGCCGGGCGTCCTGGTCGCTCCTCATCAAAAACGGATGTTCGCCCACGTTTAAATTCGTTGAACCAATATCTTACTGTGGCCATAGATGGCGACGTGTCCCCATAAGCAGCATCCAACTTTGCTTTTATTTCCTTGCATTTTTTCCCATCCAAAAACAAAAAGCGAATTACTGAACGATACTGCTCTTTTTCCATCTTAGCGAAAATCACGAAACACGTCTGACTCGGATGGCTGCCAAATCGAAATTAACCTATCAATCAGTCTGTATTAGCGTCGTCTGATAGATGGCAGCACACGATGATAACACTAACTTCACTCAGGAACGTCCTCTATCGTGAAACACGGGTACTTAAGGAAGGTGTAAATGGTTTTTAAATCAACGGGAAATGAGGTGCACACTTAATGCACTAATATTGAAAGCGCAAGCTAATTTAATATTTGCTGAAGTATACCGCGATAAAGATGAAACTGCGCGTGAAGCAAGTGATGGATTTAAAAAACGACACGGCATTTGTTACTTAACCCTTGTGTCTACACCTAAATTATTTTCGCCTCATCTACACCTCGGACACCCGGGTGAGCACTTCTATTTACATAATAAATGTATGGAATTTGATATAAGAGTGGAAAAATGAACAACGTATATCCATTTAATAAAAAAGAATGAATCATCTGGCTTTTGTATTTGTTCAATTTGTTTTATTTTATTGTATGTATCGAACACGAAACGAAAGGTAAAAATAGGTATTCTAATATTTAGCGCAGGTTGTATGATCTGTACTGTGATCATTACAAACCGGTCGTTTGCAATGTTGGCATGCTTTACGTGATGGTGCTTCTTTAACACATAAGTAGCAGTTTCTATTTTGTGGAATGCGACCAGTAGAGTCTCTTGTGACCGTATTCAATGGGCCTATACGATATACCTCCGCCGCCTTAGAAACGACATATCTCCGCGCGGAGAAAATAATACTTACTTTAATTTAATTCTAAAATCACATTTGAAGAAACTTTGCTGTGTAAAGAATGACAAATATGGATAATTAATGATAATAATCATAATTACTTATATTATTGAATCAATTATTTATATACATGCAAACTTTTCTAATGAAATTCTTTAATTAACAGTGAAAACCGTCTCAAAATACGTTGCGTGGTTTAGAAGTTATCAGCATAATAATTTCTTGAAATTTCGACTTTGCTGGTATTGTAACCCTAGGATCATGAAATTTATATGGTTGAAAAACAAAAAACTTTTTCTAACAAGAACATTAATTTAAAGGGGGGTTTGTATGGGTGGTACCCCCCCTAGTGGTCCGATTCGGCTGATTCCGACAAATGTGCTGCGTATGGTAAAAAGAAACCTATGTGCAAAATTTCAGCTCTCTATCTAAAAAACTGAGGGACAAGTTTGCATACATAAAGACAGACAGACGGACAGACGGACATGGCTAAATCAACTCGTCTCATTGAGCTGATCACAAATATATATATGTGATCTGCGATGTCTCCTTCTGTGTGTTACAAACTTCATAACAAACTTATAATACTATTCACTCCCGTGAAGAGTATAAAACACGTATCTTAACGGTTTTGGAAAATTTTTTATTTTGACAAAGTTATGGTTAAAAAATGGTATGATGCGTTTCTGCATCAAATATGCTAAGAGAATTAAAAAGTGTACACTTATTAATTTAATGGGAATAAATGAAGAGTTTCTAGTATATTAATTTTTTTTTTAATATTACTTATTAGGAACATTAGTATAGTGGATAAGTCAATTTAGTTTCAATAAAAATTTTTAAAGCAATTATTCCTCTTATTGAAGCATTAGGCTACGCCACAATTATCTCACTCTGTTTGCGGAGAATCCTTTGCAGTTTGGGAACTTACAATGAAGTCTTTTGTCGGTCCAGACAGGGCAATCCCCAAACTGATCCTGGCGAACCATTTGATTTGGCATTTGTTGTGACGGTCCTTTTTTTTTGCATCCAATTCATTTTGAAGAGTTGCCTTTCGTTTTCCTTTTTTCTGCTGTTGTGTCTATTTTAGTTGAAACTTCTGGTATCTAAATGCGAAAATCAGCAGAGTTAAGGAGGCTGTCAGTTGACGCTTTTGCCTTGTGCACACGTTTATATAACAGCCAAGCATTGCTCACTGCTATGTCAAGAAGGTGGTAAAATACTCTCACATTCCATCTTTGCTTCTCGATGCAGAACTGCATCAAACAAGTAACTGTCACTTTTTGAAAATACATTGCAAAATAATTGAGTTTAAACGGTATGTTGCAGATCGTCATCATGGCCATATAAAGGGTTAAGATCTTTAGTCATAACTAGATTTAATTTACTGTTAATAATCTCTGTACAATAATCAATTACAAAGACCAGTGTAGCCAGTGTTATTTTCTTTAAGCTAGGTTTTAGTTTAAACTATCTTCTAGCTGTATGTAATAAAAATAATAACATTTTGCGTTTGCGTGAACACTCACAATATAAATTTATATGACGTTTAAAAACGACATAATCTCCGCGCGGAGATATGTCATTTCTAAAGCGGCGGAGGTATGTCGTTTTAAAACGACATAATTCCGCCAGAAAAACAGCGACATGACTCCGCCGGTAAAATGTACTGGGCGGAGATATGTCGCTATGCCCATCATGCTCCTTCTGTGCGGGTCAGTACAAAACAGCACCGAACAACTTAATTAACTCCGTACTTCACAACTTCTTCTGACGACCTTCAGCAACCGACTGACTTGTCGATCCACTATCAGCTCACTACTAACTACTAAACAGTGGATTTTCGTGGGTGGGTGTTATCGGTCACGCTGCTACAGGGTCCTTACATATATGTATATACAGCAACCATACAGAAAATGAATGCTCTAAAATTCCAACTTTCGATTCTGATTTGTGAGCGATGTTGTTTTTTTGTGTTTTATTTTGTGCTATGTTTGTATTTTGGCTCAACTTGAAAAACTGAAAAAGGTGAATTACTAAAATGTTTATATCTGCGTGATCAACATAGAAAACATGAAAAATGGAAATTACCAAAATGTGTATGCGTATGTTTTTGTACGCGAATTTTGACATGCTCATGTTCATTAGTTCTTACCTGATTGACATTTCACCAAAAATGTCAAATAAACGTTAAAAAAAAAAACACATTGACGTAGGCAACTAAAGTTCAAATATTAAAAAAACTTGATGAAGGCGTACGTGCCAATCATTTAGCCCTACAATATAAAGTAACATAATCTACCATAACGTCCATAACATCAAAGAAGTTGCTAATTCTTACAAGATTTTCGAGAAAGAAAACAAAAAAAAAATTCCACTGTGCTTAATATCCTGAAATGGAAAATAGTCTATACGAGGACGGTTCGTTAAGTACCCGTGTTAGAAATGAAGACACCATTTTTTTCAAAAAAATGTTTTTTATTTTTCAACATAGTTCCTTTTTAGAAAGATACACTTCTCCCAACGTTCCGGCCATTTTTTTAACCCCTCCAAAAAATAGGATTTGTCGAACTCTCCAAACTTTGCCTCTGTTTCGGCGATGACTTCCTCGTTTGAGCTAATTTTTTTTCCCGCGAGCCATTTCCTCATGTGAGGGAAAAGTCGCAGGGAGCCATATCGGGTGAATACGGGGGGTGCGGCAGCGATTCATAACGCAATTCATGCAGTTTGGCGGAGACAACACCAGATGTTATCGTGATGAAACAACACCTTTTTTTTCGCCAAATGCGGCCGTGTCTCCTTTAATTTATTTTCGAAGCGGTCCAATAACTCACTGTAGTATTGTCCAGTGATCGTTCTTCCTTTTTCTAAAAAATCCATGAGGATGACGCCCTTCGCATCCCAAAAAATCATCGCCATGACCTTACCGACCGATGGGACCGTCTTCGCCTTCTTTGGTGCAGATTCGTGGGGAGAAATCAAACAAACACTGCTTTGAAGTTAACAGCTGCATCCGCTTGTTGTCCAGCGTGAGCAATCGCGGCACCCATCGTGCCGACAATTTTGTCATCGCCAACTTATCATGTGAAATATTAATTGCCGTTCCGGTCGACATACCTATGGCCTTTGCTACTTCGCGCACTTTCTTTCGTCGATCAGCGAGAATCATGTCGTGGACTTTTTCAATGATTTCCTCGGTAACCACGTCTGCCGGGCGTCCTGGTCGCTCCTCATCAAAAACGGATGTTCGCCCACGTTTAAATTCGTTGAACCAATATCTTACTGTGGCCATAGATGGCGACGTGTCCCCATAAGCAGCATCCAACTTTGCTTTTATTTCCTTGCATTTTTTCCCATCCAAAAACAAAAAGCGAATTACTGAACGATACTGCTCTTTTTCCATCTTAGCGAAAATCACGAAACACGTCTGACTCGGATGGCTGCCAAATCGAAATTAACCTATCAATCAGTCTGTATTAGCGTCGTCTGATAGATGGCAGCACACGATGATAACACTAACTTCACTCAGGAACGTCCTCTATCGTGAAACACGGGTACTTAAGGAAGGTGTAAATGGTTTTTAAATCAACGGGAAATGAGGTGCACACTTAATGCACTAATATTGAAAGCGCAAGCTAATTTAATATTTGCTGAAGTATACCGCGATAAAGATGAAACTGCGCGTGAAGCAAGTGATGGATTTAAAAAACGACACGGCATTTGTTACTTAACCCTTGTGTCTACACCTAAATTATTTTCGCCTCATCTACACCTCGGACACCCGGGTGAGCACTTCTATTTACATAATAAATGTATGGAATTTGATATAAGAGTGGAAAAATGAACAACGTATATCCATTTAATAAAAAAGAATGAATCATCTGGCTTTTGTATTTGTTCAATTTGTTTTATTTTATTGTATGTATCGAACACGAAACGAAAGGTAAAAATAGGTATTCTAATATTTAGCGCAGGTTGTATGATCTGTACTGTGATCATTACAAACCGGTCGTTTGCAATGTTGGCATGCTTTACGTGATGGTGCTTCTTTAACACATAAGTAGCAGTTTCTATTTTGTGGAATGCGACCAGTAGAGTCTCTTGTGACCGTATTCAATGGGCCTATATCCATGTTTTCTTTCAGAATTGTTTGTAGCATACTTTCAATAACATTTCTCGAACAAAAATTACGCGTAATTTGGATATTTGGCAAAACTAACTGACGACGCAATTCCTGGAGAAATTCTCGACTGACGTCTGTTTCTCTTTGCAATGTTCTCTTGGAAGATTATATACGCCGCAAGATCAGAAATATCCAACATGTTAGAAAAGAATGCAAGTGGCCATCTAAAAGTTTGACGTTTACAACAGTATTCTTTTAACATCTTGTCCATATTGCCTCCTTTCGTGCGATTATAATCAATAATGATAGTTGGTTTCTTCTGAGGGCCTACAACTTCTGTTGAGTAGTGCCTTGTTGATAATAAAACAACAGCTTTATTTTTTTGTTGGGAAGTAAGAGCACATAGTGACGTTGTCTCGAAAGCAAAATACACTCGCACATACTTCTCTTGATCTCCCTTTTGTTACTAAAAACTCAGGAGAATAAAAGTTCGTTTTCTGTTTACAGTGCCAATAATTGAAAGATTGTATTCCGTCATCAACATTTTCGCCAAATTTAGAGAAGTAAAAATTGTCACATGTGATATTGCGGTCAGATCCTTTGAATATGTTTCACAAATCAAGAACAGCTCTTTCACCCTGGTTGTTTTAACGAATACAATCTGATCTCAGAACGGTGTATATTTGTTCTTGCAGCGGATATGATGATGTTGCATCGCATACCCACAATACTTGGAAAGAGACAGTAATATTAGTAACATATGACAAACATCGAAATACCTTATGCCATATCTGAATGGTTTGGATGGTATATATTGGGTGAAACGAGTACGTCCTCGATATGGATATAACTGCTCATCTAGAGTTATCTTATTGAAAGAATTTCGTATATATCGTTCAACAAAATTTCTGATATTGGTGCAGCTTTGTTTGTTACCAAGCGTTCTTGTGTTACTATTATCTAAACGGATATATTTGCACATCTGCCAAAAACGATTTATCAACATAGCTGCTCGATATATGGGATGAGCCAACGAAGACCACAAATCTTTCGTGTGTTCACAATTAGATTTCGAAACACCAGTGAATAACAGAAGGCATATAAATGCATCGAATTCAATTTCAATGCCGTTCATGCTTCTGTTGACTGCTATTATCTCTAACACGATGCTATAAGGCTTATAGTATTAGCTATACCCATACACAATACATACAAAATACCCGGGTGTGCCAAGTGTTGACTAGACGACATTTGCCTCGGACTCCCCTCTAACTAAAGTTGTAACGACCCTAAATACATGAGTAGAATCAAAAGATGTTCGAAATACATTAGCCGAGAGGTACTAAGCTCGAGCGCTTGTTGAAATGAGGAAAAAAAAGATATGAACAATCGGAAACAGCTGACACACCCGGGTGTGTTGGTATAGACACAAGGGTCAAAAATTTGTGGAGAGATACTTTCCTGCAATGTTGAAGCTATAATTCCATTTTTACACAAACTTCGTGCAAAAGTCGCAGAGATGGGGCTAAGGGACTCACAAATATATAACGCCGATGAAAGCGTATTGTTTTCCCGTTGCTTTCCGGATAGAACATACGTTGCAGCTTTTGAGAAACATACATAGTAGTATTAGTGTAAGCTAGAGAGTAAAAGCATGTTAGAATAAGCTAGAGAGTAAGAGTATGTTAGAATAAGCTAGAGAGTAAGAGTATATGAGTATAAGCTAGGAATCAGTAAAATGTAATAAGAAAGAATAAAGTCCGTCTTTGTACGACACCTTACAAATTCAGAAGTGGGATATAATAGCGCCTGACGAAAAAAAATAAACCACTTGATCTGTGAAATCAAAAAAAAATTAAAAGCGACTGTTGTGTACAGAAATATAAAATAACAACTTAAGATAATAAGAACGCTGAGAAGTGGTAAAATTACCAAAACTTTGGGCACAGATATTCGGCGAGGCGCTTCTAAAGATGTTAGCAGACGGTGATGAGAAAGCAGCAGAATCGGTAGCATATAGTAACGGGAAGGAAGCAGCAACGGTTGACAATGGACATGAAGAAGAGAGCAGCAATAGAAATGAGCAACGACGCACCAAGGAAATGGCGACAGCTGTGTACGGCAACAACAAAAAGGTTGCGTACATACAAAACAACGAAATGAACGACGCTGATATCGAGCGTAGTATGTAACAAATTATTATAAGAGAGTAGGAGCTTTTGCGACTACAAAACGAGTTGTTGGTTAAAGAGAACAGTTTTCTGAAAACTCAAGCACATTCAGCACAATCAAATGTTGGCGACAAAGAATATGTGAATGAAGAAATACCTTTTGCGACATTGAAAGACTTTGTTCCAGAATATAGTGGGCAAACATATTTTGGTGCATGGGTCACACAGGTTAAACGGATACATGAGACCTATACTTTGTGTGACACAAAGTTGAGAGCATTAGTGTTTGCTAAGGTAAAAGGGAAAGTACAATCGTGGCTCCATTCTAAACCAAACTTCATGATTGAAAATATTGAATTTATACTTTGCGAGATGGAAAAAATTAATCAGGAGAATAAAGCTATACTGTTCAAAAAGTATGAAAGTCGTTTGTGAAAATTTGAAGAACGTTTTATCGATTATTTTAATGATAAAATTATTCTCGCCGATGAAATAAACATTTGTGAAGATGAACTGGTTGACTTCATAATTGAAGGGATACCAGATGAGCAGATTAAAACACAAGCAAACACTCAACAGTATTCATCGACAGATGCATTGCTTTCAAAAAAGTTGATCTTGTCGTCCGCAATTTTTGAGAGAATCAACTGGTGCAACAAAACGATCGGGACCAATGAACCAATCTGTGCCGTCAACAACCGTCAACGCTGGCAAAGTGGACAAGTCGAAGCAGAAGTGTTACAACTATAATAGCATTCTACACTTTGCGGCTGAATGCAGGAAGCCGAAAAGAGAAAGCGTTGCTTGTTTCGCCTGTGCAGGTTTTGGACATCGGGCGATAGATTGCACCCAATACAAAAGGAAGACGACATCGGATGACTTTAATGAGTATGTAAGGTATTTTAACTTAAAAGTAGTGAATAATCCTAATTTATCTATGTTTGTAGGATGCATCATTGACTCGGGAAGCCACATAAGCTTTATCAAAAGCTCTCTCGTGCCCCCACGAGTTACATACGAAGATGAGTCATTTGATACTTATTTTGGAATTAATAAGAGTGAATTAAAAATATATGGAAAGTTTTCAGTTTATGTAAATGTAAACAATAAGGATTTTCAAATTAGTTTGATTTTGGTTACAGACTTTAAGTTTTAAGTGCAAGCAAAGCTAAGTTAATTTTGCATGATAGAGGAACTGAAAATTGTAAGAATATTAAACCGATAGCCGACAAAGTTGATGAAAATAGATTAGGGGGTACCGTAAATGGTTGTGAAGAAAATTTTGAAAAATAAATACTTGCTATTAATTATGGAGTTGAAGACAAAAAGCAGTTAACAGTAGGTGATAATAATAAGCATTTTGAACGGCAAGTTTTGAAAGAAATTTTTTAACAGTTTTACGTTACACCTCGTCGACCTGATGAACCTAGACTGAAGAGTGAAATGAGGTTGACGTTGGAAAACGTGAAACCTTTAATTGCCCGCCAAGAAGACTATCGTACGCTGAATAAAATGAACTACATATATATATACGGGTTAGCGAATCAGAATTTGTGTCTCCGATAGTTTTAGTAAAGAAGAAAACTGGGGAGTTACGAATGTGTGTTGAGTTCAGGTCACTTAACTAGGTTACAACAAAATATAACTTCCCGATTCCACTCATAGATAATTTATTGGATATGTTGTCAAAGAAGTCGATAACATTGATAGCGGGGAAAGAAACTCTGTTAGTGTCACAAGAAGAATGTCGGCAAGGATCTGACCTAGCTGTCAGGATGGCCGAGGTGTAGTAGTATTATTGTTAGCTAGAGAGTAAGAGTATATGAGTATAAGCTAGGAATAAGTAAAATGTAATAAGAAAAAATAAAGTCAGTCTTTGTACGAAACTTTACACTCCTAGATAGAAGATACAAAAGAAACATATTTCCACATTATTTGGCGCAAATGCTGATGGATCACACAGATTAAAGCCACTGGGTATTAGAAAAGCAAAAAATCCAAGATGCTTCATGGGATTTAATATCCCACCCCATTACAATTTTTCGAAATATGCTTGGATGACATCGCGAATTTTTCATGAAGAAAAAGCAGAAAGAATTTAAAACATATTTTCTGATAAAAGGATTATCCGATTTTCTTCAGAGTGTCATACCAAACTACCTATTTGGCTTCAGGCCTCAGCATGGTACGGCGGAGCAATTGCATCGTGTTGTTCAACATATCTTCACTGCAATCGAAAAGAAACAATATTACTCGGCTGTATTCCTGGACGTCAAACAAGCCTTCGACAGGGTATGGATAAATGGCTTACTTCACAAACTAAAAGATCTTCTCCCAAGCTAGCAATTTCTTCTTCTACGGAGCTACTTGACAGATAGAACGTTTTTCGTCAAGGTGCGAGATGATAATTCGTTAATTAGAGGTACTAAGGCTGGCGTGCCTTGGCACCAGTTCTCTATACGTTGTACACATCGGATATGCCGGTACCAGATGACGAAAACATATTGCTGGCAACATATGCAGATGACACGGCCATCCTAGCAAATGACGACTCCCCCAATGTGGCAGCGGATATCACTCAATCAAACATAGGGATAAACGCAGAAAAATCCTTGAACTGCACTTTCACTTTAAGGCGAGATGGCTGCCCATATATTAAATATGGCTCAGTATCATCCCACAGGTGAATCAAATTCGATACCTCGGATTGATCCTGGATAAGCGTCTCACTTGGCGTACCCATGTCAAAAGTGCAGCTGCTTGTTGCTACCAGAAGTTGTGCAGACTTGATTGGCTATTGCGAGAAAACAGCAGGCTATCGTTAAGTAGCAAACTGCTGATTTAATATAATATATATATAATGTATATATAATGATAAGCAAGTGGTGGCCCAGTCTGGCGTTATGGCATACAGATATGGGAAACCACTGATTCTTATAACATTCGGAGGATCCAATCATGTCAAAAAAAGCCCTTCGCCGCATAACTGGAGCTCCGTGGTACGTGAGAAACACGACTCATCATCGAGATCTGAACACGTCAACAATTTTACAATAAATAAACTTCCACAGCAGCAGATACAACATAAAACTCATTCGTCATTAAAACCCACTGGTAGCCTCACTAAGCATAAATGCATCACACAGGCGTCTTAAAAGATTACACCGTAATGATCTCCTCACAAGGAGAGTATGAAAATAAAATATTTATAATAATATTATAACATTATCATAAGCGTCTGTGATGGGCTCATCACTGTTCACTGTTCATATATGTACATAAGTAATAAAAAAAAAAAAAAAAAAAAAATTGCCTCCGAAGGCTCTTCCACTAATTGACAATTGCTCTGCTCATGCACCAATTGACAAACTACAGAGAGATGATGGAAACATTTTTGCATATTTTCCTCCCCCAAATTTGACAGCAGCTGTGCAAAAAATGAAATAGAAATAAGCTACTCGCTCAATTAATCGCTGAAGGTGATGAGCTTAACAGCTGTTTAAAAAGGCATTCTTTACGGAATGCAATAATTTATTTGAAACAGGGTTGGGATAAGTTGCCTCAAACAGTATTAAAGAACGATTGGTCCAAATTGATGAATTGGGATGCTGACCAATACGACAGCGACGATGATTTGCCACTGCAACAGTTGCTGCAAAAAAATGAGGAGTACAGAAATCGATTCAGACAATTATATATAGAACAAATTGAAGACTGGAATAAGGATATTGTTGAAGATGAATTTAATAAATAATTTTGTAGCGATGATGAGAATTCAGATAAAAACGAAGATGACGTTTCCGATACTACACCAGTTATTTCAAATGCGACAGCAATGGAAAGTGTCAATAATTTAATAAATAAAACTAATTATTCATTTCAAACAGATCATATGACAAATTTGTTAACCCTCTGTAATGATATGGTTTCGTCTTATCTAACAAAAACAAAAAAACAAACAAACATAACTCAATATTTTAAACAATAAAACTTAATAATTAATTCAATTACATTTTTCGGTTATTTTTTATATGGATAAAAAAAGTCACAGAAATTAGAACAGTTCAGAAATTGAAACTACCAGAAAACCAAGTGGCTCTAATTTGTGAACGTCCACAGTACTCCAATAAATAACTTAACAGTACATTTAAACATAATAGTATGGAATGCTCGTGCCATTCAATATGAGCGACTTGAACTTTTACATTTCTTAAACAGTAATCAAGTTCACATTTGTGTCCTTGTGACACATGGCTAACCACTGATGATAGATTCTTCCTTCCGGGCTATTCATTATACAGGAACAATCGGCGGAATTTGAGAGGCGGTGGTATTGCCATTCTAATAAAGAGAAAGCATATTACTGGCGTTAATACCCATCTGATCGAAAACATCGGCTAGAACTAAATTCATCGGAATCCTTAAAAATTTCCTCCTTATACTTTCCTGGCTTCTCTGAGAAATGTTTGTCAAATTCTTGTAGCGTATCAAACAATACGAAGTACAAAAAAGATATGTTTAGGTCTGATTTGATCGTATTAATGGCAACTACATACTAGGGGCGATCTAATCGTAACTGTTAATGGAATTGCTTCAGAGCAAACTGCTGGGGCAACATCATTATTGATCTGTGAACGGAAGTCAAGTTTAGCATTCTACACTCCAAAGAGCACACGTACATTCCATCAAGGAACAAAGCTAAACCGTCAACACCTAATTTAATTATAACAAATTCAACATATCTCCTCTTTGTACCGATAGTCCACGAATACCTCTCATGTGACCTCCTACCGATTGTAGGTATGATTAAGTCAAGCACGACCTCTTCTAACGAGCAAACCTTGCAGTGTTTAAAAACAAACTGGAAGCTGTTAAGGTGTTCTGTTAATCAATCAAAGGAGTAGCCAATGTAAGCATAGTTTCTATTTCTACCGGAATTGACTCCACGAATGACCTATTGACATCAATAATCTTGAGTGCAATTGACCAAGCTGTCTTCGAAATTATTGTATAAAGCCTCATACATAAGAGAGTTAATAAAAGTAAGAAACATCACAAAAAGGCAATGGATAAGAACCAGGCAACCAATCTGCAAAGTTATGTTAAATCACCTCAACTGCCTAAGGCTAATCGCAGCGTGCGCGCTACAAGCGATGCTATGCGAAAAGCGATAATATATCTTGCTATGAACAATGCTACAAGTTGAATGAAAGCTTTGAGCAAAACGATTTGCATTGCTTCTTTTAATGTTAGCTATTCGGTCTTTGACCGAAATGGATTCAGCTGAAGAGTTCTTTATGTCAAGAAGATGTCAGTCTCTTCTTTAGAGTATATTTCAGATAAAATTAGTAAAAAACCAGAAAGAAGGCTATCATTGGCTATGCCAAAGATGTAATACTCTTCACGCTCCTCCGGGTTACATCCAACCTTCCTTTCTTAGCATCACATCAGTTTGAGTGGCAATTTTATTGTACATTTATTCTTTAAACTAGCAAACCGCCCTGCTTTGCACGGGTGCAATTTAAAAAATATCGCTTTGGTATTGATTGCATGAAATTTTATTAATTAATTTTTGAACACATTTTTGTTTACAATATGTCTTTGTATACAATTTTTACAGCTTTTTTGTCATTACACAATACGAACTGAAGTGACGCGTGAAAGAGCTAAATATAACTGTCCATGGGAAAAACACTGAAAGCTCAGGTATAATCCCACAACGTTGAATGTTTGACCTTGTGATTTGATAATTGTCATTTCAAATGACAATTTTATAGGAAATTGCAGTTTTCAAAATTGGAAAGGTAGATCCGTTAGTATTAATGGAATCCGGGGAATTAAAACGACTTCACCAGTTCCACATCCGGTCAGTATTGTATACTCTATTATGTAGTTTTTTTTAATGATTTAATCTGTTAACGTGTACCATTGCACAATTTTGGTGGATTAAGGTTCCGTAATAAAATATTGACACCCTACTTTTAGAACTAATTTATGTGGGCGCAAACCAGAAGGCTGTAGAGAATGAAATTCTGTTGGGAAATGAACAGCCTCTTCCAGATCAAGAGCATTGTCTACAGATTAGTATGCTTGAGTCAGTACATTGATCTTTGACAGAATAAAATGATTTACTTTACCTATTTGATCGTTGGTAGGCGACTTTTTTCCTTATATTGCAATTAAACAAATGTTTTCTTCACCTTATAGTATGGCTTAAATGATAATAAAAATTAATTTAATTTAATTCTAAAATCACATTTGAAGAAACTTTGCTGTGTAAAGAAGGAAAAGCTGCAATATTGTAGTAGCAGTAAATGTTTTTTCCATAAATTATAACACTATTGCAACTACATTAATTTTATAAGCGAACAAAACGGGACTCGTCCGCAAAGCCGACCTGTGAAATTATCAAAATACGGTATTGGTAAATGGAAAAAGAACTACTTTTTGAACTGTTTTGTGAACCAAAAAGAGCTGTTTGATGTTGTAGTACAAAGACCTGTTTTGGTCAATGTCAAAAAAAGTGTTGCTGTCTTTTGTGAATGACAAATATGGATAATTAATGATAATAATCATAATTACTTTTATTATTGAATCAATTATTTATGTACATGCAAACTTTTCTAATGAAATTCTTTAATTAACAGTGAAAACCGTATCAAAATACGTTGCGTGATTTAGAAGTAATCAGTATTCTAACTTCTTGAAATTTCGACTTTGCTTTATACTATGTAAAGAGGTTTGCCATTTAATTTGGGTTTGTATGGGAGGTACCACTCATGGTAACCCTAGGATCATGAAATTTATAAGGTTAATGAATATAGATCAGAAACTTATAGAGTCTAAATTTCAGTTCGATACGTTAAAAAACAAAAAACTTTTTCTAACAAGAATATTAATTTAAAGGGGGGTTTGTATGGGAGGTACCCCACGTAGTAGCCCTAGGATCATGAAATTTACATGATTGATGGCCATAGATGACAAACTTATAGTGCTGAAATTTCAGCTCCATATGTTAAAAAACAAAAAACTTTTTTTAATAAAAACATTAATTTAAAGGGGTTGTTTGTATGGGAGGTACCCCCCCCCTAGTGATCCGATTCAGCTGATTCCGACAAATGTGCTGCGTATGGTAAAAAAAAAAAAAACTTATGTGCAAACTTTCAGTTCTCTAGCTCAAAAACTGAGGGACTAGTTTGCATACATACAGACAGATAGACGCACAGACGGACAGACGGACATGGCTAAATCAACTCGTCTCATCGAGCTGATCTCAAATATATATACTTTATGTGGTCTGCGATGTCTCCTTCTGTGTGTTACAAACTTCATGACAAACTTATAATACTATTCACTCCCGTGAAGAGTATAATTAGAATACTGTTGGATAAAACTTTGTACTTCATCTAATTCTACCTTCTGAGAAATTTATAATAGACTAGCATAGCCCGCGCGCGAGTTATGTAAGAGCCATTTATTTAAATTAATTTAAATAAACTAAACTAAAATGAAAACGCCACTGTCGTAACGTTGGTATTTTGCTAAACAGAAACTCAGAAAAAACAGAAACAACGGATTATAACGTACGGTATCCAGATAGGGACCGCCCACTCATCGAACATAATGCAATTGATCAAACATGTTCGATTGACGCCCTTCGCATCCCAAAAAATCATCGCCATGACATTACCGGCCGATGGGACCGTCTTCGATTTCGTTGGTGCAGATTCACCGGGAGAAATCAATTGTTTTGATTGTTGCTTAGTTTCTGGTGTGTAATGATGAATCCAGGTTTCATCAACGGTAACAACTCGACAAAAAAAGTCCTTCGGATCTCGCTTAAATTGCCCCAAACACTGCTTCGAAGCCGCATCCGCTTGTTGTCCAGCGTGAGCAATCGCGGCACCCATCGTGCCGACAATTTTGTCATCGCCAACTTATCATGTGAAATATTAATTTCCGTTCCGGTCGACATACCTACGGCCTTTGCTACTTCGCGCACTTTTTTTCGTCGATCAGCGAGAATCATGTCGTGGACTTTTTCAATGATTTCCTCGGTAACCACGTCTGCTGGGCGTCCTGGTCGCTCCTCATCAAAAACGGATGTTCGCCCATGTTTAAATTCGTTGAACCAATATCTTACTGTGGCCATAGATGGCGACGTGTCGCCATAAGCAGCATCCAACTTTGCTTTTATTTCCTTGCATTTTTTCCCATCCAAAAACAAAAAGCGAATTACTGAACGATACTGCACTTTTTCCATCTTAGCGAAAATCACGAAACACGTCTGACTCGGATGGCTGCCAAATCGAAATTAACCTATCAATCAGTCTGTATTAGCGTCGTCTGATAGATGGCAGCACACGATGATAACACTAACTTCAGTCAGGAACGTCCTCTATCGTCAAAGACGGGTACTTAATGAACCGCCCTCGAATAATGAATTTATTGATATGTCTTTATAAAAATTTAATGTTTAAGATTTTCAATAACATAAACAATATTAGTAGTAGTGTAATATCGTAAAGAAACTTTATGTGAAGGTAAGAAAAAAAGAATTGGCTGTATCTCAAAAACTAGTCGTGATACAAAAATACTATGGGCAGATTTGAAATCAGCGACCTCGAATTAGTACATATCTACTAGTTCATGTATGTTGATCAGTGTAATTATTTACTATTTTTTAAAATTTATACCCACATATACCTACATACATTATAGTGCAGAGGTCGGTGCCTGCGTCAGCGAAGAAACCCTATGCTTTCTCAAGAACACAGTATGCGGCATTTGCGAACTATAGCCTGGTGCGAAGCTGGCCGTAGTACCGACCGACCAGGTTCCAATGAAGACTCTAATCAAGGTATGGGTCCCACCCACAGTTATTGAGCCTCATTGTACGCCAAAATCTTCCACTTGGAAGCGAGTGTTGCCTCGAGATGGGAAGTATCTCTGATTCAAAATTTGATCAGAGTCTAAGAACCTCATCATGAGTAACAAGTGCCAACTGAAGCTGGGGCGATTATCTTGGATCCAGATGACAGGTCAGGAGAGCAAACTAAGAGTGGTACAGATTAATCTGCATCACTCCAGAGTGCCTTCCGAGGACCAGCTGCGAATTATGGAGTATTAGATGGTAGACGTGGCATTTTGTACAGGAACCCTGGATCTTGAGTGATATGGTTTCTGGCCTAAGGTGTCATGGATACCATCTCTTCTCCCCACAGAACGTGGGTAAGTCAAGAACCTGTATCGTGGTAAGATCTGGGCTTAATGTTTCTTTTCTCTTCTCGTTACAACAGCGGAGACCTAACGGTAGTGGTGTGCGTGAAGAAGTTCGGTAAGATCTTTTACCTCGCTTACGCGTATCTTCCCTACAAAGAGGAAAATCCCCCTTCTGAACACATCAGGCATTCGTCCAGCATGCGATGAATAATGGCATGGATGTGGTACTGGGCTGTGATGCAAACACGCACCGCGCCCTTTGTGGGAGTACAAACATAAATAAGAGAGGGGAGGCGCTGTTCGACTTTGTACTCTCAACAAATTTTGTTGTATGCAACAGGGGCTACCATCCTACCTTCTGCAAAAAGAACCATTCAGTGGTTATTGACGTAACCTTTGCGACGAACAGTGGCTCCCATCGACAACTGCCACGTTTCTGCTTAGTTTTCATTCTCAGATCACTTCAGAATTCGCTATGATGTTAGATGATATAAGAGTAAACCAATCCCTTGTAGGAATCCGAAGAGAACGGACTAGGAAGGTTTCTCTAACACTGTTGGACAGACACTCTCAAAACCCCCGGTGGTGGAGTTTTTGGATTGTGGCATGTTGAAGAAGTCCTCTCAGACCATTACAGAGGTGTTAGGAAGAGCTTTTCTTAGACCCTGCCCTATTAGCCGACCTCCGAGGTCCAACTGCAATGTGTGGTGGACACCGGAGCTTGGAAAAATTAGGCAGGAAGGCTTTTCAATAAAGCAAAATATAGAAATTGTCAGGAAGATTGGGATGCCGATCATCTCAGTTATAAGAAACTCAAGAAAGCTAGTAGGCTTGGCTGAGAGGGTTTCCTGGGCAACGTTCTGCGAGGATATCACTAGCACTACAGAAGCATCCAGACTTCGAACGGTCCAGCGAAACCAGGCTTACTGTGCGGTGCAGATGGTGTATACGCTAGTAACAGTGAGGAGTCCATTGAGCTGCTCATGGGCGCACGTTTTCTGGGTTGCTCTAATACTGATGGGGAAGTTGAGAACATCAACTTCAGTGCCGGTAGATCAATCTTAGATGGTACAAGTAATGATGCAGTTTTACATGATCTGATCACAGTGGAAAGGTTACTCTGGGCGATAGGTTCTTTTGAGCCTTACAAATGGCCGGGACCAGATGGTATAATACCAAGCATACTACAGACTGCTTCTGCATATCTCGCACCGTGGCTGGTAAAGATTTTCACGAGGCTATTCTCACTGGGTACATCCCTGAACAGTGGACAGAGGTGAGGGTGGTCTTCATCCCCAAGGCAGGGCAGATAAACCACAATTCACCAAAAGATTTTATGCGTATCAGTCTCTCACCATTTTTACTTAAAACAATGGAGAGACTAATAGACCTGCATCTCAGAAATAAACTCGCACCGCACATGTTTAGCAGTGCACAACACGCATAACTTAAGGGCAGAAGTGGTAGGAGCTATCGAGAAAGTCCTGCAACGGAAGGAGTTTGTGTTGGCTGTGGCGGCTTTCCTTGACATTGAGGGGGCTTTCTATAACGTCCGAATTGAATCAATCACAGCATCGCTGGAAAATATTGGTTCAGATCCTACGATCACCAGGTGGCTTGGTAATATGCTTCGATGGCGGGTGGTAAACTCCGACCTGGGCTCAGCGACTATAAAGAAACAGGTGACAAGAGGCACTCTACAGGGGGAGTTATATCCCCTCTTCTTTGGAATTTAGTCTTGAATGACCTGATTTTGAGCCTACAAAGGAAAGGGTGTGGAGTAACGGCTTATGCTGATGATTTGGTTTTAATGGTGACGGGTAAATTTTTACCCATAATCAGTGCACTAGTGGAATCCTTTTTAGGCACCACACTGCAGTGGGCTCAGCAGAATGGTCTTGGGATTAACCCAGAAAAGACCGAGCTGGTTTTATTCACAAGAAAATGTAAGATACCTTGCTTCAGGCTATTGAGTTCTCAGCTATAACTTGCGAATGAAGCGAAAAACCTTGGTGTTGTTCTGGATTCTAAACTCCCTTGGAAGAGAAACTCTGAAGAAAGAATATACATATCTCAATTACGTAGCAGCCAGAACTGCAGTCAGACTTGTTGCATCTTCTTAAGCCCTGTGTCGCCGGCCACAGCATTATCCTACAAGTAGTGGGAATTCAAACTGATGGTGGAGTATGTGACTACGGTGTGCCAGCACTAAAATAGAACGACAATTTTAAGACAAGATTCCCGGGTAGAGATGATTGGAAATGGGGTAACGTCATTAGACGGGACGAGCTTTTGATCTATACTGATGGATCCAAGACGATAGACGGTACAGGTGTGTGCACCTTCTCGGAAGGGTTAACAGCTCAGCTATTTTATCGTCTACCTGATTGGTGTAGAGTTTTCTAGGCAGAAATCTACGCGGTCTGGCAGGCGGCAAAGTTAATTAACTCCTTAGGGAAGACACCGAGGCATATATCGAATTATGTTGACAGTCATGCTGCTATCAAAGCTCTGTCGGCCCACAGCTTCAAGTGCAAACTCATACGTAGTACGATAGAAACTCTTAATCAGGCTCGGCAACACTCTATCTCACTCATCTGGGTACCGGGTCACTCTGATATCGAAGGAAATGAGATGGCGGACGAGTGTGATAGGAAAGGCTCGGCACTGCCCATGTCTCAAGTAGTCGCTGATGTTTACAGACCCTTACAGGATATACTCTCGTGCCTGAAAGTGAAAACCAGAGATCTAGCAGGCAGGAAGTGGGCAAATGAGTCTGCTTGCACTGTCGCAAAGACACTCTGCCCTTGCTATCAACCAATGAGAACCTCCGAGCACCTTCGCTTTAATAAGAAAAGGGTTCGGACGTTGACGGGAGTTACTACATGACGGGGCACTGCATCATCGGTTTGATGGCCTACAGGATGCAAGTTCCACAACATGACTTCTGTCGTAGCTGCGATGACGAGGAGGACCCGGAGAGCATCCAACACCTTTTCTGTGATTGCCCCATATTTCTCAGTAAACGAACCCGGTTTCTCGGGAAGCCGTTCTTCGAAGAGTTGGGCAGTTTGGCAAAATGTCCTTTGGGGGACCTGGCTCTGTTCATGGGCTCCTCAGGTTGGTTTTAGAGATAGATGGTGATAGCTGGACCGACCTTGCACTGTTGTGTGGTTACCCCTAACCCTTCATTCCCTTCCACGTTTTTATCAGCCATCACAATGGGCCTTGAAGGCTTCTGTGTGAACTCGCATTACCTAATCTGAGAGGTGTGCACAAGCACGACTTCAGCCTCGGATCTACAATTTTTTCGAACCAGGGCAGAAACTTGATAATGGCGCCCCTTTCTCCAGTGTTTAAGATAAATTACTTGAAAAAACGTAATATATACTTAATTGTATTTTCTTATAAGTCGACGGTGAGCCAACCAGGCTAGGCGCTTCAATTTTGATGCCCCTGAAATTGCCTCCCGGGGCGTATCAACTTAAATTAGCATAACACGGCTAATTTACAACATACGCAGCCATTGAAACGTCCCAGCGTGAGGGTAGTTTTTTTACGATCACGCTCCTTGTGAGAGCAGGAGAATTTTTCTCTCATAGACGGTGCTCTCAATTTTCAAAATATTCATAATGATGTTTGTGCTCACCTCTGCTACGTATATTTGAATTTTATCAAATTTGTATAAGGTAAATAAATATAATTTTTTTTACCATAATTTGGTTGTGGACGTTTATAAATTTTTGAAATTAAATTGTAGTCATTCATTTCCATGCTTACGTAAAAATAATTTTACACTTGCCTTTAAGAATGCAAAAAACATGTAGTTCCAAAGCGATATCAAGATATAAACCATTTCCAAACTACTCTCTCTCGCTTTTTAGCTTCAACTCACTTGTCGCTTCGCTCTCACTCTGGCAGCTTTTACATATAAATAAGCATGCAAAGGTGCATAGCTCGTTATCACTTAATATTAAAGCAGACCGCGCACTCTGGTATCAACGTAATTAAACAGAAATTGTTGGAACTAAACAATGTGAATTGGCATAAGAAACTTTCGCTGTTGGAAACTAGATCCAAGGCACTTTTGGGTATTACCCAAATTATTTTAAATTTATTCCAAGCTTGTGTTATAATAATCAGTTATTCAGCATTAGGGAGCAAAAGGCTAATATCACAAGTGTGATCGAGGAAAAGCATCACCTTACCGACTCGCTTACAGATGCAACTACTATTGCATTAGTAAACAGCTCACTAAGTACACTGGACAACGAAGAATTTTCCAATGAACAACCTATTACAGTTGCTGAACTGAAAAAGATAATTCGCTTCTTCAAAACCAGGAAAACACCTGGTCCAGACAAAATACCCAATATATGTCTGAAGCATCTACCAGATACCGCTATTGGCCCTCGTCTTCAATATATGTTTAAGCATTAGCTATTTCCCAAGCAAATGGAAACTAGGTAAAGTCGTTGCTGTTTTGAAGCCAGGTAAACCTGCTGACTGTCCTGGAAGTTACCGCCCTATTAGGCTGCTGTGGTTTCTCCAAAATCTTCGAGCATGTTCCTAAATCCAAATTGAAAATAAAAATCGGGGCAGGTAGTATCGCTACACTACCGTAATAATTCCCCCAACAAAAACTCTGAGCATAACACATGCCTTTGTGAGCGACTTGTGCAGTCTATATAAACAGACAGACACAAAGTATTCAGAGTTATTAGCTTCGTATTTGATCGTTCGTTCGTCGTGCTGTGTTGTCTTTAAGCACCTTTATGTTTGAGCTACATGCCCCCCGTTCGTCACGCGCGTAATGCATTCAAGACATGGTGTGTTAAAAGTAATGCGGCGGATGTCTGACTGTTAGTATACATGAAACAGCTGTTGTGAAATAACGCAAATTTAAATTGACAACTGTGTAATCACAACATTTTCCTTTGAGTATTTTATTGAACAATAATAATAATAAATTGGAACAGTATTAAGAGTTTATGGAATTCATGCATGCCATGGTTGTGGATGTAAAGCATGCTTACAACGCATATAAGGAGAAGAAAAGGCGCATTTGAGTGCGTGAATTATATATGGAGAGAGAAGTAAGTGGGTTTTAGCGTCCAGTATCAAACTTTTGAAAAACAGGGATCCTGAGCAATTCTGCATTGAAACAAGGATGAGTTCAGAGACTTTTGATTTTCTGCTAACTTTGCTACAGCCACAGCTAGAAAAGAACTCTTCAAAGGCAGTATCATTACAATGTCGTCTTTTCCTTACATTGATGTAAGTTACTCAATACATTTACACATCATACCAATACAATCATTTCTTTTCATTTATTTGTCACACTGGACATCCAAACAGTACCTTTCGCTCAGCTTAAAGATTTCGGTACCATGCGCGCTAAGGATAGTAATCGAAACGTCCACGATTATATGGGAGACTTTGAACTTAATATATTTATCATTGCCAAACAACTGCGAGTGGCGACGCATAGCTGCCGACTTCGACAGTATATAGAATTTACCAAGCTGCGTTGGGGCAATAGATGGAAAACATGTTTCTCTCACATACACGGCCAACTCCGGATATAAATTTTGCAATTATAAAGGTATTTTTTTTCATAAAAGCTGAAATCATTTTATTAATAAATAATTGTCTTTATCATCATTATTTGTATAGGAACTTATAGCATAGTCCTGATGGCCGTATGCGACACTAATTACACATTTACTGCAGTTGGTATTGATGCGCATGGAAGTCAAAGAGACGGTGGTATCTTAAGTCACTCCGAATTTGGCAAACGTTTGAATTTAGGAACGCTTGATCTGCCATCGGATGCCACGCTGCTGAATAGCGATGTGTTGTTCCCACATTATTTCGTAGGTGATGCTGTTTTCCCACTTAAGCCGTCCTTGATGAGGCCTTATCAGGGAAGGCTCCTAAGTCGTGATAAAGAAAACTTTAATAAAAGATTATCGAGAGTTGGGCGGACCATTGAGAATGCATTTGGAATTCTAAGTGGAAGGTAGAAAGTTCCGCGCGGTACATTGAACATGTGTCCAGAAACAGCAGATAAAATTGTAGGAGCCACTGTTGTTCTCCATAATTTCTTAAAAATCACCAACGGGACATGCTGCTCAACCGACTATCCAGATCATGAGGAGAATGGTGTGGAGAAGAGAGACACAGCAACTACAAAGCATTCATAGATTTTCATCCAAAAATTCTTCTAGGGCTACTTTTAATTTAAGAGACTCTTTAAAGAATTATGCATTCCAAAATTAAATCAAGATATCACTTGGTTGAACTAACGAAGTATTTCATTTTCAGCTTGCGCAGGTCAGCAGCAGTGAAATTTTTCAAAAGAAATACTATTGCAGCGACAATAAGTCGACCATAATTTTTATTATGCTTTTGCTTATATTCGTTTGGCTGTTCTTAACATAAGTAAGCAATAATTTCATTACACTTTCGTTTGCTGTTTCTGAACTTAAGCAATAACACTGTGTCACAGCGAAAAAAAACTTCTTATCAGACCTAGTGGAGGTTATAGGTCATAAAAAACTAAAAAGAATGGTATATATAAAATCTCTGATACACCCTCAAAATCTTGTTTTAGAGCCCAAAAACCGTTTTTAAGAGGTTCCTGTACATATTACCTTATAACTTGGCCATTTTTTATCGGATTTCAAATTTTTTCTTTGTATTTAGAAGCTGAAATGTAGCCCTTTACAACTATGTATCATGTATTTTGTTATCATTCAAAAAAAAAGGAAAGAAAACTGTCATATGCAATTATAAAAAGTACAATAAATCAAGTAATTTTTAACTAAATGACTAAACTTTCGATGTACGTTGAGAAAAAATATAATTTAGATAAGATAAGGGGCACAAATTAGACTTAAAGTTGCAAAATCGATGGAAAAATCAAAATTTTGGAAAGTTTTTGGTCTGTATCTTCATGAATTTGGATGATAACAAAATACACAATAGTATCGCTACACTACCGTAATTGTTTTTATGTGAAAACGTTTTTTGTTATCTATCACGAGATTACACACAATTTGTTTTTGGGTATGCCAAAATTGGAAATAAAAGATCGCTCTTTGACCTGTTTTATACTTACTCTCTGGGGTGTTGTGTTTGTAGGGAAGAGAGCGACGTCATACGGCGAGGTGAATTTCACCTACGTACCAGGGTTCCTGCCGACGTTTTTCTCAGTTATCTTTTGCGTCATTCGTTGTTCGTTCATTTCGTTTAACTGGCGTAGACTGAAGGTCCACAAGAACAAACACCTACGCATACATACAAACAGAAATGAAAACGGCTGAAAAAGTACGAAAAAAATTTGACGCAACGAGTAACGCTGACATATAAAAGCAAGTCAGAGCTACCAAAGAAGAATCGACGATAATTCCCCCAACAAAAACTCTGAGCATAACACATGCCTTTGTGAGCGACTTGTGCAGTCTATATAAACAGACAGACACAAAGTATTCAGAGTTATTAGCTTCGTATTTGATCGTTCGTTCGTCGTGCTGTGTTGTCTTTAAGCACCTTTATGTTTGAGCTACATGCCCCCCGTTCGTCACGCGCGTAATGCATTCAAGACATGGTGTGTTAAAAGTAATGCGGCGGATGTCTGACTGTTAGTATACATGAAACAGCTGTTGTGAAATAACGCAAATTTAAATTGACAACTGTGTAATCACAACATTTTCCTTTGAGTATTTTATTAAACAATAATAATAATAAATTGGAACAGTATTAAGAGTTTATGGAATTCATGCATGCCATGGTTGTGGATGTAAAGCATGCTTACAACGCATATAAGGAGAAGAAAAGGCGCATTTGAGTGCGTGAATTATATATGGAGAGAGAAGTAAGTGGGTTTTAGCGTCCAGTATCAAACTTTTGAAAAACAGGGATCCTGAGCAATTCTGCATTGAAACAAGGATGAGTTCAGAGACTTTTGATTTTCTGCTAAATTTGCTACAGCCACAGCTAGAAAAGAACTCTTCAAAGGCAGTATCATTACAATGTCGTCTTTTCCTTACATTGATGTAAGTTACTCAATACATTTACACATCATACCAATACAATCATTTCTTTTCATTTAATTGTCACACTGGACATCCAAACAGTACCTTTCGCTCAGCTTAAAGATTTCGGTACCATGCGCGCTAAGGATAGTAATCGAAACGTCCACGATTATATGGGAGACTTTGAACTTAATATATTTATCATTGCCAAACAACTGCGAGTGGCGACGCATAGCTGCCGACTTCGACAGTATATAGAATTTACCAAGCTGCGTTGGGGCAATAGATGGAAAACATGTTTCTCTCACATACACGGCCAACTCCGGATATAAATTTTGCAATTATAAAGGTATTTTTTTTCATAAAAGCTGAAATCATTTTATTAATAAATAATTGTCTTTATCATCATTATTTGTATAGGAACTTATAGCATAGTCCTGATGGCCGTATGCGACACTAATTACACATTTACTGCAGTTGGTATTGATGCGCACGGAAGTCAAAGAGACGGTGGTATCTTAAGTCACTCCGAATTTGGCAAACGTTTGAATTTAGGAACGCTTGATCTGCCATCGGATGCCACGCTGCCGAATAGCGATGTGTTGTTCCCACATTATTTCGTAGGTGATGCTGTTTTCCCACTTAAGCCGTCCTTGATAAGGCCTTATCAGGGAAGGCTCCTAAGTCGTGATAGAGAAAACTTTAATAAAAGATCATCGAGAGTTGGGCGGACCATTGAGAATGCATTTGGAATTCTAAGTGGAAGGTAGAAAGTTCCGCGCGGTACATTGAACATGTGTCCAGAAACAGCAGATAAAATTGTAAGAGCTCCATTGTATCATGTATTTTGTTATCATTCAAAAAAAAGGAAAGAAAACTGTCATATGCAATTATAAAAAGTACAATAAATCAAGTAATTTTTAACTAAATGACTAAACTTTCGATGTACGTTGAGAAAAAATATAATTTAGATAAGATAAGGGGCACAAATTAGACTTAAAGTTGCAAAATCGATGGAAAAATCAAAATTTTGGAAAGTTTTTGGTCTGTATCTTCATGAATTTAAATGATAACAAAATACATGATACATGGTTGTAAAGGGCTACATTTCAGCTTCTAAATAAATTTGAAATCCGATAAAAAATGGCCAAGTTATAAGGTATTATGTACAGGAAGCTCTTAAAAACGGTTTTTGGGCTCTAAAACAAGATTTTGAGGGTGTATCAGAGATTTAATATATACCATTCTTTTTAGTTTTTTATGACTTATAACCTCCACTAGGTCTGATAAGAAGTTTTTTTTTTTTTTGTAACACAGTGTTATTAGAATATTCTTTCGTTTGCTGTTTCTGAAGTTAAGCAGCGAACAATTTGACTGCTATTATGATCGTAAGCAAGCAATAATTAGATTATTCTTTCGTTTGCTATGTCTGAGCAGAGCAGAGGCAGAGTTTTCTGCGCTACAAATCTTGTTTTGTTATTTGTTGTTTTGGGCATTATTTGCATGCATAAAGGTAGGAATCAAAACATCCACGATTTGATCAAATTTTGCTTTTTCCGATTTTTGTTCATTTTCTTGGTGTTTCTATTTTCTTTTTCACTTAAAAAATTGTGGGTGGGGAAGGTGGGTGTAAAATACCTAACGACCTTGTTTGGGGTACAGCAAGCGTTTTTGCTGTCCACTTTTAAATTATCAAACCGAAATGAAATAAAAAGATTTATGTATAAAACGCCGATGTGCGTTCTGCTTGACAATTTATTCACAACTAACTTTTGAAAAACATACAAAGCTTTCTTGAACATAAAAAGAAATAGGCAAAGTTGACACAATGCAATATGATCCGTTACTTTACTTTACTTCTATCTTCTTATTCTTCTTCTTATTCTTCTTCTTGTTCTTCTTTTTTTTTTTTTTTTTTTTTTTTTTTTCTTCACTTCTTCTTCTTCTTCTTCTTCTTCTTCTTCTTCTACTATCTTCTTACTTACTCTTGCTTTATTTTAATCTTCATATATTCGTATACTCCACTCTACATCATCTTGATTAAGAGCGAATTTAAGAGAGGCTGCTCTTAACATCCTCCCCCCGTTGAAGGACTACGGCTTTCAACATCTTCTATCGGTAAGAGACATAACTTAGCTATGGCTCGCTTGATGATTCCCGTGCTGGTACGAATGTTTGCCACACGAGCGACACCATCATTGCCTTTGACAGTTTCAACCACTCGACCAATTTGCCATTTCATCGATGGTAAGTTGTCATCTTTAAGTAAGACCAGAGAACCTTCGGGGATGTTTGCTATTTTTAGACGCCACTTAGCTCGCTCTTGGAGCAAAGTGAGATATGCCAAGTCTTCCAGAATGACTGTTGTATTTGGCACACGACTTGCCAATGCCTTAAACGATTTGGGTTTAAGTTAGACTAGATCTGGCTCAGCTACTCCTGTCAGCATTCCACCAGTCAAGAAGTGTCCTGGAGTCAGAACTTGCAGATCGTCAGGCCTTTCTGTGAGTTGATAAAGAGGTCGAGAGTTTATTATAGCTGCAATTTGATAAACAAGAGTTCTAAATTCTTCAAAATTGAGCACCGAACACAGAAATCGAACGACGAAGATGATGCTTTGCTAATTTTATCGACGCCTCCCAGAGGCCACCGAAATGTGGTGATCTCGGAGGAATAAAACGCCAATTTATTCCTTCATTAAGACAATGTCTGTGTACCTCCTTCTGATGTTCTTCATTAAACATTAACTCATGAAGTCTTTTCAGCTCATTCCTGGCACCTACGAAATTTGTTGCGTTGTCCTACCAAATAGTTCGTGGTCGGCCACGCAAGCTTACGAAACGTTTCAATGCAGCCAAAAATGAAGGAGTTGCCAAATCTTTCACCAATTCCAAATGTACAGCTTTCGTGACAAAACAAATGAAAAGGCAAATGTAACATTTAATTGGCTGCCTGTTTCGCACCTCTGACTTGTAAACGTATGGTCCGCAAAAATCTACGCCTGTTGTATAAAACGGAGTCTGAGGCCTTACTCGCTCTGAAGGTAAATTGCCCATGATATACTGCATCAACGATGGTCTTGCACGAAAACATCGAATACACTTGTTTACAACCTTAACTACAGCTTTTAATCCGCCGAGGGGCCAAAACCTCATACGAATGCTTGCCAACAAGGCCTGAGGTCCAGCGTGCAGTAGTCTTTGGTGGTAGTCAACTATGATGCTGTTTGTCCCTGGATGATCTGCCGGTAGTATAATTGGATGCCTTTCGCTGAAGCTCAAATTTGCATTCCGTAATCGACCACCAACACGCATAATACCAGCTTTATCCATAAAAGGGTTCAGGGATGAGCATCTACTGGAAGGACCGATCGTCCCATTAGCTTCCAACTCGATGTAGTCCTGATGCTTGGTTGCCCTTTGTACCATCCGAATTAGTACACATGTTCCAGCTTCTATCTCCTCCACAGTAAACTTGGGGGATGACCAATGAAGCGACTTTGCATTCATAAAGCGATGTACATAAGCGTACACCCTTTGCGTTGAACGAAACAAATTAACGAATTTGCAATCAATTGAGTAATCTGTGTTGCTTGTCACTACACTCAGCACGTTACGTTTCCTCTCAACAGTGTTAGGAGACAATTTAATTGATTTTGGCCATCCAAACTCTTGCAGAAATTTAGGTCCATGCTTCCACAACTCAGATTCTTCAAATTCCTTAGGAAGCGCACCCTAAGATAAAATGTCGGCAGGATTATGTTCAGTTGGTACATGTCTCCAAATCATGCCGTTCGAAATTTCTTGTATGCTACTAATACGATTTGCCACGAATATATTGTAATTAGCAGCGACATCATCCAACCAGGAAAGCACTATACTTGAATCTGACCAACAAAAGAAACTTACATTAAAAATCTTCAAATCAAAAATAGATTTCATCAACTCAGCCAGTAGTATTGCTGCGCATAATTCCAGTTTGGGTACTGTGAGTGTCTTCAATGGAGCTACTCGTGATTTAGAACACAATAAGTTGACTTTCACACAATTGCCCTTCTTTGCTCGAACGTAAACGCAAGCTCCAAATGCCTTTATGCTAGCATCATAAAATCCATGAATTTCTAGCTCAGCATTATCTAATCCAACGAAACGAGGGAACCAAATTTTGCTGACTCGACCTAGGGCTGAGCATAATTGATTCCAATTACAATGTAAAGATTGTGGTATACTTTCATCCCACGCCATTTTTTGTTTCCAAAGTGATTGAAGAAACACCTTAAGTTTTAACACAACTGGTCCAATCAAACCAAGTGGGTCGTATATCGCTGCAACAGAAGCCAGTACTTGGCGCCTGCTAACACGCTCAGCAATATCAAATGAAGAAAACGAGAATAAGAAATCGTCATTCTTTGGGTCCCACATCAATCCAAGTGTTTTTATACAATCATTACCATCGCTAAATGCTGTTGTTTGTTCTCTACTCGATTCTTTAACTCCTCGTAAGACGCTATCATCATTTGAGCACCATTTTCTGAGCATGAACTTTCCTCGTAAAAGTAATGCATTTGTTTGTGATATAATATCCAAGACTTCTTCTTCTGTACTGCCACCTGAGATGAGATCGTCAACATAGAAGTCGCGTAGCACTATCTTTGAACCAAGGGGAAAATCATATGCTTCGTCTATAGATATATTTTGCATTGCACGAATAGCCAAGAATGCAGCGGGTTTTGTGCCATAGGTCACTGTGTCTAATCTATATATTTGTAGTGCATCATCAGGATTTTCACGCCATACAATACATTGCAGAAATGAGTCTGTTTCTTCTATCCGCACACAACGATACATCTTGCATATGTCTGCTTTAATAGCAATCTTGTGAGATCGAAAACGAAGAAGTGTGTCAACTAATTTTGGTTGTATTATAGGTCCTGCCATTAACGTGTCATTGAGGGAATAAACAGTAGATGTTCGAGCTGATGCATCAAATACTACACGTAATTTCGTCGTGGTGCTATCAGCTTTCAAAACACAATGATGTGGTAAAAAGTACGATACTAAGTTAGGTGGTAGTGAGCTAATCGAAGTCATGTGTTTGAGGTCAACGTATTCCTTAATGAATTCCGAGTATTGTTGTTTCAATTCAGGATGACTAATGAATTTTCTTTGATTTCAGTCGATTTACTGCTCGCACGTACGAATCACCCAATGAAATGGAATCAACCTTTTTTGGCAATCTCACCACATATTCGCCAGTGCCCAAACGGCGAAAACTGCTAATAAAATGTTTCTCACAATCTAGGTCTTCCTTTGATCTCTTAATCCTTTGTGGAGTATGCCCTTCAACTTCCCAAAAACTTTTTATTAATTCATGTAGGGTACAATCTGAATCACCATCCACTGCATCGGCAACAACAAACTGTGCAGCATGAAGCTTGATTCAATGGATAACTGACATTTCCAGAGACGATCCATCCTAATCTGGTTTTTTGAAGAATAGGCAAATTCGGACCCAACTGTATTGTCCTACACCCATCAGATCGAAGAACACACTAGCACCGATAAGTAAATCAATTCCTTGCGACTGATGAAAACCTGAATCTGCAAGCGTAATATATTCTGGAATATTCCATTGAACAGATGACAAATTTGTTTCAGGTTGGTTAGAAGTAATTGTGGGAACGACGACGGCTGAGAGTGATGTATTGTATTTTCCATTTACAGATTGCAATCCTATCATAATACTTTCTTTTGCAACTATGTCTGATTGACCAAATCCCGAAATTGTAGTTGTAGATTTAGTTCTTTTGACTTGTAACCGATTAGCTAAACATGATGTGATACAATGAATCTGAGACGCTGAATCGAGCAATGCTCTACATGGAAACAAAATTCCGTTTCGACCTTTGACCATAACCATCGCAGTAGCGAGGATAGTAATGGTTCTCGATGAATGATTTTTGCTAAGCAATGCAGCAGGATTAAAGTCAATGACAAGAGCACTTTGAGGTTCTGATACGACTGAATTTTCGATCCTATCTGAGACTTGCTGATCTATATGCAATAGCGAATGGTGCTTGGCAGAACATGACTTGCAACAACGTGATTTACAATCTCTTACGAAATGACCCTTGCACAAACAATTGAGGCATAGCTTCAGCTTTTTGGTATCTTTGAGGCGAATGGAGGGTGATAAATTTAAAAAGAATGGACAACTTGTGATAAAATGTTCCGCTTGACAAAATACACAGCGCTTATTAGTATTTGTGGTTACGAAAGATTTTCTATTTGACGATTTTTTAAAGTTCACCTGATTGCCTGGCGTATTTGTTGCCAAGGCCAAATCCACTCTTTCCAATATCCTTACTCTGCGTTCGAAGAAAGTTGCCATTGAGTCCCATGAAGGTAAGCCTTGCATAGGCATTTCCTCTTCCCATTCCATTTCATCCATTTTCTTGCCAATCAAATGCATTAGCAGACCCTCGAGAATTTCCTCCTTGGATGCAAGAGTGCTTAATGCTCGAATATGCGCACTACTCTTGGCCACGATCTCTCGTAAATCAGTTGCTGAGTTCTCAGCCATGGATTTTAAGCCAAACAATTGATTAATATGTGCCTGAAATTGCATACTTTTAATATCAAATCTCCTTTTTAATAACATTACCGCTTTTTCGTAGTTCTCATGACATATTTCCAGAGACCGAACTGCATCCAGGGCGGTGCCAGCCAAGCTTGATCTCAGATGCTGAAACTTTTCGATGTTACTCAAAGTTGACTCATTGTCGACAATAACCTGAAACAATGACCAAAAGTCAGGCCAGTCAGTGACTGTGCCACTAAACATAGGTAACTGCAGTGCCGGCAAACGCGTTTTACTTGTTGATGTGCTGGAACCTGCCGAGTGCTCAATTCGAGTAGACGCATGCGAATCTTGCATATTTCGCGAATTTAAACATGCCATCATAGATGACTTAGCTATTATGAATGCTTTCATGAACTGAACTCGAGCATTACTGTTGATTTCGTCCAAACAGATCTGCTCGAGCTGCGTTTGAGTATCCTCAAACTGGGATTTTAATTCCGAAAGCTGTTCTAATTTAACAGACACAATAGACTCATTCAAACACTGTAGGGTATCCTCAGATGTTGTATCAAGAGTCGATTGAATTTGTCTTAAGAACCAGTTACTTTTTTTTCTTAAGAAATTCACGATTAGAATGTCCCGTTTTCTGTCCTTTATTTGCTTTTAGCATTATCTTTTTGATTTTATTACAATATAAAGCAATAAAAAGAACCAAACGCACAACAACAATGATAAACCGCAAATTCGATTGAATATTTATTGTTGTCACCAAAACGAACGAAGCGCAAAGAAGAATAACGGAACCGATGCTTATGCACTCGAAATAGTGCACTTTAAATTAAAGCAAATTAATGGAATTAACGAATATAACACCAACGATATTTGCTTTAAACACAACGATCACGTCGGGGTCACCAATGTTTGGGGTACAGCAAGCGTTTTTGCTGTCCACTTTTAAATTATCAAACCGAAATGAAATAAAAAGATTTATGTATAAAACGCCGATGTGAGTTCTGCTTGACAATTTATTCACAACTAACTTTTGAAAAACATACAAAGCTTTCTTGAACATAAAAAGAAATAGGCAAAATTGACACAATACAATATGATCCGTTACTTTACTTTACTTTATCTTTGCTTTATCTTAATCTTCATATCTTGGTATACTCCACTCCACATCATCTTGATTAAGAGCGAATTTAAGAGAGGCTGCTCTTAACAACCTATTTTCATACCTACCAAATATATAAATAAAATGTCATAAAAATCAGTCGAGCCATTTCGGAGGAGTTTGTACACTAACACCGTGACATTTGAAAAATCAGACGAATTAACTAATTATTTCTGATATATTTGACAAAGGAGACTTGATTGATTAAAATTTTTCTCTAATTATTTGTAATTGTTCATACGAAAATACAAAAATCGTGATTAAAAATTGGGGGGTGGGGTAGAAAGATAAAAAATATCTAATGACCCATTCTCATATCTACCAAATACATAAAAAAAGAATTTATAAAAACCGGTCGAGCCATTTCGGAGGAGTTTATACACTAACACCGTGTCACGAGATTTTTATATATGAGATAATGATAAATAAATGATCAAATATAGTAAATAGGACAAAAAAATAGACAAAAATTTATGAATGTACGGTGTTTAAAAGAAAATCTCAATGTTTGTAACAAGTTAAAAAAAAAAAAATTTGAATGTTTGTTAAACTGGGAAAAAAATCTATAGATAAATGTTTGTAGGTCATCATACGTCCAATATAAAAAATATATAGTGTCTAAGGAATTATGATCGTTCGGGACGATCGATTTTAAAGGGGGAAGAGTTATGTAATAAAAAAGAAATAATTTATCCCCAAAACTGTAGGAAGGCGTAACTGCTGAATGGTTATTCAAACATTGAACATGTTTGATTGATTTGCTAAGCTTCCCTAGTCTGCCTATAGCATTGGTTAAGTTAGTCAGGACTTACGATTTGAAGCGATAGGTTATTGTTCGCTTGTAAAAAGATTCCATTCGCTTATGGTTTTAAATTCCATTCCATAATGATTTTTAATAATTCCTTCACCTTATATTTAACTTACACATACATATGTACGTTTATATAGCAGGTATTTCCTCATTTTGGCAAATCTGTAAGAAATTAACCATATACAATACCTTTATCATCAGTTTAAGCATTGGATAACGTTGAAATATGTTGCGCTGGCTTTTTGAGTCACCGTACTTGTTCATGAGATTAATAAGCGCCTTTTTGGTTGTATCGTACGAATCTTCGAGTCGTAACCGAAGGGCACGTAAGCGTTCGCGTTTTTGAGCAAGCGGTGATTTTTTTCGCTATGACTCGCTAGTCACAGTGACTCACTGTGATTCAGTTGCTCAGTTAAACTGTGATCACAGGTTTTTTGTAAACTGGTCATTTGTTTTCGCGAACTGTATGTGTATATCTATTATGTATATGTATATGAACGATTTGATAATTTCTTTTATAATTTTTGACAAGTTTGGTGTGTGTTTGAGTATACGTATTATTACTAATAATATTAATAATAATTTATTACAATTTTCAAATTTTCAGTTTTTATTCAAAAACATTGGATAATGACCATCTCCTGCAGTGTAAAAATATGACGTTAATATTTCTACTCTTTCCCAATAAAATAACCGTTAAGGGTCTATACATGTTTTAGAAAAGTTTCTTCAAAATCACTAACAAAAATTTAATTTTTCCACAAAGGTAAACAAAAAATAGAGTACAATGAACAAAAACGAACTTGCTCACGAACGACATAATTCTCTGATTTGACAAAGACTAGTCGATAGATGAAATTAGGCCTCTAGGGTTTCTATGCAAAATTTTATTGAGTTATAAATGGTGTAACACACACGACTTTCTTTTAAAGATATAAGATTTAGTTATAATATTATTTAGTATGTAAGTGTATTATAAGTAATATTAAAATAAATAAGTAAATAGAAGATTAAACAATAACTTTTAATTATATTACATGACCTTCATTCATTTTTAAGTAATTAAATTACTATATTACTATTTATTATAACAGTATTAAAACATATTTATCCATTGTTAATACCAATGAGCTGAAGGCCTACGATGCTATTGCTCTTTTAATTTTCAAGCTGGCTCATAATTTGATATAAGTTATTTATGAAATAAATATTTAAATAATAAAATTTCTTTAAAATAATTATCACATTAAATATCTTTTAGGCATTGCTTTAATTTTTTTCTTTCATTTTAAACAAATTTGTTGCTTCGCTTATAAGCCAGATTCATATAAAAATTATTCATATAAAAATAATGATTACATTTTAGGGCTTTTTAACATGTTCTTTTATTAGTGATTCTAAACTGTGAGTGGATCACAGTTGCAAATCATATTTAGTTGAACTGAATCTAAACTGTGACTCAATCACAGTTTAGAACCACTGTGATTATAAAAGGGCAGTCACAGTTATCACTGTGATTGTGAAATCACTGTTTAGCTCACCACTAGAAGAAGTTCTTCTTTCATTTTTTTTTGAAAATACGGTCACCCATAAGTTTCCAATAACAACATTTTTATGGACATTTTAATGAGATACGGTCACCCCGGTCACTCATATTCCAACATTCCAACAACACAACCAAAGAGCATGATACAAGAACACAAAGTACCGCCAATTTGACCGTTCACCCTCGAAATTTGGATTTTGACGTCACAAATATATTAGTGTAGAAACGTTGAAAAAAAGCGAATTTAGTGTTGAACATAATATTCCGTTCCATTTGTCGGAATCAGCCGAATCCGACCACTAGGGTGGGTACCTCCCATACAAATACCCTTTAAATTAATGTTCTTATTAAAAAAATGTTTTTTGGTTTTTAACACATCGAACTGAAATTTGGACACTATAAGTTTCTGATTTTTATCCATCAGCCGTGTAAATTTCTTGATACTAGGATTACCAGGAGGGGTACCTCCCATACAAACCCCCCTTTAAATTAATGTTCTCGTTAGAAAAAGTCTTTTAGTTTTTAAGGTATCGTACTGAAATTTGAACACTATAAGTTTCTGATCCATATTCATCAATCAAGTAAATTTCATGATCTTAATGTTACCAAGAGGGTTACCTCCCATATAAACCCCCCTTTAAATTAATGTTCTTATTATATAAAGTTTTTTGTTTCTTTACGTATCGAACTGAATTTCGACACTATAAGTTTCTGATTTATATTCATCAACCATATAAATTTCATGAAGCTAGGGTTACCCATACAAGCCCAAATTAAATAGCAAACATAAAGAACAAAAGTACAATAAAATTGCCACTCAAACTGATGTGATGCTATGAACGGAAGGTTGGATGCAACCCGGAGGAGCGTGAAGAGTATTACATCTTTGGCATAGCCAATGATAGCCTTCTTTCTGTTTTCAATTTATATATGTAATAATGTACATATTTAACTGCCTGAAATTTGGAATTTGTGTTAAGAATAGAAAAGTTGCTGTTTTGATTATTAATGTTGTGTTGTTGTTTTATTTATTTTTATGTGTGACATTTACGTTATGTTCAAAACTAAATGCGTGTTTTTTCAGCTTTTTAGGACACTGATATACTTATGAAATCAAAATTGAGAGCGAGCAATTTTGAGAGCGTAGCAGGCCAAAATGTCACTACCTTGTTTTGTTGTATCATGTGACTAGAGCTGTGCGTGAATCGTGCGTGATCGTGAAAGACCAAAAAACTGTTAATTTTCGTGAATGTGACAGAAATTTTATTTCGTGAATTTCCATGTTCGTGACATAGAATTTCGTGACGCGCACAGCTCTAATGTGTACCATATACTTAAATATGTATGCATGTCGCTGTGCCTTTACTTTGAAACAAAGTAGAAATGAATTGCATACAACCATACATTGTAAGTTAAATAAATGCTATTAAATAAGATTTCTTCAAAATTAGTTTAATACGAGTATGTAGAGACCTAAAGCAAATAGGGAGGATGGATGTAGGTTTTTAAAAATAAATTAGGTTCTAGATGTTTTTATAAAATGAATGCAAAAACAACAAGCTATCTAAGGATTTGGGCCCTAATCTGTTACGCTTTTCTGTAATTATATTACCAGCTAAACTTGGAGCTGGTTCGGCAAATAGTTCAGCGTTTTGACTTTGGCACAGGGGATATTAAGTGTCTTATTATGATAACACCAGCAAAGAGGCTGAAATAATATTAAAGTTAACTGCCGCTAAGTTTAAAAAAGAAGAGGACTTTACTTTGGGAAGAAGTAGCAAAAGTAAAAATATTGAAGGGTTCAAAGACTTAGTACACAGAGTGAAAAAATCGAGAACATTGCATTTAAATAGTTCACATTCGGGCACGATAGTCCGTCAAGCACGAATGTTGTCATTACAAGTGAAATGTTCTTACTTCAAGCACATATTTTTAAGAACAAGAAATCTTGAATCAAGTTTGGTTTGTTACGTTTTTAATAACCTTATGGCTTATTTCAAGAACAAGGAATCTTACCTTAAGTACTTTTCCTGTTAATTACCACACCAATACGGTCTGTATTTTAAAGCAATATCTTACTTCGAAAAAGGGTATATTTGTTTCATATTGTTATAGGTCATGATTTTTTATTAGAATCTTGCATCCATTTAGAAACAAACTCTTGCTTGAATATTGAAAAGAAAATGTATCTCAGATCAGTCTATCTAGCTATGGACCCCAGTTTTGGCGAATATTGACATTGAGAGACCATAAAAGGCACCATTCTTTCCCGACTCAACCAGAATAGATGTAGATACTCTATTTATTCACATATCAATGTAAATATTTCACAAATATTAGTTTAATATTTTCATAACCATTCAAGGTAAATTTTTGATAAATTTATCCCCACAGAAATCATATTATGTATATATTACATCTTAAAAATATTATGATCTTCTATTAAGGGGATCATTGGGGTGAAGTCTTTTCAACCGACGGCGGATTGTGTTGCGTGTAAGTCATCTTGTCAGAGGTTCCGGTTGTTTAAGCAAACGATCATTGTATCGGCTGCTGAAAAAATTTATTTCCTCAATCACCGTAGGCATCTTAAGGTCACGGTGTATTATGGTGTTTCTAACATACCATGGTGCACCAGTTATGCGTCGTAGGGCTTTATTTTGAGTTGCTTGCAACTTTTTGATGATGTATGGTGCTGCAGTCCCCCATATTTGAATGCCGTATCGCCAAACTGGGGCCACAACTTGCTTATAAATCATCAACTTGTTGTTTAGTGAAAGTTTACTTTTCGCTCGCAGTAGCCAGTCCAATTTCTTCATCTTTTGATAGCAGCATGCAGTGACTATCTTCACATGAGTACGCCAAGTAAGGCGCTTATCCAGGTTCAGGCCTAGGTATCGAATATAATCCACCTGAGGAATGATTCTAGAGTCATATGATATAACTGGACAAGTGCCACGCCTCAATGTGTACGTGCAGTTGGCAGATTTAAGGGGATTTATACCAATGTTCCATCGCTTGGCCCATGCTTCAAACCGCTGTAAATAACTTTGGGTAATTTCCGCTGCTTCAATGTTAATACCATAAGTAAGCTTAAGGCTCTTAGCTATAGCTTCCCATACTTTTTTTGCTTCTCCTGCATATTATATTATTGCAGAGAAGTTTTCTTTTTTCTTTTTTTTTTACCTTCTTCGGCGTTGTTTTTGCCACCATCTCCTTGTAGACGACACATCCTTTATAATTAGCCGTGTGAGGCTCATCGCAGAGAGCACACTTTGCAGGATCTGTAGTAGGTTTCAAGCAGGAGATCGATGTGTGTTTACCACCACACTTCTGCAAAAACGTTGGGTATGACCGAATTCCTGGCAACGATGCCACTGAGGGATGTCTTTACGGTTATAAGGTGGTTCCATTTGGACTACTTGCCGACACAGCCTAGTGATGTTCAATATATCTTTATTGTTAGGGCTTGGCGCAATATCCACTCTTACTTCACCCGTGTTCATTGTTTTAGTTACGTACGAGTTTGGCTCTGTAATTGAATCCAGGAAATCCATAAATATGTTGATTTGTTTAACCCCAACTACAAAAATTGGGGGAGGTTTTGGTGTTTTCGGTTGTTGTTGAGTGCTTGTGCAGTTATTATCACCTCTGATTTGATTTGTTGACGGTGATGATCTTTCAACGATTGTGAATGATTTTTGATGAGTATTGGTTTCAGATTCAGACAATGTGTCCGAATCTGCCTCAGACGGCAAACTTGATAGGTGCATAGTGACTTCAATTTCATCGAATCTATCATCCAATTCGTTGCTCAAGGGACCATATCTATTCGTCGCTAGCACACCACCCTTCGATGTGGTTGGAGTTTCATCATTGTCGCAAGTGCGACTTATTTTATTCTTGCAGTGCAAAGTTGGTGATTGTGGTGGTCTTTTAGAGTTTCGTTTAATACTTGATTCAGGGAATTCTGTAAACCAGTCACTGAGTTGAATAGAACTTTTTGATGCTATTGGCGTGGAGTTGTTGGTGGAGTTCAAATTAAAGGTGGGCGAAGGGGGGCGATCCGACCGGTCACACATTTCAGTAGTGGCCAGTCAACATGCAAAATAAAATATGTAAGGTTTTTTTTTTTTTGTATATAATTTAGCTGAATTAAATTTTTGAAAAAGAAAAAAAATTAAATATAAATTAATTTTCAACAAATAAATTGTTCACAGTATTGAACAACCGCACAAGTTGAGGGTTGTCGAGTGAATACACAAGAGATTTAAAATCAAACAATTACACTACAATACAATAAAGAGATAAAAAATATATACTTGAAATGTAAATAAAATAAAAATAAATTAATTATAAGAGAGAGAAACAAAACAGAATTAAAAATAAAAATAATAATAACATAATATAAAACAGAAGCCACTGACCCGATGGGGGAAGTTTATTTGCAACACTAGCGAGCTATGCCCCTACTCACAGCCATGTGTGGTCAGAGGCACATAAGCTACACAGACGGTACAGCTGATCAGCAAAATCCAGTGCATCCAGCCAGTGAGGTCATGAATAATTCAGGAGAGAGAACATGATAGAACTTATTATAATATGAGCATAAAACTCTGAAAGGATCATTAAGGGCAAAGCAGTTTTAATCAACTTTCGATTTTCACGCCGCAATATTTGCCTGTCAAATTATAAATATTTATAAATAAATATTGCATATTATTACTATTGAGTCCACAAGCGTTTCGTTTCATTTAGCTTTTATTGCAGATTGAAAACTTAACTAATATACAATTGCTTATGCTTACTTAAACTAAAGCTTTTACATATGACATAGAACATTTTACATTACATCGAACATTTAAAATAGCATTAATTACTTAACAAACTTATACCCAAAATAACAACTCAACATATACAAATACTTTTTGAAACAAATAAATTACATAAGTCCAAACAGTTACATTACACTAAAAACTAAATGTGTATGTAACTTACAGTTTCATATTCAACTTTTCAAATTGGATCCTGCATTCTGCATTGGAACAACTAGTAACGTACCCGTAGTTGCCATCACCATCGTAACCATCGCTCGTGCCTGAGCGAAGCGAACACCGAAGCGTTTCACTGGTTCGCATGCTTCAGTCTCGAGTGTATTGTCGATCATCGTGCTTGCTTCGAGAGAGACACACATTGATTCACTATTGCTCTGCGTTCTTCTTAACTTGCTTAGGCTCATTTTTCTTAGAAGACTTCATGAACGTCATTATTATGTTCACTTCACATCTCTGATTCGATTTGATTTCGCCGTATGCAATGTTGTGCATTTGTGCATTGTATTCTGTTCCGTTTCCATTGGTGTATATGCTCTCATAACAAATAATTCACTCCCGTTTCCACCAAACAGAAAAACATGTTTGTTCGCTTCGGTGGATCAGGGGCCTTAGTTATCCGGGCAGACGTTGTTCTGCCTCTCCTTCATAAACAATTATTGAATACTGATTAGTTAGCTGTATAATATTTTTTTGTCAAATATTTTAGAAAATACTCGTTATCGTTTTTTTTTTTAATTCTTTAGTCGAAATGCGAGTTTTGAAGCGGGTAATAATTATAGCGTTCAAACTCAATTTACGACATAAACTACTTTGACTTATTGCCAAAGATATATAATATGAATTACTAATATTAAAATGTTAACTTATTTTCCCCCTTAAATGATTTTAAAATAAATTGGAGCACAGGATATTCCATAGTGAGACCACCTTACTACAGCACTCTTACTTGTTTCTATACATGAACAGTTACATTTTTATACAAACGCATCCATCACAGCTGCAACTTCATTGAATTCTTTTTCACTTACTTGCATGCATATATTGAAAGTAAACTTCGCATTTGTCATTTTGCTGAGAAAAAATTATTTTTCCACTATGCATTTTGCTACAATTGAAATCAAATATTTTTCTAACATTTTTTATTTCTTACTCATTTTGCCATCCAACTGTCAATTTGCGTTATAAAAATATGCCAAAGTTTGAATGATTTGATAAGTGAGCTTAACTTGACTTCTGTTTGAAAAGGCAGAAAAATAAAAAAACGTAAGTTTAAATGTTAGCTATAATGCATTTCATGGTTTTATGGTAGTCTGCTATGCATCGGAAATCCCATATTTTAAGTACTAAGATTGGGGAAAGTATTCTAAAATATATGGGTAGTGTACTTAACAAGAAAAAACCACTAAGATAGAATTATCAAAACAATTGTAAATTATATTTAAAAATCAAAATCACTGATAAAATTTAATCTGTGCAATTTCCTCCCAGCATTAAATAATAATAATAATATGTATTGTATGTAAATTTATGTATTTCATGATATTCATAGCTGGTACGATAGTAGCCGAGAAATTGCATTCGTCCTTTATAATATTGTAGTTGAGTTACATTGATAAATTCCACATTTCTTCAATAATTTATTTATACAATAGTATTTGATAAGAAGTCAACGGAATATTCAAAGAAAGCAAAACGAAAGGAAAAACATATTTTCATAATTTTTTAATATATAGAATCTAAATTTATGTAAAATATGGACATAGGAATAAAAGTAATATGTTGCCGCAACTCTTATTTCCTTCTTCATTGTAATTTAATTCATATATTCTAATCATCATATTTGCATATTATTATTATAATTATTATTAATAATTTAAAATTCACCTTTTTTTAACATACCTGGTACATACAAATTTGTACAAAATTAATATACTTTTATTTCATTTTCAAAGGTCCAGTGTATAAAAACATGAAAAACTAAAACATTTTACGTTTTTTGATATGCCTGTCCATATCATTTCCGTGTCAGTTTTTTCAGTATGTACATTACTTAATAATTTTGCCTCTTAAAGCTTTGATTAGATTTACAGGGTGTTAAATAGGCGGGCCCAATTGACTATTGCAACTTTACATATTTGTTCTTAATTTCATCGCTTTATTAAATAGAAGCACCTAGTATCCAATTAGTCCTAGCAACAACTAATGCTGTTCCTTGCTACCATTATTATCATGATAATCATTTGAAAGCAGATTGCGTAATAAATCTTTGGTCACGCACAAACATAGCAATTCATAAATTTTATTCCAAAAAAATGTTTTAATAGAATACAACAAAAAATCATGGTCGGTGATTTCGACTCTTTGATACTTTTTAAAATAAAATTATATTAACATTACAACTTTGTATGCACGAAATTTTTCCAAATATTTTAGAACGATATATGTTTATACTTTAGTCGATCAAATACATATGTATTTGTAACCGAATACATATTAAAAACTTAATTGGTCACTAGCAAAAGAATGAGTCTAAAAAGTAATTTTGATTAAGGTTGTATAAAGGATAAAATGAGTACCAAAATTGATTCATCCCTTCTAAGACCATATGTATATATGATAATTATATTAAGATTTTCAAAAAAACTACACTCTGTTACAAACTGTCAGCTGGTATTAATATACCATTTATGTACTGTACAAAAAGTGTAATACATATACATACTACGAATTGTTAAAATAAAACTCGTTGTGAGACCATTTCGCAACGCATACAAAATGGCGATGACTGGTAATAAGAAGAGGTTGATGAAAATGTTGGGCACGATAAACGAATTCCCAAATTAAACATTCACAACACCATGGGTTACTGTGATATAATGTAAGAGCAGACTACAATATAGAAAGGCCATTACCTATCCACTTAACAATTTTACCTCCTCCTCATTTGCTGTAACTACAGCTCCTGATGATGACACACAATTGGGAATTACTTATTCGCCTTTGGACGGCATGTACCATCGATTAATCAAATTTATTACTATTATAATACTGTATGTATATAAATTTCCAAGTGTTTCCCACATGCAGCATAGGTGTATTTATGGGGAGTTCGGGGTTGTGTGTGTTTAACATCACATAATACAAAAGTCAAGTGAGCACAAAATAGCGAAAGTCATACTTATAATTTATTAATGGTATTTTTTCGTATTTCCCACTAACAAATTGAATAAATAAAGTTACAGATAAATAGTAGGTTTATTCTTTTAATTTAATATCAATTGAATTTTAACTACTAATAATTTAGTTTTAGTAAACAGACTTCAAAATTCGATATTTTATGTTTCATACTAGTAGTATAATACTCAAAAATAACGCTAGGATATAAACTGTGAATGATTTAATAAATGATATACTTTTTCGACACGGTCCTGTGTTTTTTTTTCGTTCCAAATGATAGAATATATTTTATTGTAAGCAATCATTAAAGACATTTTTGTAAAAGAAAGAACCATGCCTCGAAAAAACAAAAAATTTATATGGTTCATAAGAAAATTTATGTACGAGGGTGGATCAAATATAAACCGGAATATTACAAATACTTTTCCTAGCCAACCACGAGTGCTCTCACAGTGTAGGTTCTTATAGTGTAGTGTATCAGGAGTGGGGGAAACGCTTGGTGAGCTGTTTGACTTAGTCAATTCGTCAGTACAGCTATGAGTGTGCAACAGGTTCTAGCGTCCGTTGCACAACGGGTTATAATAAAGTTTTTAACTAAGGAAGGCGTTAAACCGTGCGAAATTTTGACTCGAGTGAAGGCTCACTATGGGGATGATACTCTGTCTAAAACTCAAGTGTTTGATTGGGCCAAAAAGTTTAAGAGTGGACGAGAAAGTGTGGAAAATGTGAGTCATAATCGACGTCCAAAATCAAGCGTCTCTGGTGACAACATTGGTGCAGTTCGTGACCTTATTGAAAGTGACAGGCGGCTCACTATTCATGAAATGGCTTTACATGTGGGCATTAGCTATGGAAGTGCTCAAACAATCATTAAAAATCATCTTGGTTTCAAAAAAATCTGTGCCCGATGGGTCCCAAAGTTGTTGAATGAAGCAAAAGACGCGGTGTCCCCATCAGAAACGTCATCCTTCTTCATGACAATGCCAGGCCACATACGGCGGGTGAAACGAAACAAAAACTGAAGGATATGCATTGGAAACCCTTGAGCATCCTCCATACAGCCCAGATTTGTCACCCTGTGAATATCATTTGTTTGCGCCCATGAAAGATGCACTTGGAGGATTGCGATTTGACAACGATCAAGATGTTGAGGAATTCGTGCGCAATTGGTTGGTGACTCAACCTCAAAGTTTCTACGAGAAAGAAATTAACAAGCTGCCAAACCGCTGGGAAAAATGTGTAAAGCGTGAAGGAGACTATGTAGAAAAATAATCAATAGTATTTTTATATTGTTTTATAAATAAATAAATATTAAAAAAGAATTCCGGTTAATATTTGATACACCCTCGTAACACTGGGACGCCTGTCAGTCAATGTTAGGATATGATTGAGTTATTGTTCAACAATTCAGGTAATATTTTTTTGTTTTTTCTTGGGTAATAATTCTCATTAATACTAACTAATCTGACCTTCACGAACATAGTGAAAGTACACAATATCATGAACATCGGAATAATAAATATTATCTCTTGGGCTTCTTTTCAATGGCATTCAAAATGTCAGTAAAAATATTTTCACGAAGCAAACCCCATCCTCAATAATTTGAACGATGGTGTGTTGCGTCTTAGTGTCATTTATTGTACATTCTGTGTTTCAACGCCCATTCTAATATTTTAATTTATTCAAAACAACCTTTGTAGTTAGTTAATAGATTGTCTGAACACTATTTAAAGGATTGCATAATTGAACATTGGAAGATCATCCCTGGTATTAAAATCAAGAAGGCTAAATTCAAAAATTAGTTTTTGTGCTTAACGAAAGGAGTTTTAATTGTAAGCAACCATTTAAATCTTCTAGAACATTAATAGACTTTGTTAATTTCATATTATCAGGTGTGTCACAGAAACCGAGAGAAATTGAAATTGAATTGATTTCAAAGCCTAAGAATATGCAATTAAAACTTTCATAATTTTAGTATACAAGTATATATTTACTCAATAATTAAAGTATCAGTATTATGAAAATTTTAACAATATAGATTTCTGATCTATATTCATCAACCGTGTAAATTTCATGATCCTAGGATTACCAGGATGGGTCCCTCCCATACAAACCCCCCTTTAAATTAATGTTCTTATTAGAAAAAGGTTTTTGTTTTTTAACTTATCGATCTGAAATTTGGACACTATAAGTTTCTGATCATGTAAATTTCAAGTTCCTAGGGTTACCAGGAGGGGTATCTCCCATACAAACCCAAGTTAAATGAGAAAATTATAAAAAATAAAACTACAATAAAATTGCCACCAAACTGATATGATGCTTAGAAAAGAAGGTTGGATGCAACTCGGAGGAGCGTGAAGAGTATTACATCTTTGGCATAGCCAATGATAGCCTTCTTTCTGGTTCAGAATATTTTAGGTTGATAAGCAAAAGATAGAAACAGAACAGACGAACATGTGAAGACATTTCTATCGTGATGCCGATTCTGCCAAATAAAAATTTATGTGTTAAATTTTGTAATGTTACAACATCACAACAAAATGCAAAACCATTCATACCACCAAACTTGAGCGATTAAGATTTTGTTACCAAGTGAACGCCAGGTACCCGAATCAACTTTGTGGGCGTTAGGGATTTGGGCAAAAGTAAATTTTGCTTTTGAGGAAACACGCGAAATAAAGCAAACAATGTTAATTTTAATTAAAAACGACATCAAGCAAATACATTGCTTCAAAATAAAGAGAAATGAAAAGAGTGGGGAAGACTTATGACACAAGTTAAAACAACAACTAAAACTCAACTTGCCTAGAACTAATGCAGCCGCATATCAAAAATTTACAAAAGCAAATTATTTACTTTTGTAATTGTTTTCGTCGAAAACCTTAACTCTGTGTGCATCTTTCCTGCTACATGGAATTCGAAAAATATTTCTGAATATACGTGTGTATTTTCTTAGAAACTTTCTTACTGCACCATAAATAAATAATTATTTTTCACTTAAGACTTACTACACTCAATGCTTTTAAGGGGAAACAATAATTTATATCCCTCGATCTATAGTGAAAATTCACATTTATGGTAACTCCAGGTAAAAAATATGTGCTGGATTAAATTAAATGATATATGCCATCTATGTAGTTTCGATAAAAGACATATGTCAATGAAGATGTCTATACTCGTAGTAGTACTTAAGATGAATCGTACTTATAATGCATGTAAGTTACATATGCCTTTTTTATGTATTTTATGGAAACTAATCCAGTTAAAATATATCCCTTGTTAATGAAACTTAATGCATAATGAGTTATAATGTAAATACCGTCCGATTGATATATATGAAATACGCGCGATGATTATGTAGGTCAACAATGTTCTGATGTTAAATATTGACGAATAAAGTTAACTTAATTCAGACATAATTTGCAAGATTCCATGATACGACAAAAAAGTTCCTTTTTGATGCGTTGTGTCGGCTGCAATAGTGCTATGTCTCTTTCTTTGAAGATGTCCTGATAACTGTTACTGGAGCATATTGTGCATCAATTATCACGAATTTTCGGATGCCAACCTTGAACGAGAATTAAATTGAATACAAAGGAGAAGGAGCAAATGCATTTTACAATAACATTCATAACAACAATTAAAACAGACTTGCTTAAACTTTTTCTCGGTTTTTGAAAGAGAACCTTAATTTCCTCTAAAAAACCAAAGTCATCACAATTAGTTTTACTATTTTAAGAATGATGTTACTGGTTTCTTTTACCTAACTGATCAATACTCTAATAACTTAAGAGGTATTACTACCCTTCTCCTATGTATAGTACACAAATACATTGTTCAAATTAAAACTGATAATTACAATATGATAGTAAAAATTCGCACTATTTTTGTATTTAAAATAGTTGTTAGATACGGCGGCAGCACTAAACATGAAAAACAAACATTAATAGACAATTGACGACACCACGATGGCTGTCGATACTACTTCCACCAATCCACCCGATGTAGCCCTTGAGCTGCGTATAAAATTTGAATATACGAGAAAGCAACAATTTCATTTATATGCTAATAAGGTACCTATTTTCAAACATTATAAACCAAACCGATCCGAGCTAAAGTAAGCTCAAGTACATACACTGTTTCCATAGTCAAACATAGCAAACTCCTTACTTTACTTAACTTGTTTAAATTGGTAGCAGCTTGGCCAGGGCTTTTATTGTATTCTTACTTGTTGTTGGATAGTTGATGGCGTCCTGCCGCTGCTTGTGTTGATGGTGCGGTGCTGGTGTTTACTAAACAATTCAATCATGTTATTCAGCATTTTTATAGGAGTACACTTTAATGCTTTTAGGAGCGAAACTCTGGTAGAGATTCAACTTCACTTACTCGACTCTCTTATCACATGCATATTATTGTCATGTAGACTTAACACCTGGAACACATGCACTCACACCAACAAAACCATTTGCATGAAATGTTTTTCTATTTGTTAAGAGCACGTCGTCTTGACAGTAGAATGTAATTATTGAGACCTGAGTATCATCATTATTATAGTTATCGTCTGCTAAACTATTGCACTTGTATTTACACAGCATCAACATGTTTTTTATACCCTTCGGACTTATAGTGAGAAGTTGTATTTGTGACCGTTATTTTGCATATGAAGCTTAGAGACATATTTTGTACAGTCAATCAAAATTTGATTAGCAAACAGTCTTTGCCAAACACAACAATAGCTTGGCCTTGTAATTATAATTTATTCTTAATTAAATATTATAAGCAGTTATGTATAACGTGTATAATAAATACATTATTCTAGAAAAACAAAAAAATATATTATACGAGCGTAACCGGCGTGCTTTGCAACGCTCCCGACGTGATGTTATTGCGATGCGATGCTGTTCTCTTTCTAATTGTAGTACATTACGCAGCAATTGAAATACTTTTGAAAAATCAGACGAATAATTACCTGATATATTTGACAAAGGCGACTTGATTAATTTTAAAATATGTCTCTAAGCTTTATATGCGTTTTGCACCAAACTTACTGAAACAATCTCAAGACTATGCTAAAGATTCCCTTAAATTTTCATTAAAATCGGTTCAGCAGTTTCTGAATCCATAAGCGGCATAGGTAGATACATACATGCATACATACATCCAATTTTATATAAATAGATGACTGTCATGGAAATGATTTGATTTTCTTTATTCGGCTAGGACAGTTTCTGCAGGTCCTCTTATAGATTTTAAAAAAAATCAATATTTACTGATGACTTTTTCTTTCCCCATCAAAACTTAGGGATAAAAAAATATATTTTTATATGAAAAAAAATTCCAAGTGTTACAATATAAAATTCAATAATCCTTGATCAAAAATACTCAAATCCTAGGTCAGTCAAACCAACATCTGATGACCCTTATAAATTTAAAGAAGAAAAACAAGTATCCAACATTAACTTCAATTACATAGCAGGGGATATGATGGAAGAAGAGTATTTCAACAGACACTTCAACTTACCACCAACCATGTAGCTGATCCTTGGTTTTTAGGAATAGAAAATAGCTGAAGAAGACCAAGTGTGGACTATGTTGTGGATGAATCTCTAATTCCAGATTTTCTTCAATCATAAATGCTCAAACCTGATTGGCTATGAGCGGCTGTTCGTTTTAGAGAAAATTGTATTATATTGCAAAACTGTATAACTTTCGCCGGCTTCTGGTCACTTGAGAACAACCAAACTCTCAAAGTTGTAAATACTCCTCACTTGCATAGATTTATATGACGGCAATTTGTATATATGAGTGTATACAGTAACACACAAATTCAATAATAAAGTTCTAATCGAAAATGTCTTGTTTTACCATGATAGAGGATAGTACACGAACAACAAAAATTAGAAAAAAGTGTTTATTAAAGTCCAATCCGTAAAAATAGCGTTGTGGCGAATACTTTTTTATGGTGGGAAACCCGATCAGCGATTTTGTTGCTTTACCTCAATAACGAAACCACACTTTCGCATGATCTTTTAGAAAATCTGTAGAGAATATAACTCAAGTGTGTATAATGTGGTAATGCAATTTAATCATTTGAAGTTCATACTACTGTAATAAATGCTTTTTGTAAACCACTGTATGTATGTTCACCTTCATCATCATCTTACTTACTTTGTTTTGTCTTTTATCACCGGTTTTGTATTAAGTTTATTAATGAAATGTTGGATGCACAGAAATTGCGTTGCTTCGTCCCTGTAATTTGCAAAGCAAAGAGGCATATGCACATCGAAAGTATATATCTAAAGGCACGTCTTTATAACTTCTCTTGTGACTTCTTATTGCCATGTATTGGTTTTCCAACGAGTTTCAATGAATTTCACTTTGAAACATTTAAGCACCTTTTGCTGACATTCAATACGATAATAAGGTGAGAGTTTTAGTTTGTTATTACTATTTTTTGTAGTTGCATCTATTCTTCTAGAAGATTATAACATTCCCCAATGTATCGCACCAATTCTTAAGAAATTTTTCAGTGGGAAAGTGATAAGGAATTTGTTTTGTTGTCAATTAAGCAGGCCATCCACATGCGAATTTGTTTGTCGAATTTATTGTGTTCGAAGAAATGTTCGCCGTTAGTGGAGGTGTTCGCGACAGATTTTCGTGTTCAAAGTTTTGTTCGCGAAGAATAGAAATGTTTCTATCTTGCGTGTGTTCGTTGCAACATGTTCGAACGTGTATGGCAATGATTGCACGAACATCATTTGTGAAAAAAGATTTAACAAAATGAGCAGGCAGAATTCATTGAATGATTTGAAAATGAGCCAGCATTGCGGCAAAATAAAAGTTTTTTATATATTTTTTGCTCTAAACTAATTTGTATAACCATCAAGGCCACAACTGTATTACTTTCCTCTCTCATTTTTTCATGTTAACTCTCTGAAATTTTTTAGCAATTGATGTTCGTAAAAACCGCTTTTTTAATGAATGTACTTAAGCAGTCCATCCACATGCGAATTTGTTCGTGGAACTTGTTCGCCCAACAAACTAGGCGAACAATTCTCACGAACAAATTCGCATGTGGATGGACTGCTTAAGTACATTCATTAAAAAAGCGGTTTTTATTTTATTTTTCTGGTGTTCCGGAGAGCCGAGCGTCGTATACATTTACATATTGAGTTACAAAATTATTGTATTGTATTATAATTGTATTATGGGTATAACAATAGAAATCATCTTAGAAGTGATACGCTTAGCAATCATGAAAAGATTGATATTTACCTTATTGCTATTGGTAGAGAATGTTAATTTACAAACCTTTAAAGCATATATACAAATTTAAAAAAAATCCGCGTGTAGTACCATACACGTAATAGAACTGAAACTTCAATAGGACTGAGTTAGAAACAGCATTTCGATTTGTGTAGGGTATACAAAAATAGTACATACAACATTTTGTTACACATATGCTTACATAATCAATTTTTCGATTTTCTTATAAAACATTTATTCGAACGAATAATATGAAATATTCAATTTTTTTTTCAGTACTGAAAAATTTACCATATATGTAGTAGATTTCTGCAATTGTGCATTCACATTTCCCACTTCAGTATATACTCACTTTAAATACGTCGCATAATATGTACGAGAGAAGAAGAGAACAACTTTTTTGCGCACTCGCTTTAAATAATACTAGTAGCAATCATATTCCCGCAAATCATATTTCATCAAAATAAATAATAGAAGCGTTACTCTCTCAATATGATTGTAATACTTATTGCTCGGAACCTACGAAATGAAACGATTAGTGCATAACAATGAATGAAATGAATTAAGTGCAGTAGTGTGCATCGTGTAAATTGAGCGGACTCATAAGACTGCATATACACCCTAGAACTCTGTTGCTACACTTATTGTTGATTCTTCTTTGGTGTCCCTTAGTACTATGAGTGCCTGATCCATATTCAAGAACCTAGCATACCTGGATCGAATAGTTCCCGATATGTGTGCTCAATCCACCATGGCCATGCGCCATCTACATATGACACATATTTCATAGAGGCAGTAGTTGGCCCATATACATGTGCCTATTGATGTATTGAAATGAGTATGAATGCAGACTCTTCCCTAAACGTAAGTAAAATCAATAATACAATATTTCTGCATGCTCATTCACAGGAGCGTAGGCAAAGATAACCTTCTTTCTGGTTTACGATATGCTGTTGTTTTATATATTTACACTTCAACAGCCACAGCGGCAGCATAGCTTTGCTTTTTTTCATTGCTGTTGCTGTGCTGTCGCTGCGGTGACATATGTACGCAGCACGGTAGCACAAAATTGATTTGTGTTATTTTTACTGTCGCTGTGCTGCCGGTCTAGCAACTTTACGCAGTCACAGCATTGACGCAGCAAATGATATGAAAAACTACAGCATTTTTAACCCTGCTTAAATGTACGTCTGATACAATACTAATATACCTCTTCCACAAGGGACATTTTCTGTTTGTTCTTGTTGTTTTCTGTGAGCTGTGTCACTGTTATTGTTGTTGTATTTACGTTTGCCGTATGCCCCTCTTGCCAACAAATGAGTACAACTGCAAACTCAGAGCTTATCTGTGTTTCTCGTTTTCTTTTTTTTTGTACATTTGTTGCGCGTACAAAAAAAAATTGTTTGCATGCGTCTCTTTCCTGTTTCTCTTACATCACTAACCTTTCATCCCTGTCGTAGAACGTTTCGTACCTGCTTAGAAATATTGCAAATTTTCATTCTCAAGTACGCCATTAGATGTTTCAATTTTTACATCAATTCTTCTATAAATAAAAAATTCTTCAAACAGAATCCTGTGCATTGATGCATTGTTTTCTGAGTTTTTGGCAATCCTGATTAGTTTTAAGGATTGTGAGAACCTCCATCAAACAGCTATTTACTGCAGCTTTTCTAAAATTCTTCTTTCCTAAAATGGTGACGACCTGAAATTTGCCACAGATGCTTTCTATTGCTATACTCAGTTGGTATCAGAGTTCTCCAACTACTGATAGCGGTAGATCCCATATAAAATCCACCTAACATTATTAATTAATTTTTATAGTTTGATTTTGCATAATCTTCAATAAATAATTTTTTTTGAATGCAAACAAGACGAGTGTAATTTTTTTCATCATGCGTTTACATGGATGAACGAACATATCAATGAATGGACTGACATGTGTAAGTTGATTGTTTCCACATGTACTTCATAGTGTCCGTTCGTATGCTTCTATAATCACAAAGAACGTAACAAAATTAATTTTCATTAAATTAAACGTCGTACTGTCGATTAAATAATCTCTATGGAACTTGTCACTCGAATCTTATCCCTTTTATTGGTGACGCCGACAACTTTAAACGTCGTTTATGTCGAACTAAGACCGATGAGTCCATTATTTTAAGCAGCAGGTAAAATAAGTTTAGAGTTTTCATGAATTTTTTTTATAGTCTTTTACATTTCTTAATATATTTAAATGAAACTTCAAAAAGCAATTTTTAATGGCAATTACCATCATTACATAAAAACCTTAAGGTGAATTATATAAATGGTTCCATAAAACGAATTCAAATTTTGGTCTTGCTATAGTTTAAATTACAGTTCGAAATAATTTAATTAGCCCATAGTACCACATACCAGAGACCCTATTGCAGTGGGCAGCACATCAGTTTATATCTGAAACTTTTAACTGGTTCTTCTTACAGCATACAGTGTTGGTATCAATTTATTACTTTTTTAATCAATTAATTAATTTGATTAATTTAATTTTCCATAGCCCCTAACCTCTGTACTTTCCTAGTCCGAACATTTCTTACAAGCTGCTACTGCTTTCGTCTCTGTGCATTTGTTTAGTAGAAGGTATAAAAAGTGAAAAGAATACATATGCTGCAAGCATTTAGTGTGCCACTTCATTCATATGAAACTACACATGCACGCTATAATAATATTAGCAAAAGATTAATCACATGATAATAACATGGAGCAATTAATTAAACTCATTAAATATTTATTAAATGGCGAAAAGTTTGTTTGAAATGTTTAAAACTGTTGTAATAACAGCACACGTATTTCATTAAACGAAAAACATCAACACATAGAACAGGACATCACCGCAGTTGAACACCGCATAGTGAGTAAGCATAATACTTACAATAACAATGTATTGTAACACGAACATTGATTACAAATGCCAAACACATATCAGATTAAAGTTTCATTTATTTCTTATTATGTACATAAACTATACATAGAAACAAATATACATAACTTTGGATGGATGGATGTAGTATGTAGGTACGTTCAATTCATTTACCTTTTGTTGAATTACCAAAAGCATGAATGAGTCTAAAAAAATAAACATTAAAAAATTTCAAAACGGCATCAAAAGTATCAAAACAATACAAATGAAAAGAAAATTTACAGTGTAATGCCGAGCGACAAGAAATATAAAACAATTCAAAAGAAATATCAACTTAAGCCATCAAACTCAAAAAACCAAACTTTGAGACATCTATCTCAAATTCGAGTGGGCCCATAAACTCTTAGATGAAACGAAACAAGACGGTTTGGTCGGTCTACTCACACACTCTATAAGTCATACTCAATCAAAAACTTTACGGAGTGTCTAGGGCAAGTTGGTTCTTCACTGTATAGAACTATACCGTACTATGTTTTTCTTTGTCCCGTATATTCTCACGTATCAATAAGTACTTAAAACGTGCGCTGAATTTTTATTTCCTTTATGAAGCTCGTCGATAGCACCAGTAGCTAAACTCACGTGTGTTTAAGCAAGACCCTGTGAAATTGCCTGTGAAATATATTTTGTATTAACGAAAATTTCGATTTTTCACCCCATTTTTCGAGTCACATTTTTGTCACAAACACAACAAATGAGAGATAATAGAAATATTTTTTTTAACAGAAACAATCTTTTAGCTAGCTTTAAGTTTGCAAAGATCAGACCCAATTTGTCTTAATTACAAATCCAACTCATCTTAAAGGCTTAAATAAGAAACTAGAAATAATTAAATTACATCCTTTTGTATATGAGTCATACATATGTACAAATCCGTATAAGAATATAATCATACTCAGTCAAGTTAATTTAAAGTGGTGGCGATTTCACACAATTTAACTTAAATGTGTGTGGCAAAGAAAAACCGTTATACTTTACAAAAGTTCTTACACTTCTTAGTGTTTGTGTACTATTACGCATCTATTGTGTGGTTTGTGTGTACAAATCACTGGCTGATACAAGTTTGCCTCATTTAGTTTAAAAGTTGATTAAACTTTGTTCAAAACCAGAAAGAAGGTTACCTTTGGCTATGCCAAAGTTGTAATACTCTTCACCCTCCTGTGAAGGAGCATACAGAAATATCATATTATTGATTTGACTAACGTTTAGGGTAGAGTCTGAATTCATACTAATTTCAATACAAAAATAGTCACATATAGGTGGCGCTACCACTTACACTATGAAATATGTGCCATATGTAGATGGCGCATGGCCATGGTGTATTGAACACACATATCGGGAAATATGCGATCCAGTATTCCAAGGTTCTTGAAATTTACATGGTTGGTGAATATGGATCAGATGCTCATAGTGTCCTAATTTCCAAAAACAAAAAAGTTTTTCTAATAAGACCATGAATTTGAATTTGGGTTTGTATGGAAGGTACCCCTCCTAGTAAATAAATAAATAATAAGTCATAGTTCGATCGGAAATTTTTTAATGCTTTGAAGTTATGCTTGTTTTTCAATTACTGTTATGCTCTTTTTGAAGGAACTAATTAAATAATATTTGCTCAAGAGTTATGTGATTGTATTCATATTTAAATTTGAGGGTTTAAAGAAGGACATAAGCTAGATGAAAAGTAAGAACGCTGCGAAGAGAAACGAGCAATAATCTGAAATTTATTTGAATTACTATAGGAGAGTACCATACACCATTGGATTGTATACGAATAATTCATGACAATGCTGAGCAAGAAAATCTCACACATTGTTGGACCTGGTCCAAAAGATATAACAGAAACAAGAAATAATCGACTTAAACAAAGCAATAACAGCAACCACATATAGCCAGAAAGTCTAAATCTAAACGACACGTATAGCGGTGGTTCAGGTTCAAATGTTGATATCCCTTCAGCTGGCGCTGTTATAGCAGCCTCTTACCATCGGTCTGTCATTTTTAAAGAAGCCTGGTAGAAGAGTAAACAGTGGAAGATAATGATGATCATGACGTAGACTATATGATAATACTTTTTCGGGGTGCGCACGTGTGATATAATGCAATTACCGATTGATGCCTAATAAAAAATATTTTTAATCTTTGTGGCTTCATTCCGTTTATACAAAAACAATAAACACCAAATTCAAGATTCCAGCTTTCATTTAAGCGGTTGTTACGTTTAATCCTATATTCCGGGTAATGTTACGGTTCCAGATGACATCATGTCAAAGTCCTTTATATATTTCCATTGGTGAAGAATTCATTAAAATTGGTTCAATCGTTCTCAATATATAAGCATTTGAATGTTTTTAAGAACTTCCATCTAATTGCTGTATATTTTCGTTCGCCTGGTACTTCCGTTTGAAATTTGTACCAAAACTGGAAATTTTAGGATTTGACATAAATTGCAATAAAATATGCAATTGTTTTTATTTTTTTGTGGAAATTTATTGATAGTGATTTATCAACCTCTGTAACTTGTAAAGGATAGGTCCAATTTCAATGAAAACAATAAATTCAAATTCTAAAACCCAGTTTTATTCACTAGTTGACCCGCCAATCGTTGTTTTGTGTACTTCCTTACTTATAGGAAAAAGAATTGATAAAAAAAAAACAATTTACGGTCAATGACTAAGTTGCCAAATACAAGCAAAATTTTTAAATATGTATAAACATTAACATAAATAAACTTTGCGACAGACACAAATTGAAAAGTGTCTAGTAGTAAAATGTTCATCACAGAAAATGGCTGACAACAGGAAACTTCTAACTCACCTGCATTATTTAATTTATTCATTCTTAATCTGCTAGATAATTTTGAAAACGTTATAGCTTTTCCTGATAATATAAATATATACGCCCAAGTTAAAACAATAGAAAACATCAATTTCAATCTGCAAAGTGATTACAATTAAATAAAAGATTACACAGAACAATGGAAACTTAATATTGTCTTCTTACATAGAGCGGATCCGAAAATTTAAAAAAAAGTAAGTGCTTAAGAGCGTGTACATCTGTACGAAACTATATAACGCAGCCAATATTCATACAATCGATAATTCTATAATTAAGCTAATATGTCAACATATAACCCCTCGCATGGGTTTCCCAGAAAATAATATAATTATTATAATATTTTGAAAGAGAAGAGTACTTAAACAAAACCTTCTCAAAAGGCTTCGTTCCACCGGAAGTTTTTTTGCTGTTGGATAAAAATCGTTTTATGCAAAGACAAAGTGGTATACCGGTATTTTACTACCTCGACAGACAGACAGGAAAATATTAAAGCTGCAGCTTCAGACCTTCTGCAACAAAAAGACTGGAGGTTTATAAAGGTTTTAGCGAGCAAGAAACCTGAATTCTTTTTAAAGGAAAATTTAATAAATTGAAAATTATTCCTTTTTTAGGCATTTGATGGAATTTTAAAACATTATCACCGGTCAAAGTGCGTGCAATTCAAGAGAAATTCATTGAACCATTCATTGAAAACGCAACATATCGAGCCCTAACCGCAAAAAACATGTAAGCGATATTTTTCGAAATTCACATTTTGATGCAAATTTGTTGTAAAGCCACTCACTAACTCATCACCTGGTGAAATATTTTAGTGATAATCACTACAGTGACGGAGATATTACAAAGTTAATTTTATCGTTTGCATTGCCATGCATAATAAAAAGCAATAGAAAAATCGCTCTCCTGAGAAATTTGCATTGCTTACTTGTTTTTCGAGGTTAGGGCTCGACATTTAAGTTCTTTTAAATTACATTCTATATTTTATATGTTATGACACCATTGTAACCATTATTAACATATCATTAATAAACATTGTATATTTGTCATTGCAATATGAATCATGTTGAAATTTAATAAGGAAATATTGTTGTAGTAGTAGTTTTATGTTTTCTTTTTAAATATTTTTTTTTTGAATTGAAACTTCTTTAGCGGCGCTGTGCAAAAGTTTAGTGTAAAATTTTGAGTGAAAAAATAAAAATTGTAACGTTTGTCGGATTCTGTATCTCATGAACCGCAATAGGTAGTTTTCTATTGCCATATCCCCAACAAATAATAAAATTTTTGTAAAATCCGCAGGAAATGTCTCAATTAAAAGTTTAAAATTACACAACAACAACATGTAGCTTGTATGTTATAAAAATCAGTCAAGTCAGAGTCGGACTCGCACACGAAATGTTCCGTACCACCGCACAAGGATTTGACACTATGTATGCAAATTCGTTGGACGTAAAGCTTGTACCTCTGTCTGAAGTTATGTAAAATTAAGCAATTTGAATTTGTCCCAAAAATGAAATATTTATCACCCAAAAGTATGCTACAAAAAAATTAACCAAAATGAAAATTTGGGCTTGAATGGGAGGTACCCTTCCAAGGAATCCTAGGATCTTGAAATATACATGTTTAGTGAATATGGATCACACATTTATAGTGTCCTAATTTCAGTTCGATAAGATAGAAAACAAAAAAGTGTGTCTAATAAGAACATTAATTTAAATTGGGGTCTGTATGGAGACCCCTCTTTTAACATTATTTAATTTTTATTGTTTGTCCTTATACACGCAATTGAATTACACACTCTGTGAAACTTTTAACTCTCTACCTATTACGGTTCATGAGATACAGCCGGAGTCAGACGGACGGACGGCGGAAGCTTAGTAATATGGTCCCGTTAGCACCCGAGTACGAAGAAAAGAGAACGAAAAACACACAGAAGATCGCAGTTGATCCAATTTTTGTGCAAAAGGGGACAGACGGCAAACGTAAACACAACAACAACAATTACACACGCCAAAGAAAACAAAAGCAACATACAGATGGATAGACAGACGGTACACATGCAATTTTTTTTATGTATATATACATCATATATGTATATTAATATATTATTTCTTCACAAAATATTTTTTTCTTTGCTTTTACTTATTTTAGAGTAATCGATAATTAGCAGGAGTTATGCTTATTTTTTTTTCAATTGATTCCCAATTGATTAATCCAAGTAAATAATCGAAAGTCTCAATTTGCATTCTTGTGTAATTCTTAAATTTCATATGATACTCCCTGAGTTCTGTCATTATGTTTTTGATAATATCCTCTGCATCTCGTTTTTATTGTAAGGATGCATCCACCAATCTTTTTTTTGTACATCATTTCGTTCGCAAGCATCAATAAATAAAAAAAAAAAAAATGCCACAACTTCGTCATCTGAGTCGGACCACATGTTGAACCCTACTGAACTACTGAAGAGCAAAACGTAAACTAAATATTATTGTATGACAACTCACACATGCATATTAAGTTTTTTGTATGTCAACACACACCAAACCGAACAACGACATCGTTGCGCTTGGTGTGTTGCAACAGAAGAAGTGTTCATGTCCTATAAGTCGAAGACATTTTGTTCGCCTTAGGTGTATCGCCAGCCCAAGTAATTATAAATATTTGGAATCAGCTAATTTCCTATTTCAAGTTTGTTTCCGTTTTTGCCTGTTCGAATATATCGCTATTTTCTGATTCTATCTTACGTACTTCAACAGTTACACTTAAATATGAACACGAAACAAAATGTATCAAGTCCTCTACAAGAATAGACATGCAAGCCTGTAAGAATTTGTTGGAGAAGTATAATTTTTTTGTTTTCCGAAAATGGGTTTTAACCACGCATAAATGGCCTTGAACGAACATATGAAACTTCAGCTTTTTAGTTCTTATAGTTTTCAATAAAGGGACACTCTGATAGAATGACCCTGATTGAATAACGAGTAACGAACGATATGTGGGAAAAAACACAGACAAAGTGCTGAGATACAATGATTTATTCAGTGTTGAAAATAAAAAAAGTAAAAACAAATAAAACGAAATAAAATAAATTGTGTTTACTGGATATTAGCGTAACTTCGCATGCAGACCACGTTTTCCTATTGCAAAATGCAAACGTGTATCTTTTATGTCAGTTGCAGCAAATGCAGATGCAGTTAGAGATTGTAACCGCATACAGATACAAATATATTTCTTTGTTTACTCATATGCCATGCTGTAAGATTTCTTGTTCTTCAATTTCAGCTTTTTAAAGACTACAAGACAGAGATATCATTCTTCTGCAGCGTTTAAGATCACTCAAAAAGAAACAATTTGTTTATCAGACGTTACCTTAGATTCTTAAGAGGTTTTATATATGCATATTGCGAAATTATATAATACTCAAGAAATATTATACCTTTCACGCTAGCGTGAATAGCTATTATCAGTATATCGAAGTTTATGCAATATAATACGGAAACAAGGAGAATCGATGGAGTTATGATTTCTCTTAGATTTCTAGCTGATTAACTGAAATGTAGTACAGATATATTTTATACTCGTACGCAGCTGGTCGAAATCAAAGTTCCCAATTAAAATTAAAGGCGGAACTGTTGTTTTTTGATTTTACTATTGCCTACTGCAATTTTGTTTTTTTCGGAAATGTTTGATCGTTTGCGCGTACACGCCGAAAATTTGTCCGGTATGTATATCCTTTTGGGGATATAGTTCATATTCTCCCATCAAAACGCTCTTTTTGTGATCTATTTTTTTCATTTTTCCTTCAAATTGATGTTTTTAAATTTCGAAAAGATTAACATAACATATAGTTTTTACACGAAAAAAGTTAAAAAAGTATTTGGAAATGTCAGAGGAAATAAGAAGGTCGCGACTTATAAATTGTGGAAACTAGAAACATAAAATGTTAAATAAAAACTTGCTACATAAGGGTGTACTAATTAGCTTGCTACCTCTATTTGAAACGTTGTTTGTTACTTTCAAGTGGCAATCTATATATGTATATTGTTTGTATTGGTGACCAATTTGTGAATAAGGTTGTTGGTGCTCTTTTTTTTTGTTGTGTCTTAATGTTTATGTTGTGTTGTCGTTGTATTTTCTATCAGCTACTAAGATTGCCCTTCATGGACCATCTGTCCGATAGTTCTTTTCTGTAGGGTTCTGCTTATGAGCATCGTAAAAAATAAGCAGCAGCAAATTGTATTTTTATGAGTTCAAACTGTTTTGGGCCGCATTTTAATGTCTATAAAAGCAACAGCCGAGGAACTATTGTAGTTGGTAGACAAAAAGTACATACAAAATAGAAAAAATCAGGAGCTACTTCGGTTTTACCGAAGATTTTATACCTTTTAAGATGTACATCTGTATATTCACCTTACGACCTTTGAAAACTGTCCACTCTGATACACGTAATATTGATTGGTTTCTACCTTATAAAATGTATGAATTTTCTCTGCAAAAAAACTAACAAAAAATTATGCCAGTAATATTACACTTTTCGATTCTAATACAGTGTGTAAAGCTATTCAAATAACTTCTGTCAAAATTTGAAGCTCCCTGTTTAAACGAAGTGGTTGTTTTTAATACAAGAATACAAATATATATTGTACATCTTTTAACAAGTAGCCTTCTGCTGCATTTGCATTGAATGGTTTAAACATATCTTATTAGAAATATGTGTACCCATCCTAAACAATTAACTATATAACAGGCGAGGCCAGTGTAGCCAGTACTATATTCTTTAAGCTAGGCTAAATAAATTAACTATATTACAGGTATTATGTAAATAATCTATGTATAGCTTATGTTTCAAACTTCTGATGAAGCTTTATGTACCATATACTTCATGAATGGTATGAAGAAAATTTTTAAGGGAGGGTCAGTGTTTGTTAGTGCGGGTTGTTTCAGAGGAAGTGCTCATAAAAATAGTAAACAAAAAAGCGGAGGAAATTTCATTTTGTGTGGGCAAATATTCATTTAATGGTTATTAAGCGTGATGACCCTACGGCTTGGGCTTAACGTCAAAACTGACCCAACTACACATTCATACATTCATGCATGGGCGTAGCCAGGATTCTATCTTTGGAGACAGAATATGTTTTGCACTAGTATAATGTTATTTAAAAAAATTTGAAGAATGATAGAAAATATAATGAATGGATATATTGTAATAATTCATATATTTTTTAATTATTTTATGTTTTTAAAACATTTAAAATACCATACATACGCCTATTACTTTTAAAATGGATTAAAACATCGACATGAAATTTCTTCTGATTCTCCTTTGCCATCGTGGGGATGTTTTCTTCAGAGAATCTATTTGTCAGCGATGAGTTTAGGGAATCTTAATATGGAATGAATATTGACCGTTTTTACTACTTGTGTTGTCGCCTGATGATTTTGTATATGATTCTGTTTAGAAACTAGCCTAAGTGATTCCATATGAGTACCAATAACTTCAGCAATTTTGTCAGCTATAGATAAAATTCAGTTATAAAAGATTGATGAAGTTTAAAATCTGGGGGCAATGGCCAGCACCGAACCACCCCCTCCCCACATCCTACGCCCATGTACATCTGTCCATATCAGTATACACTGCAATATAAACATTCACATAGAAAATGTACAATATGATGTAGACACAAGTATGTGTAACGAAAAGTATTGCAAAGTTTTAGCAATGTTGGGTATACATGCGTTCATAAGTACATATATATATTGTACATACGTAAATACATATAATATTTTATTCATTCGTCTATATAAACGACACATCCTCCAAAAGCATAGTAAAAATTAACAGGAATTCTGGTAATACTCGTCCCCGTTTAGTATTAGACACTTTTACCAACACGTCTTTCAATTTCCAAAGTGTAATTATGGAAATATATCGTGATTGTTGTTTTATTTTTCTATGTTCTACTTCAATTGTTTAAGAATCATTTATTTTAAATTTTTTGTTTTGTTACGCGATTAAGTAATATAAATAACCAGAGTACAAAAATCTTCAAGTGGGAACGGTCAAGACCGCTCATATATGAAAACGATCGTAAATGAAGATTTCTTATTTTTACTCGCATTCATGTATGAACGATTTGATAATTTCGTTCTTGCTCTTGCACACTAATATGGGTTTGAATTAATTTTCCTCTTGCTCGCAAGCGAGAGATGGTGAGAGAGAGAGCAGTGTCCATGTCCGTGGGACCATGGCCACTTCTGGGGAAGTTTGAGGGAGAACAGCACGAGAAGTAGGTGGATGAGTGGTTGAAGCTAAAGCTGCCGCTGAGTGGATGTTACTAGATGTAATTTCAGTATTTAGTTGTCAATTTTGATCAATAAGATGGCGGAACATATTAAGATCAGTACCATAGGGATGTTCCTACTTCGTGCTGAGATAGCAACTCCAGTTTCAATTATGAGTGGCAGATGATCCCAGTTGAGATCGAAGTGTCATTTTATTGACAAAAGCTATTGGGGCATATCTGCTGTTACAGCAAAACTCAACGAATTAGGCGTGTGAGTGAGATCGTAGGGATAGTAGGTAGGCGACCCATATGCTGTTCAGCACGCAATTTAGCAGTTCTTTTCCTCTGACACACGCATTAGGGCTAGCCCAGAAACTGTGTTTGGCGTTCCAATCACCAGCAACAATGAACCTGGGTCCTAGCAGGGTAAATAGAGTTGAAAACATATTGCTGGTTCCCATCTCCATCGCAAAAGTCAACAATAGCTTTAATTGTCATTCATAATTTCAAGACGTTCTCAGCAGCAGAAATGCTTTATTCATAAACTGTAGGATTTTAAGAGAACTCGGTGATAGGGTAGTCCCCTATTTGTCCTACCATAAACAATTTTTTATGTGCAAAATTTTCGCCTGTCTTCCAAACATGCTCTTCGCATTTGCATTAAAGGCATAATTTGCAAAAAAAAATCAAAAACTGTGCAGCCTCAATGCTTTAGAAACGATTCAACACGTCATCCTTGATTGCCCTCGGTACCTATTACCTAGAAACTACTACCTAGGCGACCGAATAAACCTTATTAAAGGGAATATTAATGCTTTAGCTAACTTCGAACCAAAAAATTGCTGTTTGGTGTTGTGGTGAATTACAAATGCATACCTGTTTTTTCGAATGGCACACAGCAATGTCATGTCATTTATTTACCGTTTTTTTGAAAGTGGAGTGCAAAACTATTTAACATCGAGGAAAAACTTATTGAAGAGAAAAAAAAAACATAAGTCGATGTTCATTGTGGTATTCATTTTTGTTTCTTTTATTAAATAATTACTAATATCAAAGATAAACAATTTTGTTTTATTTCACAACAGCTGTTTTTCGTTTACGTTGAGAAGCTTGAGAAGTTTGCTGTGTCGTTGGACCTTTAGGCTTAGAGCTTCTATGTAGTTAATTGAATTAATACGTATTTATGTTATTAATTATAGAAAAATCTTAGTTTTTAAGTTCACTTCAAATATTTATAGTACAGTTATAGCTAAATTCAGCTAAAAACTTTTATTTTAAAACAGATAATAATAATAGAAATGGAAGCTTTCCTTCTTTTTGCATGATTGATAACATTTTACATTGATAGACACGACATTCTCTGTAATTGGCATTGTGTTCGCCTCAGCAATTCACGCACGTCACAGGTTGGTCGGCAGTCTTCTTACAGTCCGTTGTGGCATGATTGTCTCTACATTTCATGCACCTAATTTTTTTGCACCTTTATCTTTTAGTGTACCCAAAGTCTTGACAGCGATGGACCTGGACTAGATCATCAAATTTCCGCTGCGGAAAGTCTTTGTCTATATAAAGTTTTTATTTCGAATACGCTATTGTTGTTAGCGTGAGGTACCATTTCAACAACATTTTTTCCCGCCCTTACGACTAGTCGGATTTTAAATATATCTAACAGCATGCACGAGATCGGCAAGTTTGCTTATGATCCTTTCCGCTGAGGTAGAACTGTGAATGCTCTTTAGTATTTTGTAAGTAATTTGAAAGCACGCTGCTCATGCAAAGAAGAGTTATATTTGTGACATGTGCAATAGTTATTGGTGGAGGTTTTTTCCTCAACAGGGTTTTCATTAGAGACTGCTAGTTAAGAGTTTGTAATAATAGCGATACAGCAATGATACTCATTAGTTAAATATAAACTGTAAATGACAAAACCGAACGCGATCGTCTTCGAACATGCTCACTGAGAGAATCTCGTTCAGAATGTAAGACTGATCTGAAGTAAATGTTCTGTTTTGTTTTTAATTATGTTTTCATGATAAACTTTTTCCCCAATCCAGGAATGGTGACTCCCTTGGTTCATCGCAGACCATATAAAGTATATATATTTGTGATCAGCTCAATGAGACTAGTTGATTAAGCCATGTCCGTCTGTCCGTCTGTATGCATGCAAACTAGTCCCTCACTATTTGAGCTAGAGAGCTGAAATTTTGGTTTTAGGTTTCTTTTTACCATACGTTGTCGAAATCAGCCGAATCGGAGCACTAGAAGGGGTACCTCCCATACAAACCCCTTTTAAATATATGTTATTATTAGAAAAATTTGTGTTTTTTTAAAGTATCGAACAAATTTGGACAATATAAGTTTCTGATATATATCCATCAACCGTGTAAATTTCATGCTCCTAAGGTTACTAGGAGAGGTACCTCCCATACAAACCTCCCTTTGAATTTATGTTCTTATTGAAAATTTTTTTTTGTTTTTTAACATATCGAACTGAAATTTGAACAATTGATCTATATCCATCAACCGTGTAAATTTCATGATCCTAGGATTACCAGGAGGGGCACCTCCCATACAAACCCCTTTTAAATATATGTTATTATTAGAAAAAGTTTTTTGTTTTTTGATTTGTTGAACTGACTGTTTGGACACTATAAGTTTCTGATTCATATTCATCAACCATGTAAATTTCATGACCCTAGGGTTACCAGGGAGGGTAACCCAAATTAAATAAGAAACTTATAAAGAATAAAAGTACAATAAAATTGCCACACAAACTAATGTGATGCTAAGAAAGGAAGGTTGGATGCAACCCGGAGGAGCGTGAAGAGTATTACATCTTTGGCATAGCCAATGATAGCCTTCTTTCTGGTTTTTGATTTCATGTTTGTAACGCATAGAACCGTGAATTTGTAAATTTGTATGAAAATGGTCAGCGTGACGAGAAGAATCGTTTAAACTATCCGTTCATATTTGAGCAAGTTATGCTTTCACTTTTCGAAGATAACGATCCGAATTAGGAACAGATAAGTTTTCTCTGAAAACTTATACAAAAATCTTGTTAAAGTAGCTCAAAGCTTACTGAAATTATAATAAATCATGCGTAACTAGTTCTAGAATAGAGTCAATATTAAGCAACATTTTTAGAATAATCCTAAATCTGAAATAGAATAAGCTATGTAGAGAAGATATCACTATTATCATACTGCAGACGAAGACGTGGCAGGACGACGAACACATGAAAACTGCAGTTTGATATTTAGTAAGTATGTACTGGACAAACCTAGAGTAAGATTAAATTATAAGCAAGAAGAAGTGGACCGATCTGTCACCTGAAATACACACATTATTGAAAGTATTTTATAAGTACATACATATATAGTAAATATGTATCTATTGAAGAAGTATATGTGTGTACACCTATATAATGCAAGCCAAAACACACTTAAAACGTGGCATAAGCGGTTATAATCAAACAAACTAAAAAGGAGAAATAAAATGAAACGTATAAAATTAAAAAAATAAAACAAAAACGATAAAGACGTCGGCCAAGAAAAATGCAAATAGATACATAAAAGAATACTGAAAAAATCAACATTATGCAACTTGAAATTGTATTTCAGCTGTAGAGTCTACATACAATACAAACATATATAGGATATTAAGTTTACAGATAAACCCAAAAACAACTAAACGGTTCATTCAATGGGACCAGAGGCGGTTGTAAAAGGCGCAATTAAAATTTTAATTAAGTGCGCTAGGATTCTTCAGAACGTACCGTCGGTGGAAACACGAAGTATGTAAAAGTAAAAACTTCGTAGAATGGAATGCACTGTAATAAGGTGGATTGGTAAAACGGAGATAAGCAGTGAAAAATTTAAGATAAGTAAGATGAAAACAAATGTAAGCGTTATACTCGGATAGATCCACTATTGTATGCCCTGCATTATCCTACACCGGAAATGAGTATGAGTATTTATTTAAAAACATTATGATAATATATATTTATATTTACAAATACTTAGGTCCTGTTTAATGTTTATGCTAAGCGGTAATGGAGTGGCTGTTTGAAGATTGTGAGTCATATTGTCTTTTCGTATTGGAAAACGGTACAAGAAAAAGATAAGCTTTAAATTTTTAATCGGATTAATCAAATAAATATGTGGAAGATTTCCAATTAGGCTGATACTCTGGTCTTAACATGTTCCTTTTGTTGTACGTACATATAGCTGGGTTAAAGAAATATACAACCAAGAAAAGTTAGTACGCTATAGCCAAAATCAATAATTAAGCAAAATAAATAGCAACAACAATAAAGGCAGTGATGGTTTTATAATTTTGACAAAATACCCATTGCCACCATATTGCATGGACTTTATATTTCGGGACGTTAGATGGTAAAGTGTTTAAAACATCAAAATTGTATTCCGATGTCTGGAAAACTGTGAGAGGAAGGGTGGACTAGATCAACTGGTTTTTTTGATCATTTCCAAATACGCTTCATATGGTATTACGTTTTTCTTTTTGTAAATTACATACACACCTTTATGCGCACATATGTACTTAAAATACCATTTAACCTGTTTTAAAAGTATAGGGTATTATAAAATGAATAGACGTGGCAAAAACGATGAACGCATGTATAAGCAATGAGGCACAAAGAAGAAGAAGTAGAGAAAACCAGAAAGAAGACTATCATTGGCTATGCCAAAGATGTAGTACACTTCACGCTGCTCCGGGTTGCATCCAACCTTTCTTTCTAAGCATCACTATATTCTCTTTGTTACAATTTGAGTATCAACAAAGAACACAGTTTGAGTGGCACTTTTACTGTACTTTTATTCTTTATAAGTTTGTCATTTAATTTGGGTTTGTATGGGAGGTACCCCTCCTGGTAACCCTAGGATCATGAAATTTACATGGTTGGTGAATATGGACCAGAAATTTCAGTACGATACGTTAATAAACAAAAAACTTTTTCTAATAAGAGCATTAATTAAAATGAGGGTTTGTATGGGAGGTACCCCCCTAGTGGTCCGATTCGGCTGATTCCGACAAATGTGTAGCGTATGGTAAAAAGAAACCTATATGCAAAATTTCAGCTCTCTAGCTCAAAAACTGAGGGACTAGTTTGCATACATACAGACAAACGCACAGACGGACATAGCTAAATCAACTCGTCTCATCGAATTGATCACAAATATATATACTTTATGTGATCTGCGATGTCTCCTTCAGTGTGTTACAAACTTCATGACAAACTTATAAAACTATTCACTCCCGTGAAGAATATAAAAAGGGGAAAAGTTAAGTAGCTACGCCGGGATTAACTTATTCCAAATTATGTAACTGCGTCGAGGTTGATTGATGCAACTAAAAGATAACAATGCAGCATATACAATATTTTCATACATAGTTAATTCAGATATTTTAAACCATGTTTATAATGTATTATTAACTAACTTTTGGTACAGACACTTTGCAGCTGATATGTCACAATCAGAGTTCTCCGGTAACTCGACGAGGTAGTCCTCATAAGAAATTTACTTACTCATAGCCCATAAAATCATTTGCTTTCAAATCATTGTGAAATCTCAAACACTGGGTTAGTGTAATAATTCATTGGCAATGAATGATACATCATAAGCTGATTGATGACAACTTTAAAATCGGTTTGAAAAAAGGAGTAAGTAAAACCGATTTTAGTTTAATCGGTTTTAGCTGTCGCATAAACTAACTATAGCATTTTTGTTTTTTTTAATCTGAACTGGGTATATTTAGTTTGTTTTGATTGCCATATTTATATAAAAACTGAGCAAAGACTCCATAAAATCTTGTATATGTACTTTCATTAAATTTTAGATTTTGGAATCTATAAAAAACGTTATCTCGATATCTGAAAAACTTACAGATAAACTTGGACGGAAGCTTACGAATAGACAGTTGAACCGATTTGGCTTAATACAGAGAAAAGTAATTTATAAAAAAGTAAATGTAAAAAAGCAGTAACTTCGTAAAACGTATTCAATTTTTGGGACATGCAAAGCGAGCCTGTTTTACTTCTTATTACTATTTTTTGCACGTATTCTACAATTTCGTTGCTTTCTTTATCATGACGTATGCGTAATGTTCACGGATCCCAAAAGTGCGCTGTATTCTATGCATCACTGTCTTTGTTGTTAGTTGTTGACTTGGTCGTATCCTATCCTTTTGTGTCTTTTCATAATAGACAGCGCATTTGATTAGCATAATCAAGCGATTTACACGATACTTTTACTTTAGGCCGAATGCTCAACCTTTTCTTTGTTGGCTACATAATCAAAACGTATCATCAACATACAGAATATTCCGATATTCTTCTTTACAGGTGTTAATAGTATTCGCACTTTTATAAGTTACTTTTCTATTCAATAGTAATCGATTGACTTGAAGTACAAGTCAAATATAATACATACACTAGTTTTCTTCATACTTTTCTGCTGCACAATTGCTCTGTAAATAAAAAAGGCACTTTGATTTTATTAAGGATTCTTATCAATGAAAACAATTCAGATTCACAACGAGGAATTAAAGAAATTTCAGAAAGTTTTTTGATTTGAATACTTTTATTATGGAGGTTTGTTTAAGAAATGGTCTTTTGAAGAGCATCGCTTTTTGCTCTGGGATTTTTTTTTTTGTTTTTTGCTCGTTGTAGGCAAAAAAATGTCGTCATTGCATTCGCGGGCCAAATTACTACGGATTCTTTCAATGCGGCACACGGAACCAAAAATGTGGACAGCCCTGTGTCAAGAAAATGTTCCTAATATATTTATTTTCATCCGAACTTCAACCTCCTCCTGAGCCAAACAAGTGAAAATCATATACAACTGTACAATTTTGGAGATATCGATTGTACAATTTTAACTCAACCCAAAAAACTACAAGAAATATTTTCAAGTTTTGCATATTTTGTTAAAACACTTTATTTACACGATATTTGTAGAAACTCCCTTTTTAGGGACATAAAGTTTCTATTGCCGCAAATAGAAATTCTTTATAGAAATCTTTTCAATAAATAAGTTTTCATCGTACATAGTTGGGCGAACCCGACTATAATGTACCAACTTGTTTACCGAAACTTGTTTTGTAAAAGGCAGGCAACCTTAGCTAAAAGTAGAAAGTCAATTTTCATTTATTCCTGTTTTTTATGTTCTTTATATTTGGCAATTTAAATCAAAATCAATTCAATTCACACAGTGAACAATGATTTAAGAATATGTTTTGCAACTAGATACTCGTTGAGATCTCAGCTCTTTTATTGGCGATATCGACAACCTTGCGTGTCGATTATACCAAATTATCGGTCTCTTTTCACAATTAAGTTTTTGGTTGAATCAATTTTTATAATCACTTATTTCAAATTTTAAAAAAAGTGTTCTCACATTATTGTAATATCTTTCCGTTAATATATTATGGTTGTTTTATGTAGTACAATCTTATTTTTAGCCTTAAATTTAGATCAGATTATACATAAGTTCTACAATTGAAAGCTTTATATTTTATATGAAATGAATGTTGTTAATGAATTCAATTAAATGTAAACTGAAACATAAATAATTAGCAAAAATCGGTTTACAAAGCGGAAGGAAAAAGGACATTTTGAATACAGCTGTCGAGCGGATTGTGCATACAAATGAAAAATGAAAGCTTGGTGTCCTATTTCGTTGCTCCTTTGTTTGATTATAGGTTACACGTAAACTAATGCAGTTAAGGACGCCATGTTGAGAGACAACGAAGTAAGCCCAATGAATAAAAGCAAAGAAATCTTTATGAAAATAAATTGAAACGTGACCGAAATAAGCGTGATTCAAGCATAAAATCAAAGCTAAGCACGTAATTGGCCAGCCAGAACTAAGAAAAGGAGCCAAAGTGCGACACAAATAAACCTATAGTACGTAAATTATGCACTGAAGATGAATTAATTAATTTTGTTTCTCATTAAGTGCGTAAGTTCTTATTATTTACAATGACACAAACGCACGGAAATCAAATTTGATTAGATTTGAGTTTTATTGAGTTTTTCATTTCGTGGTGAAAACTAGAGATCTAAAAAAGGAAGGACGAGACCTTTTTATCCATTTAAATCCATCGTAAGAAAATCAACAGGGTAAAAGTACATGGTAAATGAGTATAAGTTTAAAACTAAAATGTGCAATGATTGCCGATGCCAAAAGAGTGTTCAGCCACAGTAGATATAGCTGAAGAGAATATCGGAAATTGCAAACGGATGTCTATATGTAGCTCATCTCATAAAGTCATGCATATGAAGAGCAAAGCAGAATCACCAGAATCATTCTTTTGTGTCGAGGAGCGTGTTTCCCGTTTTGATTGCTACATACAATAAGTAACTGCATTTAGGGATATGAACGTACTTCCATATGTATGTCACTTTCAGATGATCAACGTTATAAAATGAACAGTTTGGAGAAATGTTGTGAGGGCATATTTCGAACCAAGTGGGAAAAATACAATGTGTTAAATGTTTGAATGTAAATATTCTACCCACATACATATGGAATGTATGCACATATTTGTGCATTGTACATTCTCTTTAGTGAGTATATACCACACATGCGTATTTACACTTGCGACGGCAATTTTATTCATTGACATTGTATGTATAATAACAATTGCCGGGAAAAATTTTCGTTGTGTAATATTTTTATTAGACGTTGATCATGAATTGGTATAATATAAACAATCCATTTTTCAGCATATACTCTTTGTAAATTTTCAATAAAAAATCATTGTAACGACCTATCATTATCCAGCCGTTTGGACGTACAGATGCAATTTGTTGATTTAGGTTTCAAAGTGGAAAGGTAAATATAGGGCTTTTCTCTTTCCGAGGTGCAGATCTGTTATCACAGCGGCTGTAAAACCAATAGAAGACATACCCACAACACCGAAAATACTGGAAAATATATTTACCGTGAAATCAACTAATTTCACAAATATATAGGTGAATATACTTATATAATTTACTTGTCGAAATTGAAACTATTTACATTTGATATAGTCCTCATATATGCACAAAATAGGTTACAAATAATTTTAAGAAATCATTAAAACGCATGCTAGGCATTAGTTGTTAAAAAAGGTATGAAAATATTTAGTATTGTATATATTGGAATTTCATATATATATTTCCCATGTTAACATTTACAACACATACATACGTATGGAACGATACTGTTACATTTGATGGGTAAAAAATCGTGTTGTGGTCAATTTTTTGCTGATTGTTAAGTCAATATTAATAATATTAATATTATTTAAGCCATTGAATGCTTTTACATTCGCTATTCATTTTATCAATGAGTTTGTATTATACGTATATATTTTTGATAGTTTTTTTTTTTTTTTGCTTGGTTTATTTGTTCATGCAATTGAGTGTTATTAAAACCCCACACATTTTTATCTTAATACTGTATATCAAAATTTGATTTTCATATTTAAATATTAAATGCGGTCAACTTTAATGTATGCACAATTACATAATCGTCATACGCTCCACTCTTTTCACACACTTTAATTTAAGCGATTCAATATCACATAAAAAAACCAACAAAACGGTCCCTACAATCTTTAGAAAGACGCAAGAGGAGAATTATTTGCAATAAATTAGCAATATAATTTAAGACAAACACAATCTGTAGAGTCTTATGTACATATAGTGAAGAAATTTATCTAAATAGCTATATTAATGGCAGATATTGTGTTTCGTCATAATTGGGTGGTTTAAGTTCTGTAGGAAATTAATGCGAAGAATTCGGAACGAACTGTCTTGCACCGATGGTCCAAATTAAAGATTTTACTACGAATTGTATCCCCATGCAACTTTTTGTTCACTCAACGAGGTCTCACGTGTCTTGCACCGATGGTCCAAATCAACTCGTCTCATCGACCTGATCCAGACCACCATATATATACTTTATGGGGTCTCCGATGTCTCCTTCTGTGTGTTACAAACTTCTTGACAAACTTACAATACTTTTCAGTATAAAAAGTGATAACCAAGAAAAAACAACAGCAACATAAATACAATATTTAAACGTTATAAATTATGATTTGTTTTTTGAGTGGTGCATAAGTATAAACGCACTTGGTTATTATAGAACAAAGTGTGAGAAAATCTAACAAAACGTAAAAGACAAAAAAGTTTTATGTTTGTGCGATTCAGCATACTTTTGTTTTACTTTTCTAGGGTCTTTTGGGGAAGCAACTGCCACGCTTGAATAATGAACATTTTTTGGTCTGCTTCGCTATTATATACCAAATATAATATAATTTTCTGCATACATTTTCGCACAAGAAAAGCACAAAGGATTTCCATTCGATTCATGTCAGAAGAACACGCATTCTAAAACAACAATTTATTGCGCTTGGAGCCATATCCGCGTCTCGGGGCGTTATCTTGTTGCGTCTTATTCTACGTAAAAATAGAACTAAGTTCATCCATAAAACATCCAAACAACCATTGTGGCAGAACGTACCTCACACCATTAAAAATCCTCCTCCAAAGTTTCTTTTTGAGAAACATCTAGGTTATTTTCGTAAGTCTCTCCAATAGAGCTTGAAACCGTCAGGACCATCTCAATAAAATTTTTTCTCATCCGAAAAAATTATCTGAAGGAACAAAAAATATTGTTTCGATTGCGCTTAAGATTATGTCTACCTTATTCCAATCCGTAAACATGTTTTCCTTTGCGAACTTCGTGCGAATTTTTTTATGCCGTTCTAACAATCTTTTAGCATGTTTTAGCCTTTGTAGCTCAATGAATTCTGACTGTTTTAGAGCTCGAGTTATGATGCAGCGAGATACTTTTAAGCCGCACTCTGTAGCTAACTGGTTAGCACTCTTCATTGAGTTACTTGCAACGTTCACTAACCGACGCTTATCTCGGTTGGTTAGTTCATGTTTTGTTCCTCATCGTTTATTTTTACCATCATAATTTTTGTTTTTTTAAAAAATTTAGGGTTACCGTATCAGACCGACCAATATGTCTTGCAATTTCTTAAGAAAAATAATTTGGATTTTCTCAAGTTCAGAGAGGTAGGTCACACGAGGTATTTTTTCCTACACTTATTGTTGAGTAATAAAAAATGTGTCTACAATTTACTCTGACAAAAGCTGACAATAAACTAATTAATAAGCAAGTGCGTTTATAGTTATGCACCACTCGTAAAACAAATAATAATTTATAACGGTAAAATATTGTATAAATATTGTTGTTGTTGTTTTGTTCTTGTTCAACTTTTTTTGAAATTCTTTTTCATTCCCTATACTTAGTTTTTTTTACTCCATCCTTATAGCCTGTACAGTGAAAAAATTGGGCGCATTTGTGGCTATGCACGAGAGCTTATATATGACGCTACATATAACACATATTTCATAGAGTCAGTATTAGCGCCACCTACATGTGACTATTCTATTGGTGTATTGAAATTGGTATAAAATATGCGTCATATGTAGATGTATTGGTGTATTGAAATTAGTATGAATACTGACTCTAACCTAAACTTAACTCAAATCTATACATATAATAAAATCGTAGACTTTTTCAGCTTGTTTGGTTTGTGCAAGTATCAATTGAAACCCACTCACCCGAAATTGCTGAAACACAAGAAGCTTTTTTTGGAGCACAGCATGAACTTTATTTCATAAAAATTGGACTTGCTGTTGTCGAGAAATTGGTGGATAAAATTTTGCATATAAAGCTTAGAGACGCATTTTAAAATCAATCAAGACGCCTTTGTCAAATATATCTACAAAATTATGTTAATATTAATAATTGATACCTCCGAATTTTCAAAGTATTTTCACACACTAACATCACGCCGCGAGCGTAGCAAAGCACGCCGGGTTCACTAGTCAATAATGTAATATTTCTGTATGCTCATTCACAGGAGCATTAAGAGTATTACAACTCTGGCATAGCCCAAGATAACCTTTTTTCTGGTTTAATTATTCCCTTAGATTCGTAACAATTGAGGATTCACGGTTTCGGATAGTATTACGAACTATAAATTTTATATTGATTATATTATCAACGAACACAATTTAATTAGCAACAAGTTAACATTTCCGCATGTCACACCCACATGTTCTAGTCAGCTAGAAAGAACACTCAGTTTTTATTACAAACATAAACTGACTTTATGCAATGTACGTGTTGAAAATTCCTAATAAGCCAGATATAGTAAACTCACAAGCGCAAAAACATAATAAGAATGAGCATGTAAATGTTAAAAGAAAAAAATTGGGATAAAAGTTGTTTAAAAGTGAAAGCTATTGTACAATACATGTGTATTTCTCTCCATAAATGATAAGTTTAATATTTTTGAACACTTTACTGGCTATAAAATCATGTTAATATTGTACAATTCACACATAGTATGAAAGTATTATAACTTAAGTTTTATATTTGAAACATATAGAACAAAATCACAGGCCACATTAACTATAAAAAGCGATAACACTCCTTCTGATCTTAAAAATCGCTTCTCGTTTTAAAGTTTAAATTTTGTACATGCATATGTACTCGTATATGGGCTTTATACCTTGTCCTTTCAAAATGGGAAAGGATCTATTAAGTTTCTGCATCTATCGATGTTATCTACAATATCAACTCAAAATCAATAGTAATATTTCAGGAGGAAAATCTTCCTTTCACAACAATTTATTTAGATTTCGAATCTTCTTAACTAAACAGGTACATTTTTCATTTAAAATATTATTGAAATAACCGCTATTGATCCTTTGCTTCTCTATTAATTATACTAGGTACATCCTAGAAAATGGCAGATATCGCCATTTCTACTTCAATGAAAACAATTCCTATAGCAGAGTTATACTACATCTTCATTCGATTTTCACCGTTTCATGAGTCCTATATGAAAAATCCAATTTAGTGGATCAATTTTACTTCAGTTTACCTCAACATTTCATATAAAGTCGGTCTGTTATATACTTTATAGTAGAGTTTCTATGATTAATCACATCGTGTAATAAGATTTTGGTAAAACGTTATAATGTTTAATGTTCACTTCTTTAAAAGTATAAAAACAATAAAAACAGTTGAGTGTACAAAAAATGCTCTGATTAAAGTTCTGTAACATACGTAGTACATATACATGCATGTATTTACATGAGTATGTATGAACACATAACTTGATAAAATTTTGGCATTTTAATTGAATAAAATGTAATACAATAGATTTTATTTTGTGGTTGTTTTGAATGTGTGCTTCGCTACTGTTGTTGGGCGATTATTTTAAATGCTGCCTTCTCGAACAATTTAGCAATATTGAGAAACTGATAGCGTAATTCGTTGAACAATTGAGTCAGCAAGGAAGCGGATAAATGCATGAATACTGCCACGTAGGAGCATCCATGTAATTAAAAATATACATGTGTGCACTTTTTGCTGTTTTGTCGAGTGCTGTCCGGAAATCAACTAAATTCTAGAATAAGTCATGATTGTGCTTTATTATGACTTTAATACATTTCCATTTCCAGCAAGACATTAAATTTTTATTTATATGACAGCTTATATTGTATATGCAATATATATACATATACATTACAAACCAGGGAAACTACATAAGTTCAAAAATTGATCAGACGAGTTGCAATGTACATATAAGTGATGAAAATGTTTGTTTTTCTTTTTTTTTAATATTTTGTTATACATTTTTTTGAAAAATAAAAAAATAAAGCAATTCCAAATGCGACATCAGGATAGCACACCCCCTCTTATTCCTTTTTTTTTAGCTTTTTGTCATTCGCCCAAAAAGACAACGTAGCACCATTCAAAATTCCACGTCATGTGCGTTCGTGTAAAATTTAAGCGCATTTCCTTACGAGCCACGTTAAGTGGTGGTTTTTTCATCAATTTTAGTCTTTGCAAATGTGGAGCATTGTAGATCATAGAGCGTACGGTCACTTTAGCACCAACGTTTGCCTTGATCTTTGCGGCCGTGTCATGACAATTGGATGCTTCTCTCAAAATAGCTCTATTTTTAGTATTGGAAATCTTCCTATAATTGCCGCCTTTATAATTTTTACCATATCCCGACTCATTGCGCAGAAATACGGACATAACCTTATGACTCCTACCGATTTTATTCGATATTTCACTTATTGACAACGCCGACTGCTTATGGGCTTCAATTTTGAATTTCTCTTCCATAGATAGCGATTTCCCTTTACTTATATTAAAGGTAATAGATTACTTGACCAGTAAAAAAAATGTGGTGGTCATACGTGTCCAAATGATGAACAAAAACATATAACGGGATCTTTCCTGTGCATGCTCACTTAACCAGTGAGAGCACATACGAAAATGAATAAAATGGAATACAAAAAAGTAGATGTTTGTTAAAAAACAACCACAGAGCAATTCTCTTAAACTGATGAGTGGTGTGCTAACATAATGTCGCACAGTATATGTACGTACATATGTTTGTATATACATGTTTTCTTGATTAGCGTGATAAGAGAAATCGAAGTCATCTGTTTATTCATCCTCGAGCCTTTTCTTTGTTACTGTTGTATAAAAACTGTCAGAATACTTTATTCTATTCTTTTAAATCCCTGAAATACAAAATCATGCAAAATTCTCATATTTTTTTAGGGTGTCGTTCTAAAAGTGCTTTGAAATGGTTTACGATACACATATGCAGCTATACATAGATATTAGAGATTTGCATGAACGCATACATATGCTGCTTTGAATATATTCATGCAGGCAAAACACGAGCCATTTTCTACATATGAATGGATTCAAAGCGGCATATATACATATGTATCCAGGCATACCTCTAATATATTTACAATGATTACATTATTTTTTGTAATATGTATCGCAAATGGCTTCATTCCTTGCTTGGAAAATTAAAAAAAATATTTACACCAAAGCTTGTTTAAAGGTAATAATATTGTTAGTATCATTACAGAAACAGAGATGGCCTAAGCGATTTACACACGTACTCGTATGTAGTTAGTTATTACTTACATATACATATGTATTTTTGTAAAAATATAGCACTTGAAATAAAAAAATTGTAAAATATCTTCATTGTTATTGCATTATACTTTATTTTAGCATTTGTTTGTAATTTTATTTTTCATTGTGTCTTTGTTTAATTTGTTTATCTCTTACTCTTTCAGTATTACAATTAAATTTATTTATTGCTTTGTTTCTACTAGGTATAAATACAAATAAAAGCAAAATAATCACGTTTTACACATTAAATGCATACATACATATAATTACATGCTTACATACATGTACAAACACATACACCAGAGAACTATACAGAAAGAATTTAATCATTTGCCTATTGGAATCCATTCATATGTAGAAAATTATTCGTAGTTTGCCTGCATGAATGTATTCGAAACGAAAAATGAATGGGTTCGTGCAGATCTCTCTTATACACACATGCACATGTTACTATATGCATTTGTGTATATACATATAATATATGCACCATATATGTGTGAAGTTATATGTACATATACATAGATTGTATAAAATGTTATGTCCAATATTGTATGTATGATATAAATACTTCTCATTTCACAAATTAATTCTTTGATGTATGTATCCAACATATTGTTTCATATTTATACTCTTCACGGGAGTGAATAGTATTATAAGTTTGTCATGAAGTTTGTAACACACAGTAGGAGTTTGTGATCAACTCGATGAGACGAGTTGATTTAGCCATGTCCGTCTGTCCTTCTGGCCGCAAACTTGTCCTTCAGTTTTTGAGCACTAGGAGGGGTACCTCCCGTATAGTCCCCCATTTAAATTATTGTTCTTATTAGAAATAGTTTTTTGTTTTGGTCTTGTCCATATTCATCAGGAGGGGTACCTCCCATACAAACCCCCATTTAAATTATTGTTCTTATTAGAAAAAGTTTTTTGTTTTTTAAGGTATCGAACTGAAATTTGGGCACTATAAGTTTCTGTTCCATATCCATCAACCAAGAAAAATTTCATGATCGTAGGGTTACCAGCAGGGTAACCCATACAAACCCACATTAAATGACAAACTTATAAAAAAACTAGAAAGAAGGTTATCATTGGCTATGCCAAAGATATAATACTCTTCAAATGACAAATGCCAGATGTCGGATATGCTTCCTTTTTTGCATCACGATATTCTCTCTGTCACAGTTTGAGTATCAACAAAGAACACAGTTCGAGTATCAAATGTGAGCATAGATTGAGGAAGATATAATACTCTTCAAATGACAAATGCCAGATGTCGGATATGCTTCCTTTTTTGCATCACTATATTCTCTCTGTCACAGTTTGAGTATCAACAAAGAACGCAGTTCGAGTATCGAATGTAGTTTTGTATGTACTTTTTAAATTTGGGTTTGTATGGGAGGTACCTCACCTGGAACCCCTAGAAACTTGAAATTAACATGGTTGATGAATGTTAGTCAGAAATTTATAGTCTCAAAATTTCAGTTAAGTTCAGATAAGTCAAAAAACAAAAGAACTTTTTTAATAAGAACTTTAATTTGAATGAGGGTTTGTATGGGAGGTAACCCTCCTGGTAACTCTAAGATCTTGAAATTTACATGGTTGATGAATATGGATCAAAAACTTATAGTGTCCAAATAACAGTTTGATACGTCAAAAAAAAAAAGCGTTTTCTATTAAGAACATTAATTTAAATGGTGGTTTGTATGGGAGGTACCCCCTAGTTGTCTGATTCGGCTGATTCCGACAATGTGCAGCGTATGGTAAAAAGAAGCCTGTGTGCAAAATTTCAGCTCTCTAGCTCAAAAGCTGAGGGTCTAGTTTGCATACATACAGACGTACAGACGGACAGATGGACAGATGAGACGAGTTGATTTAGCCATGTCCGTTTTTGTGGTCTACGATGACTCCTTCTGTGCGTTACAAACTTCATGACAAACTTATAATAATATTCACTCCCGTGAAGAGTACAAAAATTGTACAATAAAGTGCCGCTCAAACTGTGTTCTTTGTTGGTAGTCAAACTGTAACAGATAGAATAAAGTGATGCTAAGAAAGGAAAGTTGGATGCAACCCGGAGGAGCGTGAAGAGTATTACATCTTTGGCATAGCAAATGATAGCCTTCTTTCTAGTTTTTAATCATTTGTTGGGCTTACTTTATAGATTGTAAATTTTTTTTATAGTAAATTTTTGTGATTTCACTTTAATGTATTTTATTTTAGTTGTTTGTATTAGGTGAGCCTATCCACCAACAAACTTTCCTGAAAATTATCTATAAAAAAATTTGCTTTCATGGATAGATTAATTGTATTTTTTATGGTTAAATGTGTGTACATTTGTGTGATTATATATTGTATGTTTGTAAGTATTGCATATAATATTTTCATGACTATGTTTTGTAATTACAATTTTAAGTATTGTACATACACCATATTTTTAGTAAATATTTACTTATATTTATATATATGACATTTTCGCATTTGGTGGTGATTAAAACCTTTTTTATTTTTAATAAAAAGTTAATTGAATATTGATATGCACAGTTTTTTGGCTTGTCGATAATTTTTAGTCACACGCATATACATAAGAATTTTTGTATACATATTAGTGTTATTCACAAATGTGTTTAATCATTACTAAATTTAAATTTTAGTAATTGTTGTAATGTGATAACTTATCATACTTTTATGAATAGTATCGTGGTATTTGTAATAGATGTGAAAATGATCAGTGTGACAAGGAGGGTCGATTGGTCTATGTCTTTCCACCCATCTGTGTCTATCTAAAAACAAGTCGCTCAACTTTGGTGTTATCAAGATTAAATTTGATGTAGCTATTGTACGTTACTTAAATTTACAAAAAAAAAAATTAAGTTATTTTGTTATATTGCAATATTTATGTCTCTGTAACTCTATGATTTTCTACTGCATTTTGCCCAGGGACGTCCTTTTGTAATGTCATCAATAATCCGCTAACATACATATGTGGACTCCACTTGCCTTGATATCTTTTTTCTATCGTAGAAATGTCTGGGTGGAATCTTTCACCGTGTTCATCGCTGATGGCGCCCAAATTTTTAGGAAAGTAATCTAAATGTGAATGTAGAAAATGTATTTTCAACGACATATTGCAGCCCAAAGTCTTATAAGTAGATACCAGCTCCGCGATCGCTGATTTCTGAGAAAATTGAAAGATTCCTAAGCTAATTTTTTCAAATCAATAAGCTTTTTTTTATTTATGTTATCATTCATCAATTGTCTGATTTGAGAACCAACGAATATGCCTTCTTTAATGTTTGCCTCACTCAGTTTAAGAAATTTTTCTTTTAAATATAAAAAGCCGTCACCACTCCTATCCATACCTTTCACAAAATTTTTCATAAGACCAAGTTTTACGTGATGGCATTGCCCAAAAAAATTGTGGTCATATAACTTACTTAATAATGACGTCAAATCGCATCGCTGAGTTTTAAATGTAATTTCCCCACAAATTTAACAAAACTTGTTAGGATAATTTTAACACTTTCTTGAAATTATTTAGGAAACTGAAATTTACACAAAAGGCTAATTGTAAAATACTAAATGAAAAACTACAATAGTCTATTTGATCCCATTAAGAAAGTTATTTTATCTCTCTTTACCATTTACAACTGTCACAAAATACTCCAATCCCTTATACATAGATTGCAAATAATCGATATTTGACTTTATAGTGGTGTTACGTATTTAAGTTATCGTTTAAATTCTGCAGATTCTACCAGAAATTATAACTCCATTTACCCCTAGAAAATAAAATCAAAAAATGATTATACATACATATTATATTTGGGTTAACACTGCTCACTTTTGTTTCTTATAATGGTTTTAAGGGGCCATCCCCATTTTACGTCACATGTTATGGGGTGAGGGAGGGGGTGAGGAGTCATAAACTTTTTGACGTCGCATGTCAATCTCAAACTTTAACTTTGAAAGAAAAACTTAAAAAATATTACCAACTCTATCTTTAGGCTTTGTGATCTATCTAAAGCCCTAATAGAAACCCTAACAGGGAAACATTAAAAGATTAGAGAAATTAAGTTAATACTATATTATCGGTCCCCAAAAAGTTAGATTCAACATTAAAATGCTTGTCAACGTCATACTGGTATGCAACCGTAGGAAATGATGACTCCGAAGGAAAATTCACCTCACTGGATCTCCGAGCGTCATTTGAAGTAAGTTTCATACGATAGCTTTTGCTTTCACAGCAATCACAGAAGAGGCAACAAGTGGTTTGCCTATCGGAAGATTCGTCCTCAAAGAATTGCAGCTAATCGTGGCAGGGAAATCCATTATTTTACAAATGATGACGACGCTATATGGTTGGATGAAAAAAATGTTGACACAAAGGATGTAACTGATATTAACAACCAAAAGTAGAACGAAGTGACTGATATGCCAGTTATAGAGAATATACAGGAGGGGGTTCACAGTCCATGGACGCAAGGTAATTTAGTTTTGTATCTTTCATTAATACACATAAATTAATCGTTTATCGTTTGTTAATTTGTTTTTTATTTTGTTAATTTTCTAAATTGTTTGATATGTGTTTCTGAAATGTGATCATCTGTGGCAAGGAATTACTAAATAAAATATAAATTGATTCGGACTTCTGTCATATGAGTTGTGTGTTAGAGGTAAGATTAGTTATGAATATTGTGTAGGTTATTTGATAGTAGGGCGTACTAGACTATAGCGTTCTTACTTTGTGATACCATATGCATTTTAAATATTTTAAATACACGAACATATGTGTGTGTGTGTGAATATATGTATGTATAAACTAAAATGTAATAGTTGCATTACATAAAAACCAAGTCAATGATAATGACAAACTCAAAAGCGATATCAGTCAAAATTGTTGGTTATATTCACGAAGTATTTTAATGACCATATTGTTCTTTTTGTTTTTGACATAAAATGTGTGGTTGCAATCATTTTTGGCATCTTTCTAGTATTCGTCGTTGACACTTTTTACGTGTGAACAGTCAGAGACGTCTTGGTCATAGGGCATGGGTTATACTAACTTTAATACAACAATTCTGACAACAAAAACGCAAGCAGTTCTGTTCTGGTTGTACGCACAAGCCTCATTTACATATGTAATTCCATTGATATTATAAGTAGTTTAGAGGGATAAGATTTGCAATTTCCTTATATTACAATAAATTAACATTAGCTCAGTTCATAAACTTTTTAAATCAAATCAAGTTTTGGGTGACTTAAACACTAAACATTAAACATAATATAATTTATGAATTCCTTGTACATATTTTTTTAACCTGACAATTGAACTGCTAAGGGTCTTATTAAAATTTTGCAAAAAAAGTTTATGAACTTTTTTAAAAATTTATTTTTCAAAAAGTGTATTTTAAGTCGTTTTTATATTTTTTTGAAAGCTGTATTTTGTCCTTCTTGCGGTACCTTTTGTTCTTATTGCTCTTCGTTTTTTTTGTGCACATGTGGTTGTGCTTAAGTCACTAAGCCCACTTAAGCATATTTTATACCAGCTCCTACGACATCAACAAGAAACTGTAAACTTTTTAAAACTCAAAAACGGTTTTAACAGAGAAAAGGATAAATTAAAAAGCTGTAGCAGAAACTTGGAAGCCTGTCTAGTAGACATAAATGACAACAATGATTATAAAGATGCTAACTTTGAAAAATCAAGTTAAGCGACATCCCGTAAGTGGCTTCCGATTTACAGTCACCCTACACTGCCAATATATTGTATTTGAAGAACTGAAATATCAAACCGTAATAAGGCTTTTTACATAAACTATTTCGTGGTTTCATAAAATAGACAGTCTTTTCTTTTAGCTCTTATATTTCGTTCTGTCTTCTTTATTGCATGCTGTTATACATTTTAAGTTCACATTATTTTTAGTTTTAAGTAAATAAGAGCACTAGAATAGAGAATCTCAGTTATAAGATACCCATAAAATGAATAGTTCAAAAGCAATAAATAGAGAAAAGGACTTTGGAATCTAAATAACAGTTAAAGAATCCAAAAGATGGGATTTGGCTGATTATAAAAAAGGACCTTCATGTAATCCAAATAATAAACTTTAACATATTTGGGGACATGGTCAGCCCAGCTTAAGTCAGAAACTATTCATCTTAATAAAGCAGGAGACCATCGACGGAGTCTAATTATTAAATTTTAGTTTTTAACTTTAAATATTGTTGCCATCTTTGTTTTAACGACTTTATTTTCCAGCCTAGAACATATATATAATACCACAATAGCAAAAACTTGATAGATACGCCTACTAGATTTAACAGCTCGTAATTGTTTTATGTTTTTTTACAATTAGTAGCTATGAAGTTATTGCGATAATTATGTATATCAAGGGTAACAAATTTGGTGGACAAACTTTGATGAGCTTGCACTACGAGTGAATTCAATATAGTACTATTGTGGAGTTGAAAAATGCCAAAAGAGAACTACTGCCGATGAGTCCGTTGATTTATCAACAATAACGCAGTACTTTGCTCTGCTTCAATTTTCGGTATTCTGTTGTGCTGTTGATGCTGATTGCTGGCAAGTTGTCACGAGTGGACATTGGTTCAGACACGCACGACTTCAGCCGCTTGTTCACTAAATAACAACAATTGTTAACAGCAGTCAGAAATCGTCTCAACAAAAGTCTGCATATTGAAAATGTTCCTAGTCCTGATGCTGCGGGAGGCAGCAGTTGGCGCCTTTCAAGCGTAACAATTAAGTTAACAATATGCGGATGTAAAAAGGGAAAATTTCCCTGGCGTTACACACAGTTCTTGTTACACACTCTAATAAAAGAATACAGATAGCTATGAGAATTGTCATGGTTAAGCAAATATTGCTAGTCTAGCAAAAACTACAATTGAAACTTAGACCATAACTGATGTGAACATCAACAAAATGTCATTTCTCTGATTCCTGAATCATTTTAATGGTTCAAATTGCACAATATAGTATTGTAAGTAAAAAATAACATTAAAATACGTTTCACCGAAACAGCAATAGAACATTAAGAAATACTAACAAAATAGAACATTTTCTTCGATACATCGCAGCATACATACCTTTCACCCCCTGATTCATTCTTCAATTACTATGGTCATTGCTATTTCTAATCGATTCTATATGTTACAAATATTATACGAAAGTGAAAAATGTAAAAAAAACCCTAGGACCATCACTGACTTTAAATGTTTTTTCTATTTAGGAAGTCTTTAAACCCTGCATAATGGCATAGAAGAATCGAACGGATCAAATCTGCTCGAGTGGTTGTTTATCCATTTGTGCCTTTATAAGTTATTTTTTTTTAGTTTTTGAAGTACATTTCTACATACCAAGTCTTGCAGCTGCTTTGATTTCACAATTAATTGAATCGGAAATGGTAGATTAAGTATTTAACACACTACGGATATCAGATGTTCAGTTCTCTATAGAAAAGACTTACTTCGCTATCATCAGTAGGTGGAGAGCAGACCCCATTACTACATTATTCGAATAATTGTAAATCGCAACCTTTGCAATGCAAATTTTCTCAAAAAGCATTTTTAATATGTTGTAAATATTCTTATACCAACTCTATCTGATTAATCATGTACAGAATATATGTGTATTATAGTTCCCACACTAGTATTAATAAATAATTGTTCAATTCTTCAGTTAAACCGAAGTTAGCTTCTTTTCTTGCATGTGGTTATATTAAGTATAATATTGTATATATGTATATATGTGAGTATTTACTAAAATTTTATTAAATGCATTTTATGATTATACATACACCACACATATACAATAACGAATACGGAAAATACTCAGTACTCTTATTTTGCAGAGCATTAATTAATGCTTCTTTTGTTAAAAAGTCAAAACAAAAATAATCTATTTAAAAAAAAAAATTATATTTCAGACGTTGAAGTTAGAGATTTGATAACACTGTACTAACTCATATCACATATTTTACTTTTAGTAAGTTCTACAGATGCCTTTGTAAATAGTTTTCTTAGCATTTTTGTGCATTCTAATTTTTTGCAGTTCCTTTGCCACCACGTACGTGTTAACTCTAAAAGTAGGTTTCTTAATGCTCGTAGTTCAATACACGCTGCTGCTGCAATTAAAAGCAAAATATTTATGCTTAACGCCATTGATGCCGCAGTCGAGCCTAAGTTGCCTTTTGTCAACTGGTCCTGACATCTTCCAATTTCATCAATGTCCAACTCGCTCATCGCTCTACCATTTACTTCCAAAGGAGATATACAAAAATTCTTTTGCAAGAAATCGCTAAGATTATGTGCTCCATCGGCTAATGGTCCATCAAGTAGAGTGTGTATGTGACAACCGCAAGGAAAGTGGTTATTTAATAGCTGCAGGTGCTCAACGCCGTCCACAATGATTGCATTAGGATCAGGCGTTTCTAATACATGATTGCCATGAAATTTTAAATGTTTTATTGCTGATGAGTAAGTAAAATTTAATTCTTCTATTGAATCAATTTTGTTATTCAATATCTGTAATGTTTCTATTTGTGAGAGACCTGTAAATGCATCTGCGCAAATCACGCCAAGATCTGATTCTTGTAGCGTTAGAAGTAACACATTTGACAAACCGCGAAAGGTATATGGCGCAATTTCCTTTAGATCCATATAGGCGAGTTTAAGCAAGCCTACCGCGTCCATGCCAAAAAATGCATCCGGTTCAATGGTCCGTATGCCGGAAGGCATTATCAAGTGTCCAACATTTGTGAGACTAGAAAATGCTGAACTGTCGATACGTATAAGTGGATTATTAGATAACAATATAAGTTTGACATTTGATGTGCCAGCAAATGCATTGCTCTCAATACGTTGAATCTGATTGTGACTTAGTAAAATTGTTGAAAGGTTTTGCAGTCCGGCAAAGGCGAACTGGGCCACAGTTTGCAATGGTGTATATTGAATGGAAAGCTCCTTAAGACGTGGTAGGCCACGAAATGCAAATTGCTTAATGCGTGTTATGTTGTTGCCATCCAGAGAAAGTTTCCTCAAAGCACGTAATCCAGCAAATGAATCAGGTTTTATAACAGGAAAATTATTTTTTGTTAAAGCAAGATTTTCAACCGTGATGGGCAATTGACGTAAGGGAATTTGATCGAGACCACCTGTGTTACAAAGTACCTGGAAAAAGTGAGAAAAAAAGATTATGATAAATTAGTGAATCGTCTTGTAAGATTTGATTAAAACATACATGAGTAATTTAAATGCAAATTAAAAATTAAGAACAATGATAACAAATTCAGAAATTAAATAAATATTAATTTTAACATATTAATGCTACGTACTTCTCATCAAAGACTTGCACCTTTAGCGTAAGATAGACTTCTTCATTAGATTCTATCACGATTTCTATGCTAAATGGCTTTGACAGCGTGTCTCTTTTGACAAACAAAAAAGTTTTCTTTTCTTATAAAAAAAATTAAATTAACGCGGAAGCATATTTAATCTGTCGCTTGTCATGAATTTTCAAGTGGGCTTTGTTGACTATATATATTGCTTGGCAAAAGCTAAGGATACTTAGAACAAGAAATTTGAATGCTCCGTCGCTCCACGATGAACCGCACAAAATCTGTGATGACAAAAGACCATGTTGAAGAGGATCGTGTTTATCTAATAGTCACGATAACTCACAAGATCCTGTCTTATCCAACTGAAATTTGGACACTAAGAGTGCCTGATCCATATTCACCAACCAACGAACTTATTCACAGGAGCGTGAAGACTATTACATCTTTGGCATAGCCATTGATAACCTTCTTTCTTGTTTTTTTATATTTTAAATTAAAATAAACGTTGTTTTTTAGATTTTAAAATTTAGACCATTAGCGGCTTTTAAGTAAATTTTGTGTAAGGATGACTTTTTCTTTAGTAAATATCTTTTAATCTTATTTTATTATTACACACATTATTCACTTAATTATTAATAATGAAGTACCGAAAAGCCTTCTAACCAAGGGCGATAGAAATAAACAGCCAGTTGACAAATTTACCACCAGAATCTATAAAAATGTGAAAAAGTTTTCCATAAATAAGAAGTATCAAGCTTCTTATTATCTTTTGCCCATACATATATATTGCACCTTAATTGCGTTCTGCAATTTTGAAATAATAATGCCGCAATGCCGCGAATTCCTTTTTAATTTGGGTTTACTTCAGCTATATTTTTTCATGTTTATACCCTGTACATATATATGGGTAAAACGGTATATTATGTTTGTTGTTACACATGCAACAACCAGAAGGAGGAAGATAAGATCCCACAATGTCTATTTAAAATTGATCAGCACGATGACACTAATCGGTATAACTATGTCTGCCTCTAATTCGATCCCCGAAAGCTATCAAAACTCGTAACTACGAGTATGTACTTTCACCAAATTATTAAAAAAATCATATAATTGTGCTGCTTTGAAAACTTCACGAAACAATTTTAATTGAGAGTTAACAACTGGACTGATATATACTGACCCATATATGTATATAATAACTTTTAGTTAATATAACCATATGTGTAAAAGGTATGTCATCTTCGGTGAAACCGATGTTTGTATCCTGGATTGTTTTGTGCTTTTTTTTTCTGTATTTGTCTGTCTATTTGGATATACTTAAGGCTATAATTTCATTCGTCGTGCACTTCGTTCCTTCTCATTTATTCTTTCCATTGAGAAGGGTATGAAAGTAAATAATTTCATTGTCCATAATCTGGAATAATGAAATCACTTAAATTCTCAATTTTGCAAGAATGAATGAAACAAACCCTCGATGGTAATAAGGATGCGCATTAAATATGCTCCCATGGGAGACAATTGAAATAGAACTTAACGAAGCGGGAACGAAGCGAACGAACTGTGGCAGGCACTAGAGCCACCAGCAGTAGTGCGTCAAGAAATCAGTTCATAGTAGAAAGCCGCATCGCAAGTAACAAGTGGAATTTGGCTGCCAGTTGCCCGAGTGCTGCTTTTGTGCCTTTGGCCATTTTCTTAAGCACCAAACACACAGCTTGATTGCTTCACTCAGAATTATTCTGAGTCATGGTTTGTTGATACTTTTTCTTCGTCTTTATTGCCTGTATTAGCAAAACATTGAAAACAACGAAGATAACCATTTTGTTGCACATTTTGGGACCTACTTGTTTTGTCTACTATAAGATACTTTATATCTTTTGTAATACTTTGCAAATATATTTATAAGCTGAAAAGTAAAATATTTTTTCCTGAATTTTCAGTTAAATTTTTTGTGCATCACTTTTGTTTTATGCTGCAAGCATTGTTCATTTGGTATTTTGCTCACTCTACATATCAGCACTACTTTATTTGGCTTGTACTACTAAGAGAATGAGTCAATACATGGAAGTGTTTAAAATTGAACTGATGGGCTTCGTGAATTTATATTCGAAATATATGTTTAAGTATTATAAGAACAATGAAGTCAGCTAAGTATTAGGATAATTCAGATAGCTTTCAAAACAAATGATTTTATTTATAGAAAGCTATGAGAAATAAAAAACTAAAGTAACAAACAAGATTTTTAGTTAAGTTTTGTATGGTGATTTCGGGCTAGATTATGATCAGTTTAAAGGCTTTGTTAGTTCAGGGGAGAACTATATACAATACTAGATTATTTCAAACTTTGGCCACACATTATAGGAGAAAGTCATTTAGAGCTTAAGATATGCTTATTCACAAAAAATTTAAAACTTTTTAAGTGTAATTATGGTATATGGTTCATATAAATATTGATTTTTATTGTAAATACTTAAATTATAGATTTTGAATGAATTGTTCTGGTAGTGATTATTTTAATAACTAGTACATGTTGTACATATAAGATACTCAAAGGAATAATTTGATTTTTATAAGCTTGCTTAAAGTTTGTGGGTACTCTATTATAAGCAATAAAATTGAAGGTTTTTTTTTTGTCTTTTTTCTTACTTGTGTCTGAGATAGGCAGATGCATTCGGCTGGGCATGACTTTGATGTTGTAATTAGCTGTAAATCCCGTAAGCAGACAACAATAATCGCAATTATAAAACGCAGCCAAGAATTGCACATTTCAATTTAAACACCACCGCTGCTGCTAATTTAACAGCGGCTGGAAGGGTGACGTATCGGTAGCTTAGTTGAGCTTTACAAACAAAATGAAACTATTGTCGGTTATTTCATTATTTCATGTTTCCTCTCTGTATGCTGGGTCCTGTAAAAAAGAAAAGAAGTGCAATTTAAGAAAAATGGAAGGTCTCACTAAAGATTTAATTATACGAGGCTTGTTCAAAAAATATCGCAAATTTTGAATTTAAGCGGGCTACGTATATACGATTTTTGATTTTTTTTACTCATGTCCCCCACTTATGCTGTCAAAGTCGGTCATTTTGAATGTTTAGTTAATTTTTAACAGCTGTTTTCCTTGGGCGTGTTTTGGCTCGTCTTCGATTTTTTCTATTCCAAAAAATGGATCTTTATAAAATTTTGTGTGAAAAACAAAATTAAGTGCGCGGACGCATTCCGAATGTTGACTGTGGCATATGGTGAAGCTACCTTGGACCAAAGCAACGTTTAACGGAGGTACAAAATGGTCTCAGAGGACTGAGAGGATGTGAACGACGAAGAGGTTGCCGGACATCCCAGCTCGTCAACAACAGACATTGATAAAGTGAAAAAAAAAAGCATTGGCCAATCGTCGAATCACCGTAAGACCGTTGGAGAAGTTGCTGAGGATCTAAATATATCGATTGGCTGTTGGTACAGGCTGTTGGCCGTACCAAAACTGTTCAATTTCAATTTCGACCAAAAACAGCATCTCGTTAACATTGCTCAGGAGCTGTTGGACTAGGTCCGCGACGACCCAAATTTGCTGTCAAAAATGAACTCAACATTCAAAATGACCGACCTTGTCAGCATAAGTGGGGGATAGAGTACCAACATAACGATACAAAAAAATCGAAAATCGGATATACGTAGCTCGCTTAAATTCAAAATTCGCTATACTTTTTGACCAAACCTCGTAAAGTACATGAAACTTATGAACATAATACATACATATATCATGACTTCATTATTTTTATATAGCATCCTTCAATTAAAATTATTTTGAATCATAAATTCTTGTTTAAAAATACAACTTTTTCTATTTCTAGGCTACTTTTAGGTCAATATCTTATAACCAAGGTAATGTTTCTCATTATCTGGTTATTTTACAGTCTTCGATTCGTCCCGAACCATTCTAGTGTACAACTATTAAAAGTTTAAAAGTGTTCTTGAGAATATTTCAAATTTTGATCGTTTTGCGTTTTGCTAAGTATTAAGGATAGTTAGATTGAAAGAATGTGTGTCGATATTAACTATGAAAATAAATTTAGGCCTGGTGCAAAATCAACGTACCAAATTTTAATATTCTTTGTTATCTATTGTAGCTTTCAATCTATATTTACTTTAAATGTAGATCAAAAATACATAATGGAGTCTGAGTCCCCTTCTTCTATGAGTATATTTTTGTTCCTACTTATGTAGACATATATACTTACGTACTTGTTTGTCATGGAACCAATGATGCCATCTACCTATCACAAAAACAGGACAGATTATTTTGGAATTTTTATCTTATACATTTATTTTTATAAATTAGATGAGTTTTATTGCCTCATCTATCAGGTCATCTGCGGTACTTACAAAATTTGCAGTAGCCTTATTGTTTCCCTTTGGATCGAAGGAAATATCTGTCCGAAAAAAAGACTAAAATGCATGGAACAGAGCTTAAACATGATGGTGGTATTTTTGAAATGTAGTTGCTAATGTTAATATTCGTTATTAATGCCATTTTTAAACGAGAGATGGCAACTTTGCTTAGTTTTGTGTTTAAGTTGTTGCACAAGATCTGATGGAGAGGGCGAATTGAAAAAGTGGTGGGGGAAATATTATAAGAGTACGTATTGTTTTTGCAGTTTTTGAGTCTCAGCATGGCTGCGCTTAAGGCAATTTTAAACATTGAAATTGTTTAAACAATCTACGAAGCTCAGCTGAAAAGTAGTGTTGTTGCAATTTATTGCTTGTTGTTGTCCTTTGTTTCTTCCATTGGCTTTTATCTCTGAAATCCTTTAAGCCGATATTAGTGCCAATTAAATGGGTTTTCATTGTTTGTTGCCAATTTTTAGTGCTGCAAAACGCAGTAAAGCAATTTCAATTTCGTTATGTGTGCATACATACGAGTATATGTATGTACTTATATACGTATATACGGACAGATACATTTACACTCTACTTACCGCTGTAGTCCTTTTGCTTTAAATAATTTTAATCCACTCGCACATTGAAGCGGTGAACAAGTCTGCCTAACTCTATTTCGAAAACTATAAGCTACAAATCTAATATTTGCTATGTAAACTTATTTGACACCGTCAAGATTTATCTTATATGTAGTTTAGTACATATTTGCAGTGTTTCTTATGTTTTCTTGCATATGTACATATGTATGTATATAAAGTATTTATGCACATGTGTACATATATCAAATTACAAAAGATTGCATGTCTATAGCGCTCAAGTTGTTGGAAATTTGGTAAATAATACACGCTTAATCTGTTTATTTTTGTTCATTTATACTGCTTAGAGAAATAGCCACAATCATAAAGGTTGCATTTCTCTGTTAACGTTTTAAATGTTACCAATGGGAATTACCAAAAGAAATATATTAATTTGTCAAAAACGAAAAGATTGTATTACTTTAACTTAAGTAGTTTAACAAGTTATAATTTACTTTTCGACTTTTTAACTTCTTCAAATTTTTTTATTTGTGTAAAAAGTCTATAAACCAAAGCTAATTTTCCTTCCCATCATTTTTTTCTTTTTTAATTTTGTCTATTGTTGTCTAGAAAAAGAGCACCATGCTGTGAAGGAATTATACTATAGAAAATTGCACTTTTTAAGAATAAGATAAGAAGATAAGTTAAAAAGTCGATGCACCATTGAAAGAAGCAAAGTCAAACGATATGAGACATGCCATTTTTGATTCTTCCCTTTTATTGTCGTTTACAATAATAGCAAAAAGTTGACGGAAACAAGTACACGGTATTGAAAATCACTTTAAAAAGGAAATGCACATACACGGATGTATTAGTATTGAGGTATTTGAGAAAAAGATATCAGTGGAAGTAAAAGCAAACAATATATTGTATGTAGTGTAATGTAGTTGTAAGCGCTTTAGAAATTCTAGCTGCCATTACCTGCCTTTCTCGGCATAAGATAATTTAGCAAACCACAAAACACTGGACGTTGACAAAATACACACATAAAAAAATACATTTAGAAGTATACAACATTGCCATTGACTGGTAAACGGATATCACTCAACTGTAACGCTCTAGCCTAGACGATTGCAGTGTGTTCGGACAACAAAAAGTTCGCCAGTTATCTTATGCTTCGTAGTAAGCTTTGTGGTTGGGTTTTTGTCATGTTTAATTCCAGGTGCTTTAAATATTGCAACTTTTTAGAAATGACGAAAGACAGAACGGAAACTACCTTTGTGTAGTAGGTAGATTTACAATTATATTGTGCTACAAATCAACTATCAACATTTAAATGCACTCGTATATATCTGCATTCAAAACTTTAATTTAGTATTTAATGTCAATCCTATTTGACAAAAGGAAAAGGTTTTACCCTCTCCCAGTTTAAAATTTTAAATTCACTCTAAATCTTAACTTAATTGAAATATATGTTTGAATTTAAAATGGCTTGGATATTTCACGAGTATTTTAAGAACAAATAAAAATTAATATCCGCTAGAAAGCGACTACAATGGTATCAATCTATATTTAGTGATACACGTAGTATTGTTTTCAGTGTCATTATGAGGAAAACAATTTATGAGTGATGTTAAATGGCGATAACAAATGTATGTGTGAATATATTTATGGTGTATATACATATATACAGAGGTTGTTGAGCGCCAACATAAAGATGTTAAAATAGATTTTTATGTTAATATATATATTGGAAAGAATTTTTTCTATAAGTGGAGATTAAAAATTGGTTTCATCACTAACAAAAGCAAAGAAAGAGATCACCTGTCAAGAGAGAGAATCTTCTATCAAAAAAAAAAAAAAAAAAAATGGTTATATGTGAGTTATTATTTATACAATACCTGCGAACCCGGCTTGCTTTGCTACGCCCTCGACGTGATGTCAGTGCGTGATGCTATTCTCTTTAAATCGTAGTACATTGCGCAGCAATTGTAATACTTTTGAAAAACCAGACGAATCAATAATTAATATTGACGTATTTATCTGATATGTTTGAAAAGACGAATTGATTGATCTAAATATCTAAATAAGTATTTCACCCGATTCTTTAGCACAAATTTGATGTTTAAAAAATTATTAAAATCGGTTTGGTATATTTTGCGCCAAAGCGTTGCATACAAATCCCATATAAGCTTTTTTATATATAAATAGATATATATATTGATTTTTGTTTATTATACTAGCTTACGAACGAAGAAATGCATAAAAAAAAAATATATATTAAAACTACTGAAAATAATAATAATAAATATATGTATATGATGCAATGCATAATATTAAATGGTTCTGGTATCCACCATGAAAAATCTGTATACATACATTATTTAAATAATAATTCTTAACTTCTACTTCTCAAAGTCGGCAACATTGAATAAACTTATTTTGATTGTGGGGAAACCAAACAATTGTTGGAGGATTTAGTTGAATTCTATTTTATAATTCTATGAATGATAATATCGATGAAGAAAATCATTACGGCTGTCACATTAAGTACTTTAATGATGGTAATGAATTATATCGAAAAATTACTGTGAGTTCGGATTTTCAAACGATATTTTGCAGTGTCATTAGACAAACATGAAAGTGTATTATGCCTTGCTGGCTGCCTTACGTCTACCTCTTTATCTTTCTTGTTGTCGCACAGGAAGGAAATTATTGAAGAATAAGAGAATATTATGAAGCACGATAATCACATTACTTACTGTCCCTTGACGTGGTGTTGAAAGGTTCTTCTTTTATGAATATTTGTTTAGGTTTTACAAAATCAAAATATAAATATAGATATGTATGTATCCAAGTGAATGTATTCTACATACATATACAAAGTACCAGCTATCCTGGCAAACTTTGTTTTCCTTTCAAAGAACGTTTGTGCATTTGTAAGTAATTTTGCCCTGTCCGAATGTAAAAAAAAATATTAACAATCAAAAAGATATGTTTCACAAAGGCGGCTTGATTGATTTTAATATATGTCTCTAAGCTTTATATGTAAAATTTAATCCACCAATTCCGACTATTCCGGTGGATTTTTGAGAAAAATAAATAAGCAACAACTTTTTCGGTGAAATTTAACTTTATTCATCAACATAGTCTCCTTCAAGGGCGATACAATCATTCCAGAGCTTCTCTAACATTTCGATACCTTTCTTAAAGAACGATTTATCTTTGGCTTCAAAACAGGTATTTTTTTCGGCGATCACCTCCTCATTCGACCCAAATCTCTTTCCGGCGAGCATTTTTTTTAGATCTGCGAACAGATAAAAGTCACTGGGGGCCAAATTTGGATAATACGGTAGTTGTGTCAGCAATGCGAAGTATACATGTGCATTGTCTTGAAAAAAATTCTTTCTTTGTATATGGGGACGTTTCTCCAAAATTTCCTTCCTCAAACGATCCAGTTGGGCCATGTTTCAAATCTTTTTTAATTTGCCGAAACAGCTCCAAACGGAGCTCGGAATCATTAACGCGTTGTTGTCAACTGTTAACAAACTCGGCACCCACTTCGAAAACAACTTTCTCATAGACAAATGTTAAAGTGTGAGCTATCTCCTGCAACTTTACTTAACGGTTTGTCAAAAAGATTTTGTAGACTTTTTTGATATCTTCCGGAATAACCACCTCTTTTGGACGACCAGAGGGTGACACATCATCGATGTTCGTACGATCACGTTTAAATTAAGCAAACCAGTTAATCATGTTTGATATTCCTGTTGCAGAGACCGGATAATACTAATCAAGCCACGGTTTTGTTTCAATGGTGTTTTTTCCCACCAAAAAGCAATGTTTAATCAACACACGAAATTCATTTTTATGCATTGTTTTGAAAATAAAAAAAGTTCTTTTTTTATCTTTTATTACGCCAATTATATATTGAGGTACTTCTCAGACATAGACCTCATACGTTGACAAGGGAAAAATATTATTATAATCACATTATTATTAGTAAATTAATATTAATTAAAGAATAATGAGATCGTATTTGGCGTCCACGACGCAATCGCTAGGGTAAAGTCTTTTGACAATATTATATTATATTTATTATTATTATTTATTAAGATTAAAAACGTCTACAGTTTCGACCACGGCCCAAATCAGTAGGGTGGAATCTTTTAAGTCCTCTGCGACAGTTATGGTTGAGGAGTTCGTTAATAAGTGGATTGAGGTGAGAGATTACCTGATCATTATTGGCGCATCTGTTATTTTTCGAAAAGCTTTATTTTATTTTATACCGTATGTCCAGGATGGCTTGATTATTGCTTTGTATATTGTGAGTTTAGCATTTAAACTTAAAGTACTCGCAGGGCGTAACAGCCAGTTTATCCTTTGTAACTTTCTTATACAATACATGTTTTTGCAACCCCGGTAATGTGTCGTCTGCATATCAAGTGTGAAGCGTCTCTCCAAGTGCAAATCGAGATATCTCACATTGTCAGCTTATGGGATGGCAACAGCAACCATGTTGACTGAGGGGCACAAGAAAAATTGCTCCACTAAAACATCTTTAGCTTTTCATGGAATTGCCAGACTTTTACAGCCACCTTTTTAAGGTTACCACTTACTAAAAAAAGTACTAGTTCTGTATTTGTGGCCCCATCTGTGTGTCAGACCGGGAATATATCTTGTGCGAACTCAATAATAAATGAGAAGAAAAAATTCTATAACAATGACAATAACAACACACTCTCCCTCTTGATCTGCTCTCAGTAAATATCATAATACAGGAAGCGCGTTATTACTTTTGCGAGTTACAACAAAGTGTATATCATAAAAACGTTCTTCATGAGAAAATACATATATATGCCAACTTTCATGGTGATCGGTCAAACGGTGTCGGAGTTCATCGATCTGATACTTATCTGGACATCCATTTTTATGAATATATTGATAAATAGATGAAGAGGGAAGAAATCTGCAAATATTTTGTGTATACATTTAAGTTTCTTCTTTTTCATAAAGTTTTCTATTTTAACACTCAACTCATAGAGAGATTCCTTTAAGGCCTAAAGGTATAAATATTTTTGATCAAAATCAAGAGCGATTTAGCCATGTCAGTCCTTCCACCCTCTTGTCCGGGCACCGTATAAATGGGTTTAATATTTTCAGTGTTTAATACCTACAGGTAATGCTCGTATCTATACTGTTTTTCGAAGTATTTTACTATTTCTTTAGACTCCAAATCGGCATTCTGCTTTTTTTCCTAAAATACTGCGTTTATAGAGGAATAAAGATTTTATTTGATTTTTTAAAATTTCGAAAATCAAATTTATCACCTTCAGTGCAAAACGTCAGTGAGAACAATAGCAACACATGGCGAGTGTAAATACATTAAAACGGAGTACAGAGAAGTGTTCATGGCAATATGTCATACATCGCGGATTTGTCACTTTCTTTCCTTTTACAATATTTAATTACTGTCATGTCATTATTCTTTCTTGTTCGGAGCGAGTCACTTCGACATTTCTTTCTTTGCTAATTTTCATTGAATACAATTTATATTGCGAATAATACTGTTTTTCTCAAATAGATTTATTTTTTTTTAAAAAAATGTTGGGTGAAATATGAATGCTCGTATCCTTACTGCGTTTTTTACCGAAATAATAATACCGACAAATGTGCGTATAGTGAAAAGAAACCTATGTGCAAAAATTCAGCTCTCCAGCTCAAAAACTGAGGGACTAGTTTGCATACATACAGACGGACATAGCTAAATCAACTCGTCTCATCGAGCTGATCAAGAATATATATACCTTATGTGGTCTTCGATGTCTCCTTCTGTGTGTTACAAACTTCATGACAACCATATAATACTCCCGTGAAGAGTATAAAAAAACAGAATAATTCCACGAAATCACTTTAAACGAAAAATATAAAATCAGAACCTTGGCAGGTGTTATTAAGATGTTAGATGATTCAGACGGTTATTTAAGGCGTGGCATATTATTTCACCGTCCGAACCGTCTTAAATTTCCATTTTAATGTCTCATTTTGTGGTTGTTGCTTTGTATTTTGATCTAGACTATATACTGCGAAAAATACTGCGTTTTGAAATCGTTCGCACTGACACATAGAAATTTGTGGAAGAAATGTACTGTTTTTTGGCCAAAGAAAGATACGAGCATATGGGTCATCTTTCAGCATTGTAAATATTCATTAGATACAATGCCCATAAGAGCACACTGATAGACGGAAGGACAGCGTAGGGTTAGTCAGTGAGCTTTGTCTCATGAACCGTAATAGGTACACAGATAAAAGTAAGTGACAGTGTGTAATGTCACGATTTGAAGAATATAGCAATTGGTACTATATACAACGGTTCATGAGATCGAGCTCACTGATGGACGGAAGAACAACGTAGGGTTAGTAAGTGGGCTCTATCTCAAAAGCCGTAATAGGTAGACAGTTAAAAGTGTGTGACAGTGTGTAATTCAGTTGCTGCTATAACGAAATATAATAAAAATAAAATAAAGTTAAAAAATTAATGGGGTCCCCATACAAGAAACTACAGACATAGGAATTTTTAGAGTTATTGAAAGAAAATGATTTATAGGATATCAACAACATATCAACATATGAACGACTCGCAATTGACTCGCGATATTTATAATTATTTATTTATTGTCTCCTGCAAAAAATATCAGAAGCAAAATTTTAAGTGTCATTTTAGAAACTCGTATGCAAAATACATACACTCATATTTGAGCTAAGAATGTAGAAGAAAGACTATGAAAAAACTAAGCCCTCTAAACCTGCTTTTCAAACTCTCAAACTCTAGGTGAAAACATCAAAACCAATTAAGAATACGGTGTGTATAGCTATATAATCCAGATAAGATTAAAACTATACAATATGTATTTTTAAGTATAAAAATGACAATATTCATGTACAATGATCGATGTTTACCAGTTTTGGTATCTCTTTTTTAAAAAGTACATTTGCTTCTTTATTTGACACTTTGTAAATATTATCTTCGGTGCCACCAAATATAGATTATAATTTAAAGTAATTAAAATTAGAGATTGGCACAAAAACTAAAATCTGAATAACTAAGACTTTGTCACAGTACCTTTTCACACTTTATGTAAAATATTTATAGAGAATAATTAACGGTAAAAATGTTTTTTTTTTTTTTTGATTTTCCAAAGTTTAGATACATTTCGAATGTTTTTTTTGTTTATTTTACACACTTTATTTGATAATTTAATTCACACTAGTTTTAAGTGAAAGACAAATTTTGCGATTTCTATTGTTGACCTATCAAAACTTTTAATTGATCATTTAATTATATTATAGCTAGTTGTGCCTAGCCGGCAAAAAAAATTGAACACAAACAAATTGTTAATAAAAACTACAGAAAAACTTACAGTCGGCACTATTTTCTTTTGCTTTCCATTGTCCCTTTTCCTTTTTAGTATATTGCTTTATAAGCAAATACCCTGAGCTCTTCAACCATGGAATCCAGTCGCCATCTTCACAAGAATAATAAAAAAAAATAACAAATCCAAGCAAAAAGACAAATTTAATGAAAAAATTTCGAAGTTAACACATAAGTCTATTGCCGTATAACTAGTTGCATCCAACACCGTTTGTCAAAACGGATTCATATGCATAACAAGATATTCATAAATCCGACAACGCTGCCTTACATTGCTTCACTCTATGGATTAGATATTATTATATATTGTATTAGTAATACCATGCGACAGAACTTCAACTCAAAATAAAAAATCAACACTTATTTGTCTACGAAAATTTCACAATAACGATGAATGTTAACGTGTCTAAAGAATTGTGTAAAGTTATACTCGAATAGAATTCATTAAAAATATATGTATGTAAGTATGTACTATGTACTTGTTACGAAAATTCGTTTCGTGCCTTTCAAAAAAAAAAAATTATTTAAAATTATCGTACTTTTTCCGTATCCGGTACCGTTGTCAACACACTACAATTCGTAACTAATTCAAATCCTCCAAACAGATTACTTCCGATGGCTCAACGGAGCAACCGGACTCAGTCTCGCTGCTGATGAAGTCTATGTTGTTTTCTTTCGTGCGTTCGGATTTATTTCGGTTCAAATCGGTTTCTACATTCGTTAACTTTTACGCTTCTCTCTCTTCATTTGACTCGTTCGCATTTAGCGAATGACAATCGTTTGCTTACCGACGAGGACGTCAACTCGTGTCAATCTAGCAATGAATGCTAGGTAAAGGTTTGCATTTAGGACGATTCAGTTCTTCATCATATTCACTCGCATACGTAGGCGCACTCTGCTGAGCACAGTTGATGCGTGCAAGGATGATAAAAGATACAAAGACGTTTTCTTTAGATTTGCTAAAGACTTTGTACCTTTCAAGGCAGATCCATTTAATTTAACAATTGATTGATTCTATGGATGTTCTAGATCTAATTTTTCATATGTACTGTATACAAGTCGACAAGGTAGCTACTGTCTAATTAATTAATTGAGGTCAAAAAATGTGGTTGTTTTTTTTTTCCTTTTTTTTTTTTATTCTTATTTAAATAAAAACAATCACAACATTTGATATCCAAAATTTGTACTTATGCTTTATGCTGATTTATGCTATTTTTTGCAAATTGTTTATGTGTTAAGGAAAATTAATCAACAATTAGCAATATACATGCATCAGCAATGCATCTTGTAGTCTTCAGAGCTTCAACTTGTTGAAAACTCCCAGATAAACTTAATATGTAGACCTCTTCAGTTAACGAAAAATGTAATTAAAACAAAACATACAGGATAGAAATACTGACACTTCAATTCGTAAATGTTATTATTATTGGTTATCAAGATTTCGGTTCCTTTGCTAATCCAAAAACAATGACCGTAGAAAATATTAATAAGACATCGCTAATATTCTTGTATTTTACTGTCCACAGAATATTTTTATACGTCTTGCTGACATATTTTTTAATGATATTTTAAGTTTAAATAACAGCTTTTCACCACATGACGTTCCCATATATTTTGTTTTTTACCAGCCATATCACCGCATTAAATAGCTCTTAAATAAATTGTTAACAGATAGATTCGAAATGGAGTAAGAACCAGAAAGAAGGCTATCATTGGCTATGCCAAAGATGTAATACTCTTCACGCTCCTCCGGGTTGCATCCAATCTTCCTTTCTTAGCATCACCATATTCTCTCTGCTACTGTTTGAGTATCAACAAAGAACACAGTTTGAGTTGCATTGCATTTTTATTGTACTTATACTCTTTATAAGTTTGTCATTTAATGTGAGTTTGTATGGGAGGTACCCCTGCTGGTAACCCTAGGATCATAAAATTTACACGGTTGATGTATATGGAACAGTAACTTATAGTGTTCAAATTTCAGTTCAATAAGTCAACAAACAAAAAACTTTTTCTAATAAGAACATTAATTGAAATGGGGGTTTGTATGGGAGGTACCCCTCCTGGTAATCCTAGGATCATGAAATTTACATGGTTGATGGATATAGATCAGAAACCTATAGTATCCAAATTGAAGTTCGATACGTTAAAAAACAAAAAACTTTTTCTAATAAAAACTTTAATTTAAAGGGGGTTTGTATGGGAGGTACCCCCTCTAGTTGCCCGATTTGGCTGATTCCGACAAATGAACTGCGTATGGTAAAAAGAAAGCACATACGTTTCTAGCTCAAAAACTGGGGGACTAGTTTTGATACAGACGGACAGACGGACATGGCTTAATCAGCTCGTCCCATCGAGCTGATCACAAATATATATACTTTATGTGGTCTACGATGTCTCTTTGTGTGTGTTACAAACTTCATTTCAAACTTATAATACTATTCACTCCCGTGAAGAGTATAAAAAGGGGTTCTTGTTGGAATTACACGATAACATGATGAACGTTTCCTTTAAATAACCAACTGACACATATGTACTATAATATGTTAGAGTTATGTAAATTCATACATTAATATAATAGTATAGTGTATGTAAACTATCTGCAAATTGGCAAAATTTTGCAAAGGACAGCAATGTTATAAAATTACAATGCTTAAAAAAAAAAAAACCTGTTTTTTCAGTAATCAAACTCATCAGTTCTTACATTCAAGCAATGAATTAATGTCGACCCGATTTAATTCTGCTATTCGAATTATTTGTTATGCACAATATTAATCAAACAAGTAATAATTTGAGCTATTCTTCTATTTTCATTATTTTGGAAAAGAATTTTTTTATACTGTATAGACGTATTATCAATTCAATCTAATAGTTGCAACATAGAAAAGTGAAATCTATATACCCAATCTGCTGCTTTTTGAAAAGTTTTATTTACTTTACCATGCTTGTCTCCTCGGAATCAAGAATTTAGTAATTGAAATTTTACCCCTTTCCTGTTCAACAATTGATCTGAAATTTGGTATAAACCTTCAGGTTTTGTGACAATAAAATATGAAATAGATTTTGAAAAATCCACCGGAAAAATCGCGATTTCCACCATTTTTGCACAGAGGTAAAACAGCTGTCAGTACCTCCGAACTGCTTTCTACTATGTACGGTATTTTTAGAGTGTTCTTAATGGCGCAGTGGTTAGGGTGTAAGGCTGGCAAGATTTTATTTAAGCTGATCAATGCTCTAGATCCGGGGTCTCCAAACTATGGCCCGCGGGCCAAATCCTGCCCGCCAGTGTCATTAATCCGGCCCGCGGCAGCTAATGCTTAATTACAAGTATGATACGCAGAAAATTTAACTTTAGCACAATAATTAACAAAGAATTGAAATGAATCCAACTAACATTATAAATATATATAAATATTATAACATACAATATAATATACTAATGAGATTTGTGTAGTTGTGATTTTCCACTGACAATAAATTGTGTTTGTGGACCAATTTTTCTTGTACCAATTATTAAAAGAGATTTAAGATACTCATCGGTTAAATTAGATCTGTAAACATTCTTTACGTACTTCATTTTGGAGAATGTTTTCTCACACAAGTAGTACCAAAAACAGAAAACAGCCCACGAGCAAATTTATGCAAATTATCAAATTGTGCCAGTGGAAGACTCTTGTAAAATTCCAACAAAGATAAGTTGTGATATTTGTTCTTAAATATATCACTGCACTGTAGATCAATAATTTTTTTAGAACTTCAAATATATCGGTTGTCAAATCGACGAAGAATGCTACTTTCCACAGCCATTCGCTTTATTTATTTGAAGAAGCGTTAAAGGACTTTTCCACAACTAAGCAAGCGTACGGCAGTATGATTAAGTAAATCACTTTCTCCAATCTCTCCAGTAAACTCGCAGAATTCTCTGTGATTCAGCCCAGTGGATCCGATGAAAGCTAACAACTTTTGAACAACAAAACAAATTATTGTGCTCGGTGAGTGAACTAGGTTGCTTCAATATTTTCAATACAAAATATAAGATGATTCTCATTTGCGACCTCTGCTAGAAATTTTAGATACTGGCAGGATAATTAAAACGGTCCAAGTTTGGAGACCCATGCTCTAGATTGATGAGGAGAGTGGTGTGATGACTGGTACCTATCTAATTATTTTTTTTTGCTTTTAGTACTTTATCTTCATCATTATTATATTTCTTTGCAATAAAACCTTTTAACTTAAATTTTTTTTTAATTATTTTTTTTCTAATCAAATTATTTCTCAGATTTTAAAATTTGAACCTAAAATTTTTGATAAAATAATTTTTTTTTTTCAAAATCAGGAAGATGCAATCAAATAATTTTTACTTGTAAAAGGTATGTTGTTTTCAGTGAAAATTAATGTTCAGCCACTTCTTTTTTTTAATTGATAAAACATACAATTTGACATATAAATCTTTCCAAATTAAAGGTAGGACTAAAACATCATCAAAATAAAAACAAAAAAGATATAAGCCAGTTTTCAAATTGCCAAAAATGTTTTCTAAAACGCAAACAACCACAAAGGTAAATTTTCAAGATATCTTGAAATAGCAATAAACTAATTTTTCCCTTTTTAGTGCCCTTTTTCCCCACAATATTTTATGAATGTATCCACAAGTTCTCTATTGGGCCAAAGTCACACTTGAAGGTACATATAGAACTTGTCAGCAGTGTTGTACAAAAAAAGAACTTAAATTGTATTTTCCCCTGGTCTTTGAGAATCTGTGAATTAATTAATTTGTCTCTAATTCGTTTCATAATACATACGTCTAATTAAATTTCGTTTGGTGAAAATTCTTTAACAAACAACGCCTTACATTGGTAAGCAGCAGCATATCATTGCTGCTTTTATTTTTTGCAAACATTTATATTAAAAACTGTGTAAAGAGATTCAGCATTAAAAAATTCTACTAAATGCTCCGATGCCAATTGATGTGCGAAATTTCAATAATTGTATCTGCAATTAAATACTGTTAAATGTCTGACCGGGTGGTAAAGTCACAATTGTTGTGAATTGTCATCACTTTGTGATTACGACGGTCGAAAACTGTTGTTTATGTTTTGTAAAAGCTCTATCAATTTCCCGAACTTACTGCCAAACATTGTGATCCTCTATCTGCTGCATTATTCAGGCGACTAATTTGTCGCCCTAGTTCGCTTTTTTCTTATAGAAATTTTTTCAAAAGAGACCCTTATATCTCTTTTATTGTTTTATACAAAAATCATAGATATGAATAGCATTTCTGACAATTTCGCAGAAGATTTTTAAAAGAAAAATTCGCAGAATAAATTTAACGAAAAGAAGCTACTGTTTAAGTGCGACCATGTATTTTCTGGCATGTGTGCTCATTTATGGAAAATACAATATATATACATATATACTTAAATATACATATACGTTTATATAAAAATTCAATTTCTCTAAAGTGTAGCTGAGCATGTAATTGAATTTGTAATGGGAAATGCATATAAAATGTCACGAATTCACATTTGGAAAATGTCGTGACATTACCGCCTCTCTTCATATGCATTTACCTTATAGAATAATATTACTTACTTTTTCTTGAGTTGAATACTGTCAGTTGATGATATTGGTCTTGATGGTTTTTCTTTTTTAATTCAATTTCACTAGCATAAAAATATACTCGTTGCTTAGAAAACTACTTTACAATATGATGATGAGGTCCATGTAGTACTGATATTACGAGAATATTTGAAATAGTTATTTTTTAACTTACTTATCTTCACTTCTTAAATGTAGACATATTTGAAACAAACAAATTAAATTTTTTATAACTTAAGGAAATACTTACAATAACTCAAAAGGTTTGTCATGTGTTAAAAATAAATAGAATTTTGTTAAATTCTTAGTACATACGAATCCGCATTTGTGTCGACTTAGGTATGAGTACTAAATATGAATATGGAGAACACTCAACTGGCGTTGTAAATAAGCTATTATTAGAATGCAGCTCTTATTTATTGTTGTCATCCTCGTCCGCTATTGTTACGATCGACTTTACTCTTCCTCATACGCAAAGGGTTACTAGTCTTTAACACATACGCTTAGATATAAGCAGATATAGTATATTTTGTATTGGCTAGAAGGATTCAATGAGTTTTTATATTGATGTGCTGTTTATAACATAGAATTTTAATATTTCAGGCATGGCAATAAAAAATAGTTTAGCAACACATAAAAAAAATGTTTTGTGGTACATGTCTGTTGGTGTTTTATTCATGTAAGTATGTGTGTATATATCTATATATATACACATATGTGTGTATGTGCTTTTCTCTAGACAGATAAAAGAAAGTATATATCGAAGCCACTGTGCTACTGAGATATTGAGCAAAAAAGAATAACATTTTGTGAAATAATGTCACACGAACACATCAACAGCTGCTGACCATAGTCATAATAATAATGACTGCACATATCTACGTTGAAAAATGTATTGCAATAAAAAAGGCAAACTCATGCATTGCTACAACATATTTGTGCAAATGTTGTTTTTGTTTTTATTTGCACAGTGTTATGATAACGGGAATAAAGGGGAACACGATTCAACGTGTGTAATATGGAGATGGGATAAAAACAAATTGATTGGGAAACGAGAAAGGATACTGTAGTCGGGTAAGACCGAATTAAAAAACACTATCATTTTCTCAATCATTTCATTGCTTACAACAGAAAAATGATAAAGGAGTGTAACTTTACACAAAACTAGCATTCCCAGCGCGCCTTGCTGCGCCCCGACTTAATGTTAGTTCGTGATTTTTGTAGTCGTTGTTTTTTTTATTAATAATTCACGTAAATGAACAACATTTTCTAATATTCCATTCGCCATACAACCGGAACACAATTTCGTGAGCGATTTTTGCAAATATTCAGTCAATAGCATAGGCCTACAAAATTTTGTTTTTTTCTTTTGGATGTGTTCGTATATTGTAGAATGTATAGATTGGAACTATAACCTTCCTTTCGCAGTATCACGTCACAATTTGTATACTCTTCACGAGAGTGAATAGTAATAAAAGTTTGTCATAAAGTTTGTAACACACAGAAGGAGGCATCGCAGACCCCATAAAGTGTATACAACATATTCTTGATCAGCTCTATAAGACGAGTTGATTTAGCCATGTCCGTCTGTATGTATGCAAACTAGTCCCAATTTTTTTGAGCTAGAGAGCTGAAATTTTGCAAATATGTATGTTTCTTTTTACCATATGCACATTTGTGGGAATCAGCCGAATGGGACCATCTCATAATATAGTCTGTTAAACTGAAGTAGAGTTAACATTGGTTATAGTTTATTTAATTTTGTTTTCTATTCTCAATCTTGTTTCGGTCTTTTTAGTGCATTACTTTTAAATTATATTATTTGCAATTGGGTTTTTAATTTTTTAATTATTTATTTATTTTTCCTTTTTTTAATTAAGTAAGGCAAATATTAAAATTTTGTATAGCCTAAAGCATGACGCAGACATCAGCAATACGAACTTCTATGTACCAGTAAATCATAATGTCCAAATTTCAGCTCGATAAGATATAAGACAAGACAAAACAAAAAGTTTTTCTAATTAGAACCTTAATTTGCATTTGGATTTATATGGGAGGTACCCCTTCTAGTAATATTTAGATCTTGAAACATGGTTTGTAATTATGTGCCAGTAACTCATAATGTTCAAAGTTCAATTCGATAAGACAAAAAAAAAAAAAAATTCCTAATAATTCGCACCAAAAATCCGGCATTTTTTTTTTTAACTATTTTAGGACTCGTGGGTTATCAAGATGAATATAACGATACCTCAACTGTCGAAATCCATCGATTGGAAGAAACGTGGTAATATAGAAATTTACAAACATACAAGATACGCGCGAAAAACACAACCCTTCTTAACAGTCGGGTAAAAAGTAACCGAAAAAAAGTGTATCTGAATGCTTAAGCGATAACACAAAAACTTTGCTACTACCTACTAAACCACAAAATGCTGTGATTTAGTTTTGAAACAGCATATTGCAAATGGTAAGAAAAATGTGATGTATACCTCCCCACAGATTCAAAACGAAATTATTGGTTTGTGCGGCTTTGTCATTAAAAGTGAAATCATACAGGCCGCAAAGAAGGCTTATGCTTACAGTATAATTGCAGATGAGTCATGTGACATAGCTGGAAAAGAACAGCTTACCATAGGAAAATATTTTTATGATGAAGATAAAAAAAAAAACGAGAAGAATTTCTCGGTTTCGTAGAATTGGATGGATGCCAAAACTATAGCATCGGAAATTGGCAGGTTTTTAGAAAACGAAGGACTTGAATCTAACAGGTGTGTTAGCCAAGGGTATAACGGGTGTTCGACAATGGCGGGAAATATTGGTGGTGTTCAAATAATTTTTAAGGAGAAATATAAAAACGCCATGAGTTTTCATTGCGCAAGTCAGAGGCTTAACTTGGTTGTAAATGATTTAAATCAAGTTCCAGAAATACGAAACACGATTAGCACCGTAAAGAACATCATCAACTTTTTTCGTGAATCTTTTCTACGCAGAAAGTACGTAGCAAATATTCCAGCTTTATGTGAAACACGCTGGCCACAAAAATATAAGAGTGTTTCTATTTTTTATGATCATTTTGAAGAAATTGTCAATAGACTTTGCAATATTTCTAGAGAAGGGAATGCTGCAACTATATTGTCAACTACTAAGTTAGAATTCATTATATGCGTTGGATATATAGCCTCAAGCATATTAGAACCTGTTGCTATTGCAATCCAATCAAAAACTATCGACATGTATGCATGCATGAATCATATTAAAAAAAATAATATGTCGTAAAGGATCGCAGCGACGCGGACAGAACCAAATTATTTTCAACAATTCTACCAGAACTGCAGCTGCAATTGGAACTGATATACAAGTCTAGCGCATTATATCTCGCCAACAACATCGGTGCAATAACCCTGCTGAGTCTCCATGCGATTTTTGGAAGCGATCGATCTTTATTCCTTATTTAGATTCTTTGATATCCACACTGGAGCAGCATTTTGTTTATGCAAATATGCCTGCTTTCGGTTTCATGTCGCTACATCCAAGTATAATGCTAAATATGCCATTGGCTATTTTAAAAAGAAAACAAAAAATTTCCTCCAATACTACCACTTGCAATATTTTGATAATGAAGCCGAGTTATGGTTTAAACTATGGAAGGACAAGGGCATGTCAAGAGAAAACCTGAAAGAATTAGACATAACAGAAGTGTGGCAGAAATATTCTTTCCTGCAACAAAAAACGCAATTTTAATTTCCTCGGCACAGGACTGACAATTGGAAACTCATTTTTGCGAAAGTTTTTGCGGTATATATTTATTTTGGAGGAGCCTGCTTTTGAACCTTTAAAACAGATAAAACTTTCTTGATTTTAGGTATTTGAAATTTTTATTACACAAAAGTAGGGGTTGTGGAAAATGGTCAATCACACCTGATCCGCCGTAGATCTACCAAATATATATATAGGGTCTTCACTCAAACGTCTAAAGAATGGCAACGTGTATTTCATACACAATTGCGTGAACGCCTTGCTTTGATTATTGACTGTGTAACTGTGTAAATCGTCTATTTAGTGTATTTCGTATTTACACATGCAAACAAACAATAAATAATACCTACGACTGGGCAGAATTGCCAATTCATCATAAATCCACAAAGTTGGCAGACCTCCGTATACACTGTTTAAACTACTCAATTGTCGATTAAGTTTACGGCATAGCATAAACTTTTTTTTGTATGGAGTATGTATACACTGTTTAAACTATATACACTCCAAATATACGTTTGAGTGAAGACCCTAATAATAACCAGAAAGAAGGCTATCATTGACTATGCCAAAGATGTAATACCTCCAGGTTACTTCCAACCTTCCTTTCTTAGCATCACATCAGTTTGAGTGGCAATTTTATTGTACATTTATTCTTTAAAAGTTTGCTATTTAATTATCGTGTAAATTTCATGATCCTAGGGTTACCAGCAGGGGTACCTCCCATACAAACTCACATTAAATGACAAACTTATAAAGAGTATAAGTACAATAAAAATACAATGCAACTCAAACTGTGTTCTTTGTTGATACTCAAACAGTAACAGAGAGAATATGGTGATGCTAAGAAAGGAAGGTTGGATGCAACCCGGAGGAGCGTGAAGAGTATTACATCTTTGGCAAAGCCTTCTTTCTGATTTAACTTTATTTTAGTTTTAGTATTTGTTGCTATCATGAAAATAGAAATACACATTCTGTGAAAATTTCAACTGCCTATCTATTACGGTTCATGAGGTACAGCGGAGTCCCTCTGGGTACGGCACCCTAAAAAGAACCAACAAGTGTAGATAAATGTTTATCTCGGTAATCTGCATTTAAAGACTTCAACATTTCAGTTATATTGAGTATAATTTTGCATTTTATAAAAATGTCTTTTAAATTGAAGTAAAAAACTCCAAGCAGCTCAACAACTATTAATGCTAGATATGCCATATTACTAGCATTTAATTTTTATCATTTTCAAAGATTCGAGTTTGTCTTCAATTCAATTAAGTGATATGTTAAAATAAAGTACAAATGTTTTTAATAAATGTGAAATTTTTTAAATTTATTTTAAAAATGTGTAAAACGTGATTAGTTTAATGAAATGTCTTAATAACATCATTCGTGAAAGGTGGCATGTCTGCTTTTTGTGAACGTGGTCGTAAATGCACAAAATAGAAGAAAAATAGTAAAATTCGTATAAGTGAAATTTTTTGGCAAAAAATATTATTATTAAAGGAAAAACTATAGAACAGTGGACTTTTTCGAGTGTTTCGATCAGTAAACCATAGTATTAAATGCAAATGTTGAATTTGTAACCTTGCCAATCCCACGAAACGCAAACACTTTTCAATCAGCTGTTCATTCGAACATTCATTCCAATTCACCCAAAACTGCTGGCACATCTCTACTTTTTTATTCAGCATTGTAACGTTTGAAACAGCAAGGAGATTCAATTGGGTCAAATCCGTCCGTCTGTGTACATATATGCATGATATGTTCTCTCAACAATTTCTTTAAATAGGAAAAAAAATCGCCAAGCACACCAAAACACGCCTAAGCTTTATAATCGTGAAAAAAGGTATATAAGCAAAAAGGGCTAATAATGTCAACTTACATATGTATATGGAGATATATATGAGTACCAACTTCAAAAAAATCAAATGTACGTAGCCCGAGAAAAATAAAAATTCACATTTTTGGAATGAAGAAGGTATGAAACGAAAAATCATAACGCTGTGTGACTTTTTTGTGTGTGTATGCGTGGATTTTTTCTATTTTTTGTATGTGTGTGTCCGTTATTTCAATTTTTGTGGTTGTATAAATGATTTATTATTATTTTTGTCTGTGTGTGTGTGCATTATACCTATTTTTATGTGTGCTTGAAGAGTATAAGTTTAGTATATGTATTGATTAAGTTTTTGTCTGTGTATCGGTTTATTTCTTCTTTTGGACGCGTAAATCAAACTTAAAAAAAAATTCTTGCGTTCTATTACTTATTTGTTACGTTAAAAATAAAAATTTGAATCACTGTAGAAAAAGGAACTTCTTCCGCCCATTTGTCCCGCCACACCTCTCTGACTTTTTTTTAACACACCTCATATATATTCTAGGTAATTAAATTTGTTAATCACATACATGCGATTGACTTGGTATTTTCCTCATAACCAGAGCAGAAATGTTCTAAGAGGGGTCCTGCTCCATTATAAAAGCCATAAAACAACGACGACTGAGTAGGGAAAGTAACATCAGTAAAACTAAAATAATAAATAAAGCAACTTAACTTAAAGTATTATCAACACTCATACATTGCACAATCGAGAAATAATGAAGCGCCAACGTAAGAAGCCCACATTCAGACGATTTAATGAAAGGGTATGACCTACAGCATCATTTGTATTTTTGGCACGAAATTAAGTTGAATAAAATGCGATACCTTTAAATCAAACATTTACATTTAATTATGCTATTCACGGAATGGTTCCTACCATACATATTTATTTCATCAAAAATTGTGTAAGATGGTAAAGATGACTGATTAAGTGCGTGACTAAAGTTTACACATACCTGAATTATCGAGTTGACAAGATGCACAATCATTTTTGGTTAGATTAAATTGTTATATTGTACAACAGAATCACATTTTGAGAAATTACCCTTAATGTATTTTAAAAATATTAAATTAGTAAATCCTTTCAGATAACTGTAGCTGTAGTAGTGTACTTGACAAAAATCTAATATAAATATGTATAAATAAGGAAAATTATTCAAAATGTCTTAACTTTTTCAATAGAGAAATTCTTAATAATCGTTTAAATACGTTAAATGTTTGTATAACATAATTTAGAGAAACCTTCAACACATAGTGTGAATTAGTTTGTTGTGATAATTATTGTTATAAAAATAATAATTCGTTATTAATATAACAATCAATAAAATTGGAGCGATTCAACCAAGATTTATTTAACTCAATTTAAGCGTTTTGTAGATATCTACTCGGAAAACTTTTTCACGTTTTCAGCAAGGGGTGCCGAATTTTACTAAAATTTGTTTATTCATTCATGGTCCCAATTGTCAATTTATGAAGAAAATTAATTCCTGAAGCAATCCTACGATGAAACAGAGATGGAAGACTTATAAGGAGGAGTTTATAAGAATAAGATGGCTACCTGGAATTAGGATTCCAGTCACGAAGGGCAAACAAAAGGAATTGCTTCTGAACAGACTCAATTCGATCTTGGGGCTACCAAATGCAAGAGCAGTATTCGAGGAGTGGACGCACGAGAGAAATGAAAATAATCTTTGGGTATATGGGAATTGAATAGGTCAACTATTTAATAAAACCAAAAACACCCTTCGCCTTAATAACAATGGCGGAGATATCTCCGCGAACACCAATATATGTGGACTCACGCTCAAGTTGGACATTATCAATCGTGGACACAAATGAGGTTTACAACGATGAAATGTTACGGACTTACTTTTCACAAATCCATGCTGTGATGGAGAAATAACGTGTAAGTACGTTATGTTGTAAATTCGATATGATGACCTTTTCGAACCACTTCGGAATAGCTGACAATTTAGATATGCCCTATAGTTTGAGATGTCTGATTAATAATAAAAGATTCCTGGAATGATAAATTGAAAGGCTACAATAAAGGTTTGCACAGGGAACTTGCACACCGAATTGGGACACAACTAGGAAGACGCTTATATCGCTTCTGCGAGGTTCGATAAAATGAATATCGAATTTTATGCTTATGTTTTCATGAGGCAGTATACATTAGTTTGATTAAATCGAATTTGGTTTGTTTTCATTATGTCAGAGTAGCCAAATGCATAAAATATAATGTGGTTTCCTCAACAGAATAAGTTATTTCGTGCGTGAAATTCGATTTGAAAATGTGTTTATAAATAAGGTTTTCGTTAAATCGAACCTCGCAGAAGCAATATGAGCGTCATATAAACAAGGTAATTATTATCATTGTGAGAACATGATAAAGGGTACGAGGAAGCCGAAAAAATCGTTGAAGAATAGATCGATTGAAAAAACTAAGTCAGATATTCCAGGGTCATCAGATGCATGAAAATCATCTAAGAAAATTACATAATTATAACCTGAGTACATTAATTTATAAATTGAATACTATAACAGATCATTCGGCTTTAAGTCTCTACATGAAAAACTTTCACTAAGTTCCCAATCCAGTTAACATATTGAAAGCAAATAGAAATTACTAAATACAATTCTATAGAAAAATACGAATAAGAAAATAAAAGATTATTGTAGAATTGAAATGGAAATAAATTGTAGAAATGACAGTTTTCGAAAATGCAAAGTTCTTTTTGTATGACAGAAATGAGCAATAACAAGCAATACAGCAAGTAGCACAATTATTGAATATTTGCCACAAATAGCAAATTATACATATTCAATCGAAACCAATTCAAGTAAACAAAGTAAAGAAAATCATTGGACCTGTTTCAATTGAAGGACATTATAAAAAATGAAAGTAAGACGAGCTAAGTGAACTTATGGAAGCAACTATGCTGAAACTCAAGCGTGGAAGTATATTTGTACATTGCTTTGCTTATTGCTTTCTATGCTACACAGAGAGCAATGTTCGGGTGGTCAAAACATTTACCTATCAACCTGTATGTATTCTGATGCAAGCATAACCTCTGATGATGTCCTCTGTACTGGCATCAGTTGTTTGTATCACTGTTCAACGTGTGGTAAAAGCAATATGGTGGCCGTAGAGCTTAGTTGAGCTGAGTTAAGTTGTTCGTATATAAATAAGCAGTCTTCATCCCTCAGCTTGTCACGCTGACACTAGTGTTTTTTTATCATTCCCGTATTTCATTGCGAACAAATATACATCTTTTTACCATTTTTTCTCGGCCAGTGCTTATCTTTGCAATTCTTTTTTGGCATTTTTGCACTTGAATAATTTTGAAATATGGGATTAAATCGTCTCCTATGGGATTTTCTCGATTACAATTGTCATGGTAGTAGGGCCTTGGTCAAGCAACTTTAAACAAAGTTCCGTTGCTTCTTCTCACTTAAATGCATCGCTTTACAGATTTGAAGGCCGCTCATTCATATTGCTCATCGTATTTAGTCTTGTTTTATCCTGGCTGATATACTGTTTCTTACTAGTTATACCATGCTGGTACTTGTTTGCTTTTGTTCTCTTTCACTCTTCATTTTGCTCTATGTTTGCCTTCTACTTATCTCATCCATTTATTCTCGTTTCTGTTACGTTACAGGATTTAAAAGTAAAATGCGTTCTAACAGAAACAGCAAGTACAATTAAAGTATCACAGCTTCAACTGCTACAATAGATCTTTGTACCGTACTAAACTATTTTGCTCTTAAATCATCTTTAAGAGTTAACTAGCTGTTGTGGAATAAACTTCTAATGAGTTAAGCTTTCCTCTGACCTTGGTTTTAAACAAACAATGTCTAAAATTCTACGACTTCAATTTTTTTAAAACTACATGCAATTCATTTCCTTATATATGTGTGTACATACGTATGTATTCTATAAACGTGAATTATACATTTTTTTACAATAAATTTTGACGAAAGCGCTTCTATCGAAAATTGAACAAATTAGATATTTGAGGCATAGTTCAAATAACCATAACTCATCAAAATTAATTTCATGATTTTTAATAATTTTAAGTAGTGTGTGATATGTGTCTTAATGATATTGAAATATTATATGCTTAGCATACTGAACTTCTCCACCTTAGTTTTATTCATTTCGTTCCGCTCATCCCGGTTAGGAAATAAGATACAGTGAAAAGCTATAAAGTTAAACAGACGTTGTAATTAATAAATGTAACAATTAGCAGCTGATTACGTGCGCGATTGATTAATACTCAATACTCTTCGTAGTTTCAGTATTACCACAAATACTTTTTCGTTGCCATGTATGTATACAATGGTGATTGTAATTATGTGTCGTATACCAAAGAGAATGAATGGCACATAACGCTTTTCAATTATAAAGGTATCAAATGCTAACATTGCCTGCACCAGATAATATTGAATAGCATCATAGTTTTCTTTTTAATCACACAGTAACCTTGCAAGCATATCGCAATAATTACAATAATCATGTAATTTTGGCTCAATTACAGACCTATTAAAAGTGTTGTTAAGATCATTAAATGGAATCACCATTGAGCTATAATAAGCAATAATTTATAAATTACCCATCTCTTCAATAATTATTAGCACGTGCTCGTCTATGCCAAACATCTTTTAATTGAATGTTGAGATGTCTGTAAACGAATTTCTATCTATCAATTTCTTTTTCGTTAAATGGGGATGTTTTTCCTTTAAAATATTGTTGTTCCGTATAAAGCCACTGACCGCTTGCTTTATTGGAAGGTAATCGCATACCTGATAATTATGACAAACACCTTTCCGACCATCCCCTTTAAAGATCATTTACCAGCCAAAATTCATTGACTTTTTTCTTCTCCGTTGTTTATTAATGAATCCCTGTTCATTGATACATAGTAATGAATCGACACAAGAATTTGCCGATTTGAAATATACAGAATGGTTTTAAAATTCATAGTGCAAAGAAATATTCCTAATATTATATCTAGCGCACTTCTAATATCCGATCCTTAATCTTAAGAAACGAAAAAGAACTACAATATGTATAAAGAAGAAGGAGAAATATGCATACATTCACAAAAAATTTAATACAAATTCTTTGATCTTTTGCAAAAAACACGTGCAACCTTTATGTCTGTCAAAGAAACTAAAAATGCAAAACGGCAGATAATGTCTACATACTGAGAGCCCTAGGCTCGAAAATAGCGTAAGCGGCATTTTTTCGAAAAATTTCATTTAATGGAAATATCTTCTAGACATACTAGCTCCATCACCTATTAATATATTATAGCGAAAATCATTATAGTTAAGGAGATATTACAAACATGATTTTATCGTAAAGAGCGGAAGAAAAACGCTCTCCTGAAAAATTTATTTTTGGCGCTTACGTTCTTTTGCGGTATCAAATTGAAAATGGATAGTACGTAGCGCGGTAAAAATAAAATTTCAAATTAGTTTTTGGACAAACCTCGTACATGAGGAAGAAAGAAAAAACTTTATCACGGAATCGAAGGATACATATAAAAAAAAATTCTAGGCCAAACATATAACGGTAGGAAAGTTAAGATCGACTGGAAAGTTTTCGCGATCGATTCTCGAAACGAAAAAACTATTTTGACATACGAGTATCTATTTATATATATATGTATATACTGGAGACCCGTCCTTGCTTTGCATGGGTACGTTAGACTAGTGATGGCACGATTAACCGGAAAACGATAAATAACTGGCTATTTTCTTTCAAAATCCGATTTTTTTTTTCCCGAAAATACTCTTGTGCAAATATCAATATCGATACCTAGAGGCCATTTGAAAAAGAATATTGGCGCAATTGAGTTGAAAGCAATGAAAAATGTTGCACGGACTCGCTTTCTGAGTTTTCTGTTAAGAAACATCATATAATGGCAGTAGTCACAGACAATAGCCTTTCTACAGTGAGTGAAAAGTTGAGAGTTCTGGTTTTGCGTCCACAGTGAGCTCTGGTGTGTCATGAACAGCTATTCTTTTTTTTTTTTGGTTATACACACACGTGTAGTTTTGCGTGCACGTTGGCAAAATTAAAACTGAAAATTTGTGAAAAATACATGATTAAGAACATTTTGCATAATATGTAAATAGTTCATGCAACTCACTTTATATTCCTGTTGCTTATTTTATTTTCAAAAAAATTAACAATTTGAATTTCACTTAAAAATTATGTACCATCATCAGCTGTTCAATGATGCACATGACCAAAAATGGCAAAAAGTTGGGTTCATCGAACACAACTAGAACTCAGAGTACAACAAGTCCTCAATTTGGTCATCATCCCTGTTGTTGTTGTCGTCAGTACACAGAGTTCTGCTTGTGTTCTCAGAACCCAACTTTTTACTCACTGTAGAAAGGATAAAAGTCGACTTGTTTGATTCTAAAAAATGTCTCTAAGCCACCATATAACCAATATACAAAGTCTTAATTAGAATTAATTAAAATGGATTGTACATAAAACCTTTTCGGAAATTATCCTTTTGTCTGTCCGTCTATCCGTTTAGGTATACATATGTACACATGGTTTCATATAAAATAACTTGTGATGAACTTGTTTCTTTTTTCCTTATGTATGTATGTTTCTCCTTCTTCTTTATACATAATTCTTTGACTCTCTTAGTTCTTGTTCTCTCTCCATTAAACTTGAAGTACAGCCAAATTGCACCACAAACAAGTCGTTGGTAATAATTGAGCGAATGAATGAATTCAAAAGAAAACATTGTGACATCGTGCTCGACTTAATGAACGAATCAACAATGGATAGGAGAAGCAAATGAAGCTGTGAATAAGTAAACGGGCGAACAGGCGAGAAAGCAAAGCTGGCAGAAAGCCTTATGTCTGCCAGTTAGTGAAAGTCAGGCTCAAACGAAGCATAGCGCAGCGCAGCACGCTCTACAAATATTTATAGCATCAGGATCAAAATGCAAATTCGAAGGCAAAAACAATGAAGACGTGAACGGCGATACCAGCGACTTGAGATTGTGCGGCGGCGTGCGTTATGCATGACAATGCTGTTGGAAGGAGGGGAACTCAATGCAAAGCGAGCACAACGACATATCGCGTTCAAGTGTTGAATTGCAAATGTGTCAATTGTCAACTTTGGCATCTGCAACGATGGTAGCAACACACAGCATTGCTTAATGCCAAAGTTCCAGAAAAGATACTACTATAAACTGTGTTTTTTTTTTGTGTGTGAGTGTCACTGATGAATATGACGAAGATATCAAGCCAACAGCATATGGAACACTACATGGCGTTAGTGTACGTCACTGACACTATGCAAAATAAGTTGCCAAAAGGATTCTCAACGAGTTTGCAAATTTATTCACCACTTTCGGCGAATGAATAATATCTCTTCGTCAACAAGGAAAACAGTCCTTAACTCTATGCTTCTTGCGCTACTTTTATAAAATACATAGATAGTTCTTACCGCATTAACGAAGTGATTGATACAACATCTATCCAAATAACGTAAACACAATACCTAATATGCCCGACCAGACTGGTTTGGCTATATTTTTATATTAGATTGTGTTAAAAAATGTGTACATCGTTGCCTGTAGCTTTACCTAAATTATTTATTTCATATTAAGTACCTATTTTCTAATCCTTCAACTTAATTTTTAGTTTTTTTAAACTTATGAATCAAAAAATGGTTGGTATGCATGTTGAAATATGGCTTGAATTTTTAAACTCTATTCTTATTGATAAATAGATAGATAGATTCGTTCCTTATTTAAATACAAATATTTATAGTTTGCAATTACTGAATTTTAACATTTTTAAACAACGTATTTTTAAATTCGCATGTGTACTTGCCGTCTTCCTAATTCTTATAAGGAAGCTGCATTGTGCAGCCCGCTTTACTATGGTTAATAGTCATTGTTCTTCTCATAATTGTATGCCGCCAACATTAAATCGGTTCTGTCTCTCGAATGAGTGAAACGTAATCTATTGGTCGTTTGCTACGTTGTTCGGGTGTTTCTGCTATAAAGCTATAAATCAATATCGGTTCAACGGTGCAGAAGGTGATATCTGCAGCGCCATCTAGTGGTGAATTAAAATAAAATGGATAGCATAAAAACCTTCTCCATGTAAATCGCCATGCGCTGCGCTGTATATGTTTGCCGTCTGAGATGATTTCAATTTGGTGGTATGGTTTTAAATATTTAACTAAATAAACTAAAAACTTTTCTAAACTTTAACTGCACTTTTTTCGCATATATTCATTTTGACAGCTTATTAGCAAAAAATAGCTGTAACCGGAACTGATTGCGCTGGAGTAGAATTGATATTTAATGTGTGGTAATGTTGTTTCTTCCGACAGGCGTAGGTCATGTCGCCGCGTATTTTATTTCTCCTTTATAAGTGCAACGGATGGCATTGCGTTTTTGAAATTTATGGCCTATAGCATGACACAGACATCAACCATACGAACCCAAAAATAATATTCATAATCGATTCAGCGGTTTGCGAGTCCATTGATAACAAATGAACTGCAATTTATTTTTATATAAAGAGAAGAAGTTATAAAAGGGATCACAAAAGGGGACACTAATCTATATCTATATATATATATAAAATCGTAAGCCTTTTTCTGTCTGTGCACGCTAATCTCAGAAATGGCGTTGGCCGAACGTGCTAAGGCGTCGGTGCAGTATATGCACAACTATACGTGGGAGATCGCGTCACCGGTTCGATTCCCAGATTTTACAAGTTATTTTTTTTTTATTTCTCGCTATTTGATCATTATAATTTTTTTTTACATATATAAAATCGTTAGCCTTTTGTTCTGTGCACGCTAATCTCAGAAACGGCTTATCGTATTAAATGCGATTTTGACTCGTGCATTGTAGCAAGCTTTGTGTAACATTTAGCGTTTATTTTATCGAAATTACCCTACTAAATCAAAAGATATTCATATTGTAAATTCTGTTGGCGATTTTTTGGCTGCATTTCGAAGGTTTCCTCTTTTGCTGCGTGCAAACATTAAACATCTGATGATAAAAAAGTTAACAAAATACACGCTACTACAAACATATTTGGAATACCACGCGTACGAAGTCGGTGGCACAGCTAGTCTACAAATAGGTGTCGTCCGGAGTTTATCCGTTTCAATACTAGACTCTCAATTTATAAACTAACTAGATGTAATTTTGATGATAAATTCAGTCAGTGTTTCGCAATTACAACCGGCAAAGAAAACTAAGGATTTTATAAGTATTTTTACTTTAAATTACCTGTGGCCAAATCCAAATAAGTAAAAGTATTAAGATTGGTCAATGTAACTACCACACAAGAGGTTAATAAAATCATATATAGTATGTGTCACACTAATGACATTCTTTCACGTTAATAAAATATCTGAAATGGTTTTTATATGTTTAACGAATAAAAAGATATTATACTTTTTATAGAAAATACCAATAATTATTTCCAGGGATTGAAATGCGATATAAAAATTAGCAGCCTTTACATTAAAGTTATGAGATTTGTGTTTCGAAATGACACCGGACTTGAACATTGTACCCGCAAATCTTTTTATTGTATATTTTAAATTTTAAAGAGGAATAAAGGTAGCGGTTTGTATTTAGGCAACAGTGTACTGGTTAAGAATGCAGCTATACTAACTTTGTGGAGTCTTACTTCCTTTCATTTGGTTATCATATACTCCTGTGTCAGCTTAAAAATTTAAGGACTTATTAAGAATTTCCACAGAAAATATAATACAGATTCTATAATCCTGTTTTTTTTCAATATCAAAAAATCGCTAAGTTGACCAAACACGTCTAACATTTCTTTATATCTGTAAAAAAATCGGAGGACACTGCCGTATTTGGTTTTGCGTGACAACGTTTTTGTTATGTATCACGAGATTACACACAATTTGTTGTTGGGTATGCCAAAATTTAAAATAAGAAGAAGAAGAGATCGCCCTTTGTGAGCGACTTCTGCAAATTATATAATTTCATAGTCTTTGTATAAACATCATTGATTTAAGACACCCTAAATATTGGTGACAACAGAGACAACACAGAGTATTCACGCTTTGAAATTCGTTCTGTTATTAGCATCGTATTTGATCTTGCGTTCGTTCGTCGTGCTGTGTGTCGTCATTAAGCATCTTTATGTATTTATGAAAATATTGAATATTTATGGAAATACTAGTATGCCTTGCGTGCTTTGCTACGTTCCCGACGTGATGTCATTGCGTGATGCTGTTCTCTGTTTAATTGTAGTACATTGCGCAACAATTGAAATAATTTGAAAACTCAGACGAATTAATATTAAGATAATAACAAATTACAATTAAGTATTAATATTGACCCATTTTCCCAGAAAATTTCATCAAAATCAGTTTAGCCGTACTCAAGAGATGAGCTAGAAACATGAGGCAAATGACATGTAAGTTGCTTACTCCGAAACTGCTGAACCAATTTTGATGAAATTTGCATCTCTAGCATAGTCTTGAAAGTGTTTCAGTAAAGTTTGATGCAAATCGGACTTGCTGTTGTTGAGAAATTGGTGGATGATAGTTTGCATACGTATCTTAGAGACATATTTCAAAATCAATCAATTCACCTTTGTCAAATATAGCAGGAAATTATGTCAATATTAATATTTGATTCGTCTGACTTTTCAAAAGTATTTCAATTGCTGCGCAATGGACTACAATTAAAAACAAAATAACATGACGCACTTATATCACGTCGGAAGCGTAGGAAAGCACGCTGGATACGCTAGTATAAAATATTTATTAGAATGTTAAATAATTTTTAGAATATTAAATATTTATTAAAAAATAATTTAAAAATAAAATTAATACAAAAAGTCAATATTTCAATACTTTTCCGGTGGATTTACCTAAAAATTTCGATCATATTCTTTTAATTGGCGTATAACGAACACAACAAATTCAGCCAAAGAGGGCAAGTCGTTCTCAAGTGAAAAGAATTTTTACGATTTTTTGACTTTTTTGAACGCCTCTCCCCCCTTGATAACGTAAGCGCACTAAGACAAAATTCCTCTTGCAGGCATTTTTGCTTCTTCCATTTTGGCGCTACGGCTTTTGAATCACGAGGTATATTAAAAATATTGGCGACATGTTTTTGTTACATATCTGAAAAATCGTAACATTCTGACATGTATCCCCTTTTTAAAGCATTTTGACGTTAAAAGAAATTGGAAAAAATAAAAATGTACTGATATTGTCAACATCCATATTTTGTGGATATGTTTACCAATATAACAAAAAAAAAAGAAAAATCGAATCAACGTAGTCCGAGAAAAATAAAAGTTAATTTTTTCTTTTTGAACACACCTCGTATATAATATTATATATGTACATTGTACAACGTCCATACCATTGCAAATACTTTTCCTGTGTATGAGTTCAAGATATAAACATAAAGTGTTGGATGGGCGCATTGTTTGTACATGCTCTAGCAACAATCCCACAAGAAAATTAATCTTAAGCCGCAGACAGCGAAAAGCCAAAAATAAATCAACAATGCAATAATTTATCAGAAATAAGTGTGTGTGAGTGAAGATACAATGCAAAAAAAACCAAAAAAAAAAAGCAGCAACAAAGCTTTTGTTTGTGTTTGGCATACGCTACTTCATGAAATTTACTGGAATGACAACAACGATAGCGAGATTTTCATACGTAGTATTGCAGCTGACAGAATGACGCCGGACACTCGTTGCGATGTTATTTGTGTTGAGTCAATTGGAAGCTGAAAATATATATGTATGTTTAAACGGTGAAGTTAAATTTATACAGATATGTATTGCATTTGACGACAACATCATAGTCACATCATAGTCTTTTAACAAATCCTTTTCGATAGCCCTTCGTTATTACTTCATTTTTCACAATCGCCCCATCAGTCTCCGCCAGTCATTGTGATGAATGATATATGCTGCTTCATTATATACTGCGGTAAAGCTTTACTTGCCACATCTCCTCCTTTATCATGGTACACCTTTTCAAAGCTGTAGCAACAATACTTCTAAACTCGAATGTATGTGTATACGCACATCCACATCAACATAGATATTGCTTGAATTATGCAAAATATGTGCGCACATGCTATAAATGAATACGAAAATGACCATCAGCAGGACACAAGTTGCATGTGTCATACATACCACAGAGCTCATCTAAATATTCGAAAGTGTACTCGTATAATAGGAAATAAATAGACATTTTCACCGAATTGTTATACTTACTATATGTCTACGTTTATAAAATCGTACGAAGATAACTTTTAGAAGAACTTTAATCATTTTAAATAAGCAGATAAATGTAGTATGTTTATGCATGTAATTAGTATAGCTTTGCTTACGACCTTTTATAGGACTTATTTGATAATGCTATACTCACTTGATTTTTTCTATAATGCCTTAAAGGAGACATAAAATTTAAGGAAAGTTAATATACCCTGTACCTTTAGAAAAAGTTATGTATATTCATTTTATACAGGCAGTAGAGCTCACAATAAGCAAATTTTCAATTTTTCACAACCCCTAAGTCCGCCCAAGTTTCAATTTGGATATTTTTCGAGACCATTAAATTATTTCTGTCTTAATTGTTGGCAGTTTTCATTTGCTCTATCACTTACCGCCATTAAGCTTCCATATGATACTGACTATAGCATACTAACATGTCTTTAACTACTGAATATGATTACTGGCGCGTCCTTATCTTGTAGATACTTACTCGCGCTTCGCTATTTCATTATTATCCCTTTAGTTCTTATATCCTTATTTTGTCACTCGCTAATTAAGTCTTGCAAACTTTCTAAAGACTTTTCACTTGATGCACATGGTGTCGTTGCTATCCACATTTATGTCGAAAGTTCAGGCAAGAGTTTTAAAAACAGTTATAAACCAAATGTTTGCTGCGACATATACATATGTACATAAATTCTTTCATACATGCATATGTACATACTATAAAAGTGAGTCGAGGCTGTGTAGTCGAATTAAATTAATATTTTCGTGGTTGAACGAGGTAAATTTGAAGAATGATAGGAAGATCATATAAGTGGTATTAGAAATAATACATTTTTGGTATCGAAAATTAAAATATACGAAAGTAATTTTTTAAACAATCTTTATCAACCTTAGAGATTACAAGGTCTACCTGCCCTATTATGTAGCATACATAGTTTCCGAAGGACAGTCACCAAAACGGAAAACAGGCGACATGGCTAGATATACGCATACATATGTATTATGTAGGGTGTTCCTTTATATAAATACATATACCTCTTCCTGGACACCAATTGATCCAATTTCTAACCAAAATGAAATTGTCTACAAACTAATATGGTAATTAATTTTAAAACGTGAGAATAAATTAAGCGATTAGTTTCTGTAGTAAAAATAATTTAAGTTTGATGGTTTGGTTTCTATGGTGACAATGATTTTATGTGGTCCGACCCTACCCTATTCAACATCCATCTGTTGAATTTAATAAAAAAATCTGTCTTGGTGTAAAAAAGTAATAGAAGTGTCTTGGAAGTAAAATTTTACTAGTAGTGCCTTACGCTATCACCCTAGCAATATTTAAATTACTTGTGTGATTTTTATAGCACCCGCTAAGCCCCTGCGTTAATCTTAAAGTTGGTATCAGTATGAAACTTTCATGTCCATTTGGATTTATTCATGCCTGTGTATTCTATTTTCCAACAAAGAACGATATGAAAAAAACGTTAAACCAGTGCGTAGTAAGAAAATAGCTTGTGAAAAATGAGGTGGTTAAGATATTGTGTTTTTCTTTTTTTTTTCTGTATCAAGCCTTGGTTTATGTGCTGGATTATGTAAACTTCATAAGTGCTACTACTCTACTATCCTCCACACTTTACTGATTCCTTTTATGCCACTTCAATGACTTTTTGCACTAAGAAGTCAACAAGGACTATATTGGAGTTGTAGTAGTACAATAGTATGTAAGATGAGTTACATCTAGTAGCATATTGAGAGGGCAACACACACATGTTGCGCATTTGACTATGAAATAGGCCATGTATACTATAAGGACGATTGGTTGCTCAGCATTATAAAGTTACAATGGAAAAAATTCTCATCCAATCGAGGAATTTTGTTACAGCCAGAGAGACAAAGTGCTTTTTAAATATTTACATGTCTTGGATTTAATAAGTGGCACAAGACGAAATGAGCCCCATCAGTACCTATATTTGCATTATCTGTGAGTGAAATTGTGTGGTTTAAACTTATGGACATTGGTATTGTAACAGCCAATAAGAATGTAAACAATTAAATACTTGTCATAATTTTTTGTTAAAAAATACAATCCTAACAAATAACGCAAGAGATTATTTTTTCAGTAATATTTTTTATCTATTTTTAATTAAATTAGATATTTACAACCCTTTTATATTTTATTCAGCCTTTCAGATAAATATTAATAGATAGTTTCTTGATGTTTACAGCACATTTTACACGGTGAAGACACAATATGATGCAATTTTCATGATGGTGAGAATCAATTAAGCACGCGGTGATCTAGTCCGTATAAAAAAATCCCTTCAGTTAGAATTGTTTTTAATTTTCTAAAGCCCTCTAAAATAAAAATGGTAACATACCAGTTATCGAAACCAGTTTTAAGATTTGAAAAGCGTACTTAGTAGTAATTATGTAGAAATGGTGGTTGAAACAGGAGGAAAAATGTGTGAGTGTTCTTAACACGCACGAGCCTTTGATGTGAAACACGTTGACTTAAATGAATTAATGAAAGTTTGATATATACACCTCTCCTTCTAATATGTATTACATTTTACGCTTGAAAACAAAACAAGAAAAAACAAAAAAAAATTTAAAATCCTCGAACCCACGCTCTGTTGTTTTGTATCATCGGCTATCCGGCGCTTTACACACTATGCTATCGAGGTACTTTTGCTTGTAGCTGAGAATGCAAAATTAAAGTCTTTCACTCACATTTTTAGGGTTCCGTACCCAAAGGGTGCTAACGGGACCCTATTACTAAGCTTCCGCCGTCCGTCCGACTCCGCTGTATCTGATGAAACGTAATAGCTAGACAGTTGAAATTTTCACAGAATGTGTATTTCTATTGTTATGATAGAAGGGTCCCCACACAAGAAACGTGTGCTTGATATGCACTGAACACAGTTTTAGAAGCTTTGTTATTTATTTTGTTTCATATTTTGGTAATTTTTTTGTTTTTGTATAATACTTTTAGGCGGTATGAATATTTCACTTTTGATCAGAGTTGATATGCAGTATGAATACTGATTCTACCCTAAACATAAGTCAAATCAATAATTTAATATTTGGAGCATGAGCTTTTTCTCAATTTCATAATAAATGCATATTCATTGTGTTTGGAATTGCTCGAGCATTGAGTTATTGAATACATAATTCTTGTACGATGATACGGAACCCTCCGTGTGCGAGTCCGACTCACACTTGGCAGATTTTTTTAATTCGATTTATTAACTTTAATTCTTATTAAACTTTAATAATTTTATATTAGCCCAAAATGAGTTTTGTTGTATTGCCAATTATTTGTTGTACAATAGTTACAAAGTGTTTATAAATAACTAAAGTAATAGTGGCACCCCTCTCTCCAGCATTTAAGATAAATTATTAAAAAAAACTCACAAATAAATAATATACAATGGTATTTTCTAACAAGTCGACGGTGAGTCAACCAGGCTAGACGCTTTGTAGAGCAAGTTTTTTATTTTCGCCCCTGAAACTGCCGCTGGGGGCGGGAAGATTCATATAGTACGAGGTGTGGCACTCATACCAAATTTCATGTCTCCAACTTAATTACTTAAGATGAAATAAGAAATGGGCAATTATCAATGTGAATGTTGTCTGCAACATTGGCGAAAGTGAAGTGGCAAGAGTTGGAAAGGCACCATCTGATCATTGTGTGCTAATCTGTTTTTCATATCTTCCGAGAAATAGGCACTATCTTCTCAAGCTTATGAATAATATAAAATAAGAAATTAAATTCCGGGGACTGCACTATGTGCATAAGTTTTTTGGAATTTAACTAATGAATCTGAATTTCCAGCAATTCGCAATCCAGATGACTGCTTTATGTGCATTTAATTCCTGGCTGGGAATTAGAGAAGGAAGCCAGGGCATGTTCTGCTTCCTTCAGCATTCATTTTGAGACTCAATCAGATCAACTGATATTTCACCTGCTCAACCACGCAATCATAAACAATATTAGCAGCGACTGTGCTGCCGAGGTACCGCTTATTGTCAAGCGCAACAACCGCTTGTTTTCAAAGCTGCCGCAGTACCTCTACCCAGGTGCGGAGAAGTGGATGTTAACTTATATGAATTAATATACATATGCACTTTCTAAGTGCATACCGTTAGTCCATACTTAGTTAATATGTATAAGCACCAGATTTTGGAAAACTGTGTACATATTTATATAGTGCGGCAGGAACTTCCGCATCGCTTTAAATTAAGTAATATACACAATACACTTTTATTTTACTACAACGACAACTACCTCGTATCATTAAAACGTCTCAAGTAATCTACGAATTATTCTACAGCCGCCTTTACTGCCCTTTGCTTTTCAGTATCTTTATTGCATATTCTTTGAAATCTTGTTTTCTGCCAAGTTGTCGTCATAGAAAAACCTGCTATGGTAAACTTTTTTAAGCAAGTACAGCTTTATTTACAGCACGTGACTGTATTTCAAATGTATTTAACTTCAGTAGACATTCACGGATTCAGACTTCAAGCTAGATTCCTTATATACTCTGTTCTCATCTAGAACTAAGAAGGGGTAAATCATATACTTTAGAGCAGTGTTTCTCAATCTTTTTTGTGTCTCGACCCCCTAAGTATGTAAAAATATTTCGCGACCCCCTACCCTCTGCTGCTCCTGACCTTTACAGTGGATATTATTAAAAATTTATTTATGTGTACATTTTTTGATTTAAATGAATGAACAATGTAAAAGCGGTTTGATCTAAGTATATGTATTTACTTATTCTGTGCACTTTATTTGAATTAATTGAAGTGACTTGTTATAATTATTAAAAAATGGATAAATTTCTAAAAAGATCAGCACAATTGTCAACTTCTAGTGCTAGCGCTAGTGAGAGTAGTGAGGCGAAACCAAAGAAGTATGACAACAATTCGCACCAATAGTGCGTTATTGGTTTCGAAATTTTATCAAGTGAAAGCTACATACTACATACAACAGGTCAGTGCTTATATAACATGTTTCTTGAAGATACAGAAGACTTCCATGTCGATTGGGCGAAGAAATGCATAGCTATTTGTAGTGACGGAGCAAAAGCCATGACTGGTTCGAAAAGCGGATTTATTACCAGACTAAAAAAATCGAATGCCAAATAATTGTTGGGTCCATTGCTTTCTGCATCGCCAAGCTTTTGCGCCCAAATTTGCCACAAAAATAAAATGAAATTCTCAATATAACTATAAAAATAGTAACTTCTATAAAATCGTTACAGACACGAATATTTTAAAATCCATGGTTTTACAAGAAAAATAAACTTATGGTTATCATCTATAAAACAAAGCAACTTCGATACATTTTCATCAATTCAGCCTTTTTTTTTTGAAGAAGTGGGGTCTGAGATAAACATCACAGCATATGTACCTGGTACGGAAATAGTATTGCAGAATTTTAAAGATGAATTATGTCAGTATTTCTCGATGCAAGAACTATCAGAAAACACTGGTCAAAGGTGGATAATAAATCCGCTTTTTAATGCGGCTTTAGATGAGGCAGTTTGACACCCAACCTAAAAGAAAAACTGCTGGAATTATCTGCCGATGAAATGTTGCACTTGGCATTAAAGTCTGTCAATTTAAATACCTTTTGGTTAAAAAGAAAGGCAGAATACCCAGAATTAACAACAGAATCTTTGAAGTGTTTGATTTCATTTGCAACAAATAGAGAAATCGCCTAAATTTAGAAAACGTTTTAATTGTAAATGTAACAAAAACGGTTCAGCGATGGGAAAAATTGGTTAATGCAAAACTGGCGCACACTTCACATTAATATGACTCTTAGATATTTTGTTTTTGTTTAATTTGTTCATAATAAATATTTTTAAATATTTCCTTACTAAAAATGTCTTTTTGACTGAGTCTTCTCGACCCTCCACTTTAAGAAACTCTGCTTTAAAGAAATGTTTGTATATTGTAGTGCACCATAAGCAAAAATAAAATTTATACCTATAATTTGTATCTATTCAGATTTTTGGGATATGTAGGATGAATAAAAAATAAAAAATTAACTTAATCAACTACATAAAAATGCTTGTAGAATATTATTAATTTAATTTTATAATATATTAATTATTAAATATTTTTTTTATATAAAATAGTATATTATATAACTGAATTTTTGTTTGTCTTCATCCCTCAGCCCAGACCGCTGAACAAAAAATTCCACAATTGTCATAAGTATAATTCTTATGAAGCTTAAATGCTCCATCAAATTGACCTTTCTCGAAATTTCTTGTACCCTAATATCGTATATTCTGAATTAATAAGTATTAGCTGAAAGGTTGCACTATCAAGAGCGAAAGGTTTTAAAAGTCACATAGTAAAATACGAAATGAGGTACAAGAGGGGACGAATCGATTAAACAAAGATCAACTATTCAGGCGCCTAGTTTTGGAAACAATAATAACTAAGAATATAAAATATTTTTTTAAAATAAAACCAGAAAGAAGGCTTTCATTGGCTATGCCAAAGATGTAATACTCTTCATGCTCCTCCCGGTTGCATCCAACCTTCCTTCATTAGCATCACATCAGTTTGAGTGGCAATTTTATTGTACATTTATTCTTTAAAAGTTTTCCATATAATTTGGGTTTGTATGGGAGGTACCCCTCCTGGTAACTCTAGAATATTTACATGGTTGATGAATATAGATCAGAAACTTATAGGGTCCAAATTTCAGTTCGATGCGTCAAAAAACAAAAAACTTTGTCTAATAAGAACTTTTATTTAAAGGTGGGTTTGTATGGGAGGAACCCCCCCCCTAGTGGTCCGATTCGGCTGATTCCGACAAATGTGCTGCGTATGGTAAAATATGTACGAAATTTCAGCTCTCTAGCTCAAAAACTGAGGGACTAGTTTGCATACATACAGACAGACAGACGGACAGACGGACATGGCTAAATCAACTCGTCTCATCGAGCTGATCACATATATATATACTTTATGTGGTCTGCGATGTCTCCTTATGTGTGTTACAAACTTCATGACAAACTTATAATACTACACAGTCCCGTGAAGAGTATAAAAATTGCTTTACAAAAATTCAGATAAAAAGTTTAAAGTTTGTACTTCAGATTGTTAAAAAATAAATTATTACAAAATCAGCAAAATAGTAGTTTAGCCAAAAACACATGTGGCTCATAAGTGTGTCTGTACATGCCTGTATACCTGTACATACAGTATACTACAGTGTATTCGATAGTCGGGTCTACTCGGTTTCAGATTTGTCACATGATTTTTCTTTGCACTTATATTTCTTACTTATAGTCAATGCCATTTTGCGTTTTTCATAAAGAATTTCTGTTTAATTTTTTTTCTCTTTTACGCCAGCTTTTATGACGACTTGTCGTGTTGCTTTGTGAGATACTTGTCAAGATGAATGTTGCACATGACAACCGTAAATGTTTTAACTCTCATTGTTGTTGTTGCAATTTCTACAATGCCAAGTAAAATCAACTCCTTGTCGTTGGATATAAGACAATTCTGGTGAAGTTTCCTTTTTGAAGTTTGTATATTCTCTTTCTCTATCTCACTCCCATTCCCTCTCCCACATGACTTCCTTATACCACAAATAAAGAATATTTATTGTACATACATACATATACATACATATATATATATATACAATATATAAAAATAAGAAATAGAGTGAGTAAGATACAGAAGCGATCATAATGTCGATACAGGAAATCGATATAGCAATTTTACTATGTCTTCCCAAACAGTTTTTTCTCAGAAATAATTAGTGTACCATAAGAAAGCTAAAGATATGCATGTGTTTTTATTCTGGTTGGTTATTAGAGATCACACAATAGCACACATCTATTTCAAATATGAGAGCCTTGCTAAAGAAAATCATCTTTAGCTTTCGCATTTCAAAACAGAAAATTGTATAATAAATTTCCTTCTAACGCTGGATCAATTATGATTACAAGGTAACAGAAACATAGAAATTGATAAAATATTATATATTTAGGTAATTTACTTAATTTAATTTAAGTTCACTAAAAAGTAGTTTACATATTGCAATATATTTAATAGTGGTAGCCCCACTATTCGTACCAATTTATTAAACCCTTTCAATTATTTGAATAAATTAAGGTTGTACCTAAAACCAGACGTGAGGAACTTATAAACAGCAAAAGATATATGGAACTAGTTACTATATCCGGACTTATCGACTCAGAAGTCTGTTTTCATGGAAAAATGATAAGTATAAGTGGTATTAAATAATAAAAAAATGTTGTTCAGTTTTTATATTGGGTACGACTCCCACAAATTAATATTATATCCTACAAGTTTTCAAATTTAAATTCGTTTAAATATTTCTAAAGAAACAGAGTATTCGATAGTCAGGAATACCCAGCGTTCATTCGTGTTTCTTACAGTGCTTTATTATTCATTTCTACCACCATAATAGGCGTGACATAAGTAAGGTGACCTAAAGGCTACATCATGACTTGGCAGAGCTTGAGTGTCAGGGTGAAGTGCAAAAAAAGTATAAAAATGTTTGCATTATTTCCATTTGCACAAATATTACAACACTTTCATATACTTGGAGTCGCTAAGTCAAAGATGTCGAAAGTTTTTTACCTGCTTTCTTCCGATGTATTGCCCATTTTATATTATAATGATTTTCCAGTAAAAGTTATTACAATCATTACGTTATTCAGAACCATTGTTGTCGATTGTTTTCTTTTGTACAAACATGTTAGCAATCTTACATACATACATATTGTACATACTTTTTGTAGAGTCATTGTTATTATTCTCTTGGTTCTTCGTTCATTTATACTTCACTTTTTCTGCCTCATTACTTTATTTATTGCAAAGATGAATCATTAAAAATGTGTTCATATAATAGTTATTGTTGTTGTTCTGTTCGCATTTATATTAAAATTGCACGTTCTTTCTGTCATCCATCATACAATATATACTCGTATGTATGTTTGCAGGTTTTTTTCTTAAGATTCGTGCTCAAAACGTTTTTACATCTGATTGACTGGAACAATGCTCTGGGCTTGCGGTAAAATATATGGATGTGTGTAAGAATGTCAGTGTTTTTGCTGTTTTGAAATTGTACAAATGTACAATTAAAATTAATTGCAATTTCAATTTGTATAATTATGTCGCTCTAAATAAATAAATTTTTAATTTGCGTCAAGTTTACTCAAGGCTTTTAGTAACATCAAAATTGTCTTCATCATTGTCATTCACATCAGCAGTAAAGCCACCACGCAATAACTTCAACAATAATAACACCAGATGCTGCTGAATTTTACAAAAGCTGCTTGACTCAAGTTCCAACTTGCATCTCGAATTTTGCCACGGGGACACCAAAAGTGTTTATTAAGTGATTATGTTGTTGTTTTTGCTTTGTTCTTTTTTGTTATTTTTTGTTGTTATTTTATTTCTGTTTCCCTATTTAATAATGATCCTTCACATAATATGAATAGTTGTTCTCAATTTGTAGTGATGTTTTTTTTGTGTTTTATATAAGAAAATTAAACCTACCGGACAAATAATGAAATATTAAATGAATATAGCTGCTATCTACACTTTTGCATTTATAAAGAATCGTCAGAATTTCCAATGTTGTCCTGGTTGTTTTGGCTTATGCTCATGCATAGACTCCTTTTATTTGCTTAAGCAAATAATATCATAGGTACAAAAAAGTACTAAATGGTTCAATTATAAGCTAAATTTAAGATGAATGCATTATATATTACATTAATTCTTATTACTGCTATAATTTAGAATTTAGCAGCTTTAAATTAAACTATATGTTGATACACTAATCTAAGTTTTTAATAGTCTATTGCACTTCCTTGCAATTAAATAAGTAATACATATCTCTTAATACCGTAAATATATCCACGCAAAAGCAAAAGAATGACGCGATTTTACAATTTCTTTTTTAGTATGCGATGCGATTAGTTTAAAATTAATATGCTAAAAAAAATCTGACCAATACAAACTTTATAGTCCCGTAAGGGACAACAAAACTAGTTTTGTATAGCCGCAAACAAATCAAAACTTAACAAAATAAGGCAAGACGTTCACCGGAACTTAAATAACTTTCGTTCATTTTGAAAAATATTCAAAACAAATGATTCTTAATTATATGTAGTAGGCTTTGCAAAAACAAATTAAGTGTATTTTGTATAGGGGTTAACTCGTCTAGTGATCGAAAAATCTGATTTTAACAAATTAGCTGCGTATGACAATAAAATGCACTTGTCCGCTTTCAACTCGATAGCTCAAAAACTAATCAGTTTTAAGTTACAAACATCAAGCAAATTAATAAAAGCTGTTCGCATTAGTGGAAAACGTATAGAACTATATATGCTGTGATTAGCCTTCACAACATATCGGACTGTCAGTTTTGTAGGGAAAAGTTCAGTTAAAGAATTCAAACTGCAACATCTTATGCAAAAATTCAGTATTTCTTAAAATGAATTTTGTAAGAAAAAACATTTTATTATAATACTTTTCTTAAATTTATTTATTTATGTCAATGGAATGTTATCTTCTCTGGAACTAATGTTAATTTCTATTGTATTTTCGTCAAATTTTATTATAAAATTTCGTTGTGATACAACATATAAATACTATTTTATACTTATTGCACATCAGTCATACGTCACATTTGCCTAATATGAATTGATAGCTATGAAGATGTAATTTAAGTTGAACTTTGTTATTGCATCTCTCTATTAGCTAAATCAGAATCAATTAGCGACTAAAATTTAACTTGCAGTAACCTATTTATTGTCAAAATCTTCAATTCATCAGATAATTTTATGCATAGAAGAGATTGCAAAAAAAATTTGATTTAAACAACAAAAAGAAAATTGTTCATCGAAATGTGTATTTCATATCTTATACCTTTAAGAAGGCGTATATTAAGTTTGTGCGTAACCGATATGTACATAGGTAACAAACAGAATGTCTATCTGTCCGGGTGCTTCTTTTTTGGAAATTATAATAACTAAGATTCTGAAATCCGGTATTTGATCTTTACTAAAGTCAGTCGGTGTAGTTCAATTTTTACAGTTGAGACTATTTGGGTTTTATCAACAAACAATGACTTTATCTCTCTTACTATATACATATGTAACTGTTAAAAAAGAAACGTTTCTTTTTTATATTCCACTTCTAAGAGGATTAGAGGTAGTTTAAATCTTTTTTTGTTTATATGTATATCATAAATATGTACAAACATATGTATGAACTATGAATTTATGTTTGGCGTGTACTAGTAACAGTAGTACAATAAATCAAATCAAAACAAATAACAAATATAGAAATCTTTGTGCACAAATTATTTCTCACTTTGTGTGCACCGTTGTCTATTGTCAATAAAAATCTTTTTGAAACACCACCGATACTTCTTTGTTGCAACTGATTAAATTTTATGCTTTGAACATCGATCGAATACTTGCGAAAGCTGTGCAGAGATAAAACACAAAATTTGTAAAGTATGCACACTAACTGATGCGTATTTTACAATAATAAAATAATGTTCAAAATCGGAAGAACACAAAAGAAAATCTAAAAACAAATACAATTTGAACAGTTTGAAAAATCTGAAAGCAAATTGAAGACAAAAGATGCAAGTAAAAGGATAGATGCGGAAGGGAATATGGTTTTAAGTGAGTTTAAGGAGAACGGCAGATTTAAATTTGAAATAGTTTTAAGGATACAATATTTAACAATGTTATAGTACTTAAATAATTTATTCAAATTATTGCTCATAAAAAATATGGCCATATAAAAAAAAATTAGACTTTCTGACAGATCCATCCCGATGTGGTGTAAAGAATATGGTTTTAAGTGAGTTTAAAGATAACGGCAGATTTAAATTTATAATCCAATATTTGACAATATGGTAGTACTCAAATAACTCATTTAAATTGTTACTTATATAAAATATGGACATATAAAAACTAGATTTTCTGATAGATCCATCCCGATGTATATATTGTAGTATAAAGACAACATTTGTGTTCATAATCAATAATAAATATTATTGGCTCTTCGAGCTTCGAGGGAGGTGAATTTACTTGTTAAATAATTATTGTATCATTATATGTTTGCAACCAGCTGCCCAAACAAACTTTTAAAGTTGTGTTTTCTTCGTTGACTTTGGATAGTCATCAATTTAAAATATTGCTTATAGTCTTTTTTCATCTTTCAAAAAGAATAACTTTCAGCCTTAAAAATAATTGAAGAAACGTTGAACTAAGTGTATTGAACATCTGTATAAGTAACTAAGGTTTAGAAGGTTTAAGTCGTCAAGCTGAAAACACTCTCTTATGGGTTCCCGGCCTTAGGAACATTGAGGGAAATGAGAAGGCTGACGAACTGGCTCGTTTTGGTGCTTCCCTTGACATATCGTTAGTGGAACAGATCCCAATTCCCCTGGCGGTCGTCAAGAGGAGCAACTTCCTGTTTTTCCTTCAGCTGGCAAATAGGCTTGGTAAGATCTTGAATCTTGCAGAGTGGCACGTGCTACCTGACCTAGTTACAACGAAAATAGGTCACTTAGACTCATCAACAGAAGACGCTTGGATACCGATAGGCTAACAGCGGTTTTTACTGGTCACTGGTGTGTAGGGACTCACGCGAAGAAACTAGCTATTCCGTTCAGAAGCAATTGTAGAAGCTGCGAAAACGAAGAGGAGTCAGTCACCCACTTTCTATGTCAATGCCCAGCCCTGGCAAAAACTAAAAATAAGTTTCTGGACAAATACATCATCAACAACCTCTCGGACTGTTCAGTCACATGTCCGTGAGATTTATTAAAATACCTAAATTCGACAGGTTGGATTTAGTAATGCTGATTGCGTTCGGCGAGGAAGTGATTTTAAAACGGCACTCTAGTGCTAATTGTGGTTCGTAGTGGACTATACGAGTCAGTCACGGAAACCAACCAACCAAGGTTTAGAAATAAAATACATAAATGGTATAGAAAAACTATTTTTTTCGTGTCAATGCTGAAAGCTTTTCATCATATTTTTTTAAACTTTGTAGTTTTGTAAGTGTTTTAATTCCTCCTTTTTGCTGTTGTTTTAAACAATTCAACAAAACATATAGTAATCTTTTAGACTGTTTGTCAATCAGCCAGAGCTATGTTATATATACATATATATTAGTTTTTGTTTTTAAACATTGCTACTAACAATAATAATAATAATTTCTAATATTTTTCATGTCACGTAAGCATAAATAACAACATGAAGACAAATGGCACCGAAATTTATTATTGAAATCTATTAATTATCTTGTTAAAATGTTATTAATTAGATTTGATGATACTACTGCACATACCTATAAATTAAGTTATAATGTACTCACACGCATACACAACAGAAAAATAAATAAAATTGTTCTCATAAAAGCTTACATACACTTCACACAAGATGGAGGGAGGTTAATAATAATAAGCAATTCAAAACAATGTATTATAATTTCGAAATTTGTGTTGTAAAGTTTATAAAATGTAATATACAGTCGGGCCTCGATTATCCGTGATGGTCGGGACCAGAAGCATTACGGATAATCGATTTTCACGGTTAATCGAATAACAATTTTGATTATACAGTTTTATTTAATATGTATTTTTATTATTTAACCAGTGAACATTGGTGTACATACTTCATATTTACATTAAAAAAAATTAATTCTAGGAGTTTATGTATGTATACAGCCGTGTGAGAGCGTTTGCTTCCAAGTTGCTTCTGTGCTTAATAAAAAAAATTCTAAATAAAAATTCTGCCATCACGGATAATAGAGGTAATCACGGTTAATCGAAGCGAACAATTTGAAAACATTGCAAACAAAAAACAATAGACTGATCTTTGGCCATCACGGTTAATCGGGGTTACCGGTTAACCGGATTACGGATAATCGAGGCCCGACTGTAATAATATTTTTGCAATCTGTCTGTAAATGTCATGTTTGCAGTCTGTAAACTTCAGTTTATTCAGGCATGCCAACTTAGAAAAAAGAAAATTATATGTCAAATATAAAATTTTTTGAAATAAAATTAAAATTGGTGTTTCTTTTGGGGTTCCCTCATAATTCTAAATATTTGTAATTTTTTTTTCTGAATCTGACGTTTTGCCCCAAGTTGGCAGGCCTGAGTTTATCATATCGTGTTTGCAAATGCTTCTTCTTTACTATACAAAAATCAACTAAGTGATGGGACAGTATTTTTGAGAAACGATAAATTTTGTCAAAAATATTGTCCGGTATTGAAAATGAATCACTATGATCACTCAAGGATTTGACTACATATCTGTCTTCATAATTTTCACTGTACTCCAAAATTGCCATGCGCAAAAAAAACAAACACAACGTTATCCATATTACAGTGATAGAAGTACAAATATTTAACACTTTTTTCCGACTCTTTTATGACTAACCGTTTGTATGGAAGGTATCCCACCTGGTAACCCTAGGATCTTAAAATTTACATGGTTGATGAATATAGATCCAAATTTCAACGAAATACTTTTTTAATAAGAACATTATTTTAAATTTGGGTTTGTATGGGAGGTACCACCACTAGTGTTCCGGTTTGGCTGATTCCGACGTATCCACTGCGTATGGCAAATAGAAACCTATGTGCAAAATTTCAGCTCTCAAGCTCAAAAACTGAGGGACTAGTTAGCATACATACAGACAGAATAAATAAAAAAAACTCAACTTATTTGCTTAAGCCATTTCGACCGACTCCTTTCAACGTCCATACACTGTGAACTTTTTCCACATTATGCAATTCTTTGTGGGAATTTACTTGTCACATTTATTTGCACAAACTTTATATTCCCCTTTACCCATATGTGGGTACAGAGTATATAAAAGAGTCTGTGAAAGATGTTGGTAAGAACATTCTTTAATAGAGAAACTCAAACACATGTTTACAGGTTTTACAGATGTAATTTTGAAAGGTATTCTTCCAACATCATTAGAAAGCCTGGACGGTTTAAGCTAACATCTTCACCTTTATTTAAGGAGTAAATATTTATATTATCATTGTAATGTTATATTTTGACGATAACTGGCCATCTAAGTAGCTCAATAATTTAATTAAATATTCTCGAAAGAACCACAAATACAAAAATCTTAACATAACAGCTAAATAAAGCGATAAAAAAAAGAATGTGGGCATAATGACTCTTACACACGCAATTTAAAATAATCTAACTGGTGGAATATTGTTGTTTATAAATACATGTATTTACCCACTAGCGCACTACGCTTGAGGAGGGTAGGGCGTTAAAACTAATTGAGACCGTCGGTCTGCTTAGTGTGCCTTCGATTATTTATGTGAACTTAATGCTTGTTTGGGGTTGATTGAACTTTTCAAGACTTTTTTCCACCAGGATCACAGACCCGTGGAGATTAGACACCTACACTACCCTTAGTCCGCCAATGTATTTACTTACATTCACTTACTTTACTGAAACAGGCACATAAATTTGCATTGTATATACACATTCGAGGGTAGATAAAAAAGTCTTGAGAAAATTCCATAAAAGACATTTCAAGTGAACTTTTTACTCTTTGCAGCGGAATTTACATAGTGTATATATTTGTGATCAGCTCGAAGAGACAAGTTGATTTAGCAAGTTCCTCAGTTTTTGAGCTAGAGAACTGAAATTTTGTATATAGGTTTTTACCATACGCTGAAAATTTGTCGGAATCAGTCGAATCGGACCACTAGGGGGGGTACCTCCCGTACAAAACCCCACTGACATTAATGTTCTTATTAGAACAATTTTTTTGTTTTTAACGTATCGAACTGAAATTTGAAGTCTATAAGTTTCTGTTCCATATCCATCAACCATTTGAATTACATGATCCTAGATCCAAGAGGGGTAACTCCCATTCAAACCAACACTTAAATTTATGTTATTTTATAAAAAGTTTTTTGTTTTTTGACTTATCAAACTCAAATTTGGACACTATAAGTTTCTGATCCATATTCATCAACCATGTAAATTTCATGATCCTGGGTGGTCACCTGGTCAGGAGGGGTACCTCCCACACAACCCCAAATTAAATGACAAACTTATCTATATCTATCTATATCTATATCACTATATATAAATATATATAATTGTAAGCTTTATCGTGTCTATGCACGCTAATCTCAGAAACGGCTTAACCTAGTTTAATGCGGTCTTAACTGGTGTATTGTTGCAAGCTCCGTATAACATTTAGCGTTCATTTTATCGAAATCGACCTATTAAATCAAAAGATAATCATATTTTTAATTCTGTTGCCTACTTTTTGGCTGGTTTTCGAATGTTTTCGTCTTTAGCTGCGGGGCACCATTAAAAATCTGATATGTAATTAGGGAAAAAGATAACAAAATACACGCTATTACAAACATATTTTGAATACCACGCGTACGAAGTAGGGGGCACAGCTAGTAAAGTACAAAAGTACAATAAAAGTGCCACTCAAACTGTGTTCTTTGTTGATAGTCAAACTGTAACAGAGAGAATATAGTGATGCTAAGACACGAAGGTTGGAGGAGCGTGAAGAGTATTACATCTTTGGCATAGCCAATGATAGTCTTCTTTCTAGTTTTTTTCTCATTTTGGTTAATTTTTTGAAGTATACTTTTAGCCGCTGTTTAAATATTTCATTTCTGAGACAAAAACAAAAGCAAAGATATTTTACATAACTTCAGATGGAGTTAAAAGCTTTACATCCAACGAATTCGCATACATATTTAGTGTTAAACCTTGTGCTGTGGTACTGAAGACTTCGTGTGTGAGTCTGACTCCGACCTGACCAACTTTTATAATTTCTGTAGTTAGCAGTCTACATAAAGAAAACAACCTTTGTGGTTTTTATAAAATGGAGTAAACCAAGTTTTATACAGTTATCTAGATTCTTCATAAGAAAAGCTTAAAACTGAATTTAACCTATGCAGAGTTAGATAATGTTTGTAGCACATCTTCACATCTGCATCGTTTAGATTACGGTTTTTTAATTATAATGCCCATTTACAATATTTTTGTAAGGACTTATTGATTCACCCTCGTAGTATGTAAGTATGTTGAAATGTAGATTCATATGTATCTACGTAGCTGATTTGTAGGCACGTCATGCACTTGAGCCCAATTATGTGCTTTAAACAAGTCACAAGACCAAGCCAGAGACAGTAGGTACATACATATATATGCATATATAAATGTTTATATGAATATATAAGATGTACATTTATAGCCATATACATACTTACATAAATACACGTGCCGCAATCAGTTTTGAAATAAAGCGTGTCGAAAATGCAAACTGAGCCTGCACAAATTGGCGTTTGAATATACAAGCAAATGGTACCTTTTTGAGCTCATAATAAAAAAAAGATTCTGTTGGTATAAAGTAAACATGCCTTAGATTGGTTGATAAAATGACAGTAGAATTAGAGAAAAACTTTAAACACAAACAAAAAATTTAGTATTTGAATTTCTTTGTTATGTAAATACTTTTCATTGTACAAGTTTGTTGTAACTAGATGTGCATCTTACATGTGTGGGTAATATTTAATTACATATGTATGTTTTATTTTACAGCCATACAAAGTACTAGCGTTCCCGGCGTGCCTTGTTGCGCCCACAACTTGATGATAGTGCGTGATTTTTGAAGTCATTGTTTTTTATTAATAATTCACGTGAATGACAACATATTTTAATACATATTCCATTCGCCATATAGCCTGAACTCAATTTCGTGAGCGATTTGTGCAGTTACTAAGTTGGTAACACTATTTTATTTTTTTCTCTTTGAATGTGTTTATACAGAATATATAGATTAGAAATATGACCTTCATTATGCTGTATCACGTCACAATTTTTTATAGTCACGTTTAAACATTAAAAAATCACCAAAATCTGGGGAAAACCCTCGCAGGCCTTTGCTTTTGTTCTTTGTTTCATTTAACACTAGTTAACTGTCTCTATATAAATAGTATGTGTAAAAGGTCCAGTAGAGTTTTTAATATTTAATTTAATATGTTTAATAAGTTTCGGATTCGGTTCCGGTTTCGGCCAAAACTGCGACCAGGGCCAAATGCATAAACAAACATTCTCTACGCTGCAGACGAACAAACCAATGTGCAATGTGTATCCCCCTCTACCTCTGTCCACCGCATCATCACATTTGATTACTTTTTGGACTTACACCTCTCTAAAGAAGTTTCACTTCAAAAACAAAGAATAATTTTAAACTTATTTTTCCCTTACAATTAGCATAGTAAAGGATTCATGGCAAATAGTAGTCCAGTCAAAATAGAGGAAAAAACGACGAATCTTTGCAATAATTCGCATAGAGCTGACAATTGGTGTATGCCTTAAGGATACTATTATAAATAGAATGTGAAAAGTCCCCATCGATCCAAGGACTGACATAACAGTTATTCAAGGTCAAAGGTCACTGATTTCGGTTTTTCACATTTTTCTCGTAAACGGTAAGTGTTATCGAAAAATTTGTAGGGCAATATTGTAGATCATATAATTCTATACAAAAACTATTTCACTTACGAATCACCATTCTCGAGTTATCGCGATTCCAAAGTTGAAGATTTCGTATTTTACATAATATGCACACATTTCGGCACCACTACTAATACTAATATGTACGTTTACACGGCCTGTATACTTCATCGGACGCTCAATTTAAGTAAAAATATGAATATGGTACATTCAGTCTCTAATCAAAGACTATGAATATATCTCAGTATATATGGATAAATCTCTCGCAATGAGAGAGCTCACTCACGATACTTATCAACAAATTGGTTGTAATTTGCTTGTGGTGGCGTCGGTGATAATAAAATTAATAGTCATTATGCTCGAGAAGTTAGAATAGCTTGAAGGATTAAAATGACTGGCTAAACATTTAATAATGTTAAATTAAATCGAGCTGACTAAGTACTTTCTCTTTTAACTATGATACCCATAGATCCTTTATTATTATTGTATTTCAACGCTTGAGTATCATTGAGACATTTTAGAATGAACTTGAAAAATTCTTGGAATATGAGTTAGCCCCCTAACCATTGTCACTCTTCGATGAAATTGGAATGCGTAAAACACAGGAATCTCCTATTGATAATTACTTTCAATCTGAGAGCATTGAAATTGACAACACAAATGCTACTTACATCATCGATCGAGGATATCTATTACACCACGTTATGTGGGATCGGGAAGGAACATTTATTGTTATTATCGATAAATACGTACAGTATGTACATAGACATTTTGGTCATAGCGTCAATATAGTACGATTTATTTATAAAATATATGTACATATACGAATATTTGATGAATAAACTAATTATGATAAAAATGTTAAAGCTGCAGAACAACGTTATCGGACTACAAAAACATCTTCTGATGTCGTTTTTGATCGACCAACAAACCAACAACAATTTCTGTCAAATACTCAAAAATTCAATGGAATAAATACAATTATCGTTGTTGGTGAAGATGTAGATTTAAGTTAATATTACTGACTACACGAACCCCAATTGAAAACCTGGAAAAGTTTAAGTACAAAGAATATGTTCTTCGGAAAGTTTATCTGCATATCCAAAATCTTAACCACATATTTTATTTTGACATGCAATAACTGGCTGTGATATGTACTACATCAGCAATTTTCAAAAGGTATAAAACAACAGTATTTAAATTGTTAGAAAAAAGTTATGATTTAATTGATTGTGCAGAAGTATTTAAAAAGATAAACTCTACTCCAGAACTCATTATCAAAAGTGGTATTCGCTTTCTTCTAGCTATATATGGAGCTCCAAAATATTTGATTCTATTGACAAGTTTAGATATTTAAGTTTTGTAAAAAACACACGAAACAACAAAAGAGTACAACTATATTGTCTTCCTCCAACATCTGCTTCTGCATATCAACACTTATATCGTGTATATTATCAAGTCCAGGTGTGGCTATGCAATCAACTGGGCCCAAAAGACTGTGGTTGGAGATTAATAGACAACAGTTTGGAGCCAATTCAAACAATTGTCGCACCTGCTCCAGAATAACTTCTTAGAATAATTTTTTGTAATTTTAAGAAGGGTTGCAGTAAAAGTTGTGCCTGCAAAAAAATTAGACTATTTTGTTCACCAGTATCAACAATTGTCAATGCAAGTCTTGCCGCAATGTGGAATCAAATGCAGATCCAGATGAAGATTCTTATGAACTGATGCATTTTTTTTCTTAGAGCAATCTATAGATGTCCATCAAGGAGAGTAAGAAGAAAGCGAAGAAAAAGACACCAGATTTGATGATTATCCATACGACTAAAATTTTCCGTAAAATTAAGAATAATCCGTTCCACTTTAATTAGTACTAGGATCGCCCATTGGTCGAAATTCGACCGAGAAGAAAGAAAGTATTTAATTGTGTAACACAAATCTAGCTGAATCCTTGCTCGCAGCGAAGCGATAAGAAGCGGCGGACGAAGACTGTCAGGCAGAGTGCGCGATATTCATTTCTTGCTCTTGATTGTTGTTGTTTTCATATGTTTTTATGTACACAATCTATCGTTCATAGGTATGTACATATTCGCTTGAAAAATATTTTCTTTCTCTCATTCAACAACTACGCTGTGTAAACAGTGAGCCTTATGGTGTTTGCAATGCATGTTGTTGTTGCTATAAACGCTTGTCTTTCTCACCTGTTTTTTACAACCTTAACATTAATATATTGGCATAATTACACCTTACCTTTCTAACCATATAATTTTCATGAAAATACGTTGCCGTTAAGGAAGGTAAAACGTTGCGAAAATAATCTTGTCTCCGTATTAATATATAGATTAATTGTACCATTTTTTCAAGCAATGTTGTTTAATAAATCTTAATCAGAATAGATCGTGGAGTATGCTTACTGGGGAAACCACGCTAGAAAAAAATGCTCCAAATATACTACCTCATTTGGTGGAGCCGAAATGTGTGCATATTATGTAAAATACGAAATCCTTAACTTTGGAATCGCGATAACTCGGGAATGGTGATTCGTAAGAGAAAACGTTTGATAATAATGTTTGTATAGAATTGTATGATCTACAATATTGCCCAACAAATTTTTCGATAACACTTATCGTTTACGAGAAAAATGTGAAAAACCGAAATCTGTGACCTTGAATAACTTTTGCGTCGATCCTCGGATCGATGAGGACTTTTCGCATTTTATTTATAATAGTATCTGTGCGAATTATTGCAAAGTTTAATGCTATTTTAACTGGACTATAGGTGCTATGTAAGGCAACAAACTCATCATATCGTTTTATTTCTCTGTTGTTTTTGATCTCGAAGTGGCACAATAGCAGTTTTGTTGAGGATTTTAGATCTTCCTTGTTTTCCAAATAAAAAAATTTTTGTATAAAATTTTGAACGGTTCATTCCTCTTAAACTGCATCCAGAGTATTTTTAGCCAGCTCACAATTTCCCCATCCGTATTTTTTTTCCTGTTTGATATTGTCTCTTCTAGAAATTTGGTTGAGACAAAACTTTTCTTTTCATTTCATAGAAAAGGAAGCTATTTTATATATTATAGTTTGCTAATGGCATGGGATAGCTCACTATAGCTCACAATAGCTAAATACATAAGCGAACCAATTAGTGACTGATATTGTACGATATTTTCTTGAACACAATTGTCTTCTTTACATCCCACTTGAAAACCTGGGTCGAGAGGTGTAGCAACTTGACGACATGTTCGCTTTCCGTACTTGTCCAATAACGTGTCAATGTACTTCTTCCGGCATAATGACACCGCACCTTGTTTACTTTCTCGCTCTAAATTTTTCTACGCAAACGTTATGCATATACACTATTATTAGTTTATAGCAATATATCATAAAGTCATCTCTTTCATTCTGTTGACATCCCTCTGTCAAACAAAATACATACGCATACTGGGGTGTATAGCATTAAAGATTTACAAAAAAAAATGATAACATAATTGCCGTGCGATATTTGTCAGCATCCGTTATAAAATCAATCTCAAAACATTTTCAACAGCTTCATATACTATCAAATAAAAATTATATACCTATCGCTTTAAATAAAAATCAAAAGAAACTTGATAATGGGGAATCGTTCTTCACGAACTCTTAGTCCTGAAGAGATAAACGCTCTTCAAGACGAGACGGGCTTTTCGCCTTATCAAATCGATTATTTGTATAATTACTATAAATCGCTTTTTCGTGATGATAATGGAAAAATTCTACGCAATGAGTTGATGCGTATGCCACAAATCATTATTCACCCAATGGGCGAGCGCATTGTGGATACTTACCTATATCCAGCTGCTGATTTTAATCAATTCTTGTATGGTTTGGCGCACTTCCTCATAGTTGATCCTTGTAAGAAATATAATCCAAATACTCGCTATGAAAAGCTCAAGGTAATTTTTCGTATGTTTGATGATGATGAGGACGGCACATTAAGCGTGGAGGAATGCAAGTCACTTTTGCCATATTTTTCTAAATCACAAAATGAACGAGAGGTTTTAGAGAGACGCATGCATTTACAGCTGGCATCAAAAGATCCAGGTGGCAGTCAGTTTGGAAAAATAAGTCTTGACGATTTGTTTATGATTTTAAGCACGGTCGAGTTCAATGATTTTTTGGCAATTAATTTTTAGTTTCCTGTTCAAAAACGGCAAAAATTATAAATTCTGAGGTTGTGGGGCCTTGGTTGATCTAAAATGACCATGATAAAAATATCTATATTTTATTTTAAAAAATGATTATATATTGTATAACGTTTAACATGTAAAAAATAAATGAAAGAGAGATAAAGTTGTTATTACAAACGATATCTGTTTGAGTTGTTAGGAGTAGGGATAATATTTGATTATTCTTTTACTCGAAAAAAATAGCGTTGTTTAGTTACTTTACCATAAAAATTTACGCAACAAGAAAAGAACAACCAATTTAATGTTAGTACAGGAGTTGTACGAGTTCTTTCCAAAACGTATCGCGAATTTTGAATTTATGTGGACTACGATTTTTTTGTGGCGTTATGTTGGTACTCATATCTCTCACTTATGCTGACATACGTTGATTTGGTCCAAGGTAGCTTCACCATATGCCACAATCAACATTCGCAATGCGTCCGCGCACTTAATTATGTTTTTCACACAAAATTTGTTACAGATTCGTTGAATAAGAATCCAAGCAAAACAGTTGTCAGAAATTAACTAACCATTCAAAATCGCCGACCTTACCAGCATAAGTGAGTACATGAGTACCAACATAACCCCACAAAAAATCGAAAATCGAATATACGTAGCCGGCGTAAATTGAAAGTTCGAGATACTTTTTGAGCAGGCCTCGGATGCTGCAATAATAATGGCATTTGGCCGCAAATTTAAGATTAAATACTGTTGTAGTGTTCTAAGCAAGTATGATTTATTTTATATTTTAATAAATACAACGTCCGACAATAATGTCTATCAAAAGAAGAGTTCAGATTAAAACCAGAAAGAAGGTTATCTTCGGCTATGCCAAAGTTGTAATACTGTTCACGCTCCTGTGAATGAGCATACCGAAATATTATATCATTGATTTGACGAACGTTAATGGTAGAGTCAGTATTCATATTCATATGTAGATGGCGCTAATACTGACTCTAAGAAATATGTGTCATATGTAGATGGCCCATATATATTGCACTTTTGTCGGAATTATCCGAATCGGACCCCTGGGAGGGTTACCTCCCATACCGACCCAAATTGCTGCAACTAAGGGTGATAGTGATAAATGGGTTGGGAAAAGGTGATGAGGAAGGAGCTTTCACGTTTATTAGTGCAGTTGGATAGTCAGTAAATGATATATGCGCTGTGCACCAAGTTCTGTTGGGGTATATAGAGCATTTCTGTATTGAGGATAGAATATAGTCTGATCACATGCCGTTGATGTTGTGTTTGAAATTTTAAAATAAAAGAAACCAGAAAGAAGGTTATCATTGGCTATGACAAAGATGTAATACTCTTCACGCTCCTCCGGGTTGCATCCAACCGAACGGCGATAAATGCCAGATATCAGATATGCTTTCTTTCTTAGCATCACTATATTCTCCATATTATAGTTTGAGTATCAACAAAAAACACTGTTTGAGTATCAAATGTGAGCACAGTTTGAGGGGCACTGTCGAATCATTCCTGGAGTAGTTCCGACGGCTGTCTGCCCTCAGCAAAGTCGTCTTCTTGAGTTTGTTCTTCAGGCGAGGAGAAACACAAAATACGTCTGCCTTCGTTTGGTTCTTGATTGCTTCTGCCTTTTATTTCTTTTATTCTAACTTGACTAACTTGTTTATAATGTATTAAGATAATTAATACAAAAGATAATTTCAAATGACTTAAGATAACTTAAGAGAATTCAAAGTACAATTCCCAAAAATAATAGATGAAGATAGGTAAAAACCAGAAAGAAGGCTATCATTGGCTATGCCAAAGATGTAATACTCTTCACGCTCCTCCGAGTTGCATCCAAACTTCCTTTCTAAGCATCACATCAGTTTGAGTGGCAATTTTATTGTACTTTTACTCTATATAAGTTTCTCATTTAATTTGGGTTTATATGGGAGTTACCCCTCCTGGTAATCCTAAGATCATGAAATTTGCACGGTTGATGGATATATCAACTATCAGAAACCTATATTGTCCAAATTTCAGTTCGATATGTTACAAAAAAAAAAAAAAAAAAATTATTGAGAACATTAATTTAAGGAGGGTTTGTATGGGAGGTACCCCTAGTGATCCAATTCCGACAAATGTGCAGCGTATGGTAAAAAGAAACCTATGTGCAAAATTTCAGCTCTCTAGCTCAAAAACTGAGGGACTAGTTTGCATACATACAGACAGACAGGCGGACAGACGGACATGGCTTAATCAACTCGCCATCGACCTGATCACAAATAAATATACTTTATGTGGTCTGCGATGTCTCCTTCTGTGTGTTACAAACTTCATGACAAACTTATAATACTATTCACTCAAGTGAAGAGTTTAATCAAGAGACTTCAAAGCTTAGTGAATATATACAATTAAAGCTCTATTAGATTAACAGTTCGGCGCCAACATACTCCCCGCTTGGAAGCTCCTTCAAACCAACTTAAGTCCCATTCGACTTCAGAGGTAGCGGGCATATTTTGTGTATGCTGCGCTTCAATATACCAGACCTTGACTTCACTGTGACTGCTCTAACGATTCCGTCCTGTCCAGGGTTTACTTCCATTACACGTCCTAGGCACCACTTATTTGGCGGGGCGTTCTCATCCACCAGAAGGACCAGTGTACCTACTGCAATGTTGTTGTACACCTTAGCCCATTTTTGGCGTTGTTGCAGTAGGGTCAAGTATTCCTTTGACCACCGACGCCATACTTCTTGCTGAACGGCAATGACACGCTTATATCGATTCACCATGGACAGCCTTAGGAAGTCGTCAATGTAGACCTCTGCTAGAGAGTAAAGTGGTCTACCCTCGAGAATATGACCTGTGGTTAATGCTTCCAAATCATTTGCATCTCACCGAGGGCAGAGTGGACGAGAGTTCACTATTGCCTGTACTTGCGCCACCACTGTCGATATTTCTTCATAGTTTAACGCCATCCCGTTAACCTGTTTTGGCAACAGCCTTTTTGCAACCTAATCACACTCTCCCATAGTCCCCCAAAATGTGGGGATCTTGGAGGTATAAATTTGAACTCTACACCTAAGGATCCACATTCGTGGAAAAGCCTTTTTTCTAGCTGGATCCTTATGTAGCTTCGTTGACATCTCTCGTAGCTCTCGGCATGCTCCTACAAAATTTGTGGCGTTGTTGCAAAAGATTTCGCAACACATTCCTCTTTGCGCGAAAAAACGTTTGAGCGCAGCCGGCGTTCCTGGCTTAAGTTCATCACTAACTACAAATGGACAGCTTTAGTGACTACACAGATAAACAGACCCAGATACACCTTGATTGGTCGCCGTCCACACCCATTAAAATGCATCTGCATTGGGCCCGCAAAGTCAGCCCCACCTCTTTGAAACGGATGCATCTCTCCTCTGATTCAGTATGATGGCAAATCTCCCATGAATTGGTTGGCCAGTAAAGGTCGTTGTCGAAAACAAGCAATACAACCTCGAACTGTCTGCCGAGCTACAATTGATAATCCAATATCTTTGACGTATCTAGCTTGTGCACCAGCATGAGCGTTAATCCGATGCATAAAACACAAAAGCGACTTTACCACTAAATGGTTGCTCAGCAATAATATAGGATGCTTGATACCGAATACGATATTTGCTCTTGCCAAACGTCCACCTACACATATCATAGCCACCCCTTCAGAGTGGAGTAAGCTTCTGAACATATGCTGATTTTACTATCTTCTCTGCGCTTAGGCACGTGAACTCTTCAGACAAACACACATTCTGTACATTGTGTAGTGCACTTGGATTCCTAACGTCAAAATTTCTACAGATTCGTAACCATCTATATATATAACCAAAGACTCACTTCAACTAAACAAAGTCATTTACGAATTTACAACTGCCAACAACATCCTCATATCCCACAGAGAGTTGTGTCGCTAAACTAAACGTAGATTTCCGTTCTTCATGTACACTTGACCTGTTCCAATCCCCAATTTTTCAATTATTCCTTGGCCCTTTCAAAAATTCTGGGCCTTCTAGCTATAACTTATTCGTACCCAGTTCCCCTGGATACATCCCTCGCGATGCAATATCCGCAGGGTTCAACTTCATATCAATTTTCAACCTATTTTCCCATTTCATAAAACGATTCAACGCAATGTCACACGTGCCCCTAAACTGGACTTATTTGCCCTAAATGGCAAGCGAACTATAAAACGCCCTGCAAAGTTTGCTTCACATTTGCCAAAATGTGATCTTCGCCAAATTTCTTTTCAGGCGTTTGCTGATTCTTTGAACTCTGTATATCTTCCATTTTCGAAACAGATTCCACCATCTTGCTCAACTTATCCTCTTCTAACTCCTCAGTAACCATTGCTCCTGATAATCCACAGGTAAGAGAAGGTGTACCTTCACCGACTACCAACCATCCCAAAAGAGATTTCTGTAGCAATGGGGCATGCGGTGCCAACCGAATTTGGCCTACTGCCACCAATGAGAAGAATAAGTCGATGCCTAACAATATATCAATGGTTTCGCTGGAATTAAATTTCGGAATAGCAGCTTCACCCCCTTGGGTAAGTTCCATTGACCTTCTAGCTTGGATCTATTAGGCACATAACTCGTAATGTGATTAAGAACTAAAAGTTGAGATGCTGTAGAGAATGATGAAAGTCACGATTTCAAAAGAATATCCACGCAGTTTTGAACACCTGCTGTGTTATAGTCTATGCCATGAACTGTTAACACTGCATTCTCTACCTCTAACCCTAGCCTTGCTGTAAGACTGATGGTTACGAAATTAACCTAACTTCCAGCATCAAGCACACACCTTCAATTCAGAAACTCATTTTCTTTACCCTTCACCAAAATCAATGCTGTTGCCAAATAACAAGCACGACCATTTGATAAGAGCAAACTATTCAGTGAACTCGTTACCGATTGCACTGCTGACTGAATCTCATCACATGTACCATTGGAAGAAGACCCTCTATGTAAAAATGCATGATGAAGACATATATTGCGGGACGCTTTGGTGCTATGGCGTCTGCTAAAACAATTAATGCACAACGCCAATCTCTTCGCTTCATAATACCTTTGCATCACGTCCAGTCCTAGGAAATGGGGGCAATCCGACAACCTATGAGCACCAGTACACTTAAAGCAGGTTCCTTTTTCTTTCTTAATTACTGATTTCAACGTGGTTCGATTGTTTGAAACCTTTCCACTAAACTTCGATTGATTCGATGACCATTCCTGATTTAGTTCGCGACCTATCATATTAGTGTACCGACGAATTATAAATTTTGAGAATAGTTCCCAACTAGGCAACTCCTCACGGCTATAATCAAGTTCCCAACTGTAACAAACGCCCGTTCACATTCGCATTCAATTTTTCTCTGTTTATTTATTTGCTCTTTAACTTGAGCTCTAGTTCTGATTATACACATTTTGTCAAACATAAATATAATAATTAATGTTAATACTAATCATACACGTTTGATACATACATACTCTTACTTACTACCATACTATACTTAATACTACACAACGTTGTAATGTTTTTTCATCCAGCTTGCTGCTAACTTGATGCACTACGATTGCACTTAAATTATCTTCAGTCGAAACCAATGTATGTAATGCAGCAAACTGAGAGGTTACTGCGTCAACAATGCGCCTAAGGGAATCTGCATCCGCATTAGCGACTTTCTCTAAGTTAAATAGTTCCCTGATATGAGCCTGAATAATAATCGCTTTATTCTCTAAACGATTCTTTAAAATCTCAAACGCCTTCTCATAATTGGAAGACTTAAGCTCTAAAGATTCTATTGCATTTAATGGTATAAAGACGATCGCAAGTGTAAAAACTTCGATAAAGTATCAAGTTCGCAACTAGAATCTATCAACGCCATAAAAGTGTTGTGCCAATTTGACCACTCCGTAAACTTGCCAGAAAAAGGAATTGTTATTGTGGGCAACCTTGCCCTTCTAGAGAAATGAAATCCTTCCAAGGGCGTATGATTTATAGCTGTACTATGAAGTGATGACTCCAACATGCTTGATCATTGACGTTGCTGCATGTTAATATTTTTGATTTCACTGCACAGAATATCTTCTCAAAACTCTGACGAAAGCTTACATGAACTTCAGTTATACCCTGTTTCTCTATTTCCGATTGCAGGTTACAAAGTTGGGTGAACTGTGATTCAACTAAACCTAATCTTGATTCTAAATCCTTAATCGTTATTGACGTACCATTATTAGTGACGTAGTCCATACATCAATCCCAAGAGCTCAATAAACCTTCTCGCACTGAAGTTAGATTTTTCTTGCCGTTTCGCTTCGGTGCCATTGCAGAACAATCTATCAAATATCTTGTTTGCTATAAAAAAATTCAATGCCTACGAATCAAGACGAAAATATAGCCAAGTATTTCTCACTTGCCTAATGCAATCTTCGTTAATCTTCAAATGCACCACAAACGAAATCACAGAACTCAACTGCAAATCGAATACAACCAAGAACAACTGATTGGTTGAATCTAAACCCAATTCAATTCAATTAAATTTCAATTTAAACACAAGCCAAGCTAAAGACCAGATCACTTCTTTCAATTTCAATTTCAAATTAAACAGATCAATTCCTTCAATATCCTTTCAATGCGCACACAATGTAAAACAACAACTCCCCTGCAGTATGCTCGGTGGCAATTGTCTCCGTTTCGCTAGTCATTCACCGGTCCCTTTTGTACCAGCGAGTTCCTTGTCACGTTTTCAACAGAAGCGAGCCAGTAAGAGAACAATTGAGAGGCAACAATTTGGCGTCATACAACAAGTAAAGAAGTGAAAAAGGGTATTTATTTAAACTTTGTTTCTTTCTTTATTTTAGTTATTCTTTTAAAAATAGTGAACAACAACATTAAAATAAAAAGCCGTCATAACCAAAGGTAAGTAAAGAAGTGAAAAAGTGTACTTATTTAAATTTTAATTGGTAATGTATTGCAATGAACTGCCCAATTATTCCTAAACTTTTTAGGGTTCCGTACCCAAAGGGTGCTAACGGGACCCTATTATTAAGCTTCCGCCGTCCGTCCGACTCCGCTCTATCTAATAAATCGCAATAGTTAGACAGTCGAAATTTTCACAGAATGTGTATTTCTATTTTCATGAGAGCAACAAATACTTAAACTAAAATAAAGTTAAAAAATTAAAGGGGTCCCCATACAAGAAACGTGTGCTCCAATATGCACTGCGCACAGTTTTAGATGCTTTGTGATTTATTTCGTTTCATATTTTGGTCATGTTTTTTTTTTTTGTAGTATACTTTTAGGCTTTATGAATATTTCGTAAAAGCTTTTTGTCAATTTCATAATAAATGCATATTCATTGTGTTTGGAATTGCTCGAGCATTGAGTTATTGAATACATAATTCCTTTTTGCGGCAAAAAATTTTTTACGATGGTACGGAGCCCTCCGTGTGTGCCGCCTCACACTTGGCTGATTTTTTTTATACTCTTCACGGGAGTGAATAGTATTATAAGTTTGTCATGAAGTTTGTAACACACAGAAGGAGACATCGTGGACCACATAAAGTATATATATTTGTGATCAGCTCGATGAGACGAGTTGATTTAGCCATGTCCGCCTGTCCGTCTGTATTTATGCAAACTAGTCCCACAGTTTTTGAGCTAGAGAGCTGAAATTTTGTACAAACCCAAATTAAATGAGAAACTTATATAGAGTAAAAGTACAATAAAATTACCACTCAAACTGATGTGATGCTAAGAAAGGAAGGTTGGATGCTACTCGGAGGAGCGTGAAGAGTATTACATCTTTGGCATAGCCAATGATAGCCTTCTTTCTGGTTTTTTTTTTTTTTTTGCTTTCAGAATCAATCACTTCAGCAGTGCAAACGTTTCTCCCAAAAACCTGCTTCGGAAAGCAATACGCCTGAATAAGAAACGTTTGCACAAGAAGCACTCTTTACTAAGAAAGCAGGAAGAATCCCTCGCGGATGATGGCAACCTTTGAATCCACGTATTGAACTTTAAAGAATAGTCAATTTGTTTCTCTGCGTCTTCTTCTTTTTTCTCAACTGTTGTATAATGAATTTTTTAGTATTAAGAATTGGAATAAAATGTTATTAATTTATTTTATTTATTTAACAAATTAAACCTAATATTTAATACTAGACTTAATATAAAGTTTAACGAGCGCAAGCTACGCGGGCCTTCGACTCGTGATTGAATTATATGTCCTAAATATTAATATTTGAAATCTTAAAAAAATTGTAAAATTTGGTATGTTAAGGGATGTGGAGTCTTTAATAATTGGGATGGAATTTGGGAACCAAAAATGAAGACCTTAATGCTCCCCAACTTCTGGCAGGCGTCCAAGAGATGGTCAACGGTCAGATCGGCTCCACAGAAAGGGCATGGTGGACGGGTTGTTCCATTGAGAAGATGTTTGTGGGTGTCCTGCGAGTGTCCAATGTGCAGGCGAATAAAAGTATCACTTACCCGTCTCGCTAAGTTGGCGGGCAGGGTAATTTTTGAACACGTCTTGTTGATAGTAGAATGCCGATGTTTGAATTGTGCCCATTAAGACAGCTTCTTCGATCGAAGGTGACATGTGACGAGGTTCTTTATATATTTTGAGTTGGTCGGCGTTAAGTAGTGAGACGGGGCGTTGCTAATATGCCGTATCAGCGCATTCGTTTCCATTTATTCCTTGATGACTAGGAGCCCAGAAGGTAGTAATTTTGTTGCGGTGTTGAGTGGAGATTTTCTGGATTGCACGAATCGTTGGGCCATTATAATGACAATTTTGTTTGGCTAACAGGGCGGAAAAATTTCCCGTTATTATGGACAGCAAATTGACAGGCTTTTAGAATTGCAAAGGCCTCTACGTTGAAGATGGAGTTATGTAATGGTAGTGAGCCTCCAGCAATGATTTTCTCCCTGTTATCTACGACGGCAAAAGCCGTGGAGTTATTGGGTTTTGTTCCATCAGTGTAAGGCCAATTTTTGTTACCCAGTTTCTCTTTGTCGCATAGGAAACGTGACACATATTCGGAGCTGGTGGTTGTGTTTTTGGGTAAACTGTGAAGACAGGCTAGGGAGGGGATAATTATGTTGGAAATCTTTGGTGGAGGCAATTCTAGTTGCTTGCAATGTATGGCACAGCGCCTGATGATAGAGAGACATTTATAATGCCGATTTTTCTTAAAGATGCCGTCGAAATCTTTTGCTAGCAAACGGTTTGATGTTAAATAAAGCTTTGGGATTAATTTCAGAGTAGTTGCTTCAATCCTTTCCATGATGTTGGGTAGCCCAGCTTCCGCCAGAGTGCAGGCAGTGGGGGAAGTGGGAAAAGAATTAATCGAACGTCGTACAGCTGCGTGGTATGGGGGTTGTATTCTCCTCAGATGGGACTTCGCACACCTACCAAAGATGGGAAGACCATAATCAATTTTGGAGAGCATAAGGGCACGGGTGATATTAATGAGGGTGTTTATGTGGATATTGGTGTACTTAGAACTTTAGAAATTTAATGATGTTAAGTCTAGATTCTAGTTGTTTTCTTAAGTTAATACAATGTTGTTTAAATAAAAATTTCGAGTCGAAAGTTAAGCCCAGTATTTTTAAATAGTCAACAGTCTTTATGCATTTGTTTTTAAAAGTTATATCAGAAAAATTACACTGGTGTTTTCGGCATATGTGCAGAAGTTGATTTTTATCAATGGAAAGCGAAGCTCCTGAGCGTGCTCCCCATAATTCTAGATTATTGAGAATATTAAGAAATTTATTTTTTACAGATTGGATGTCTTTATTTTTAGTAAAAATAATAGCATAAATAGATACGTGAATGTTTTTGTATCTCGAGAAGATGGAGTTTATTTGTTCAAAAGCTATAACAAATAATACTACGGATAGTGAGGAGCCTTGTGGGACGCCGTTGAATAATTTGTGGGAATCTGATGTAATGTTATTGACCCGAACCCTAAAGGAATGATTGGTAAAGGACTTTATAAGTTTATAAAGCCTAGGACCAATACCCCAGAGCTCGAGCCGACTAAGTACTGCATGATGCCCCACGCGATCAAAGGCCCTTTCAGAATCAGTTGCCAATATGGAGACATGATATTTTGTCTAAAGGGCGTCCGACACGAAGTGTTGAATGCGCAATTAAGCGTCCATAGTGTTATGATTTTGTTTAAAAGCTACCTGGTGTTGAAAAATTAGGTTTAAACGGGATATAAGCCACATTAATCAGCGCCCTATTATTTTATCGATCGTTTTACCCAGGAAAGTTAAAAGAGAGATCGGACGGAAGCTACCAATTTCGTGTGGGGTTTTATTATGCTTAGGAATCGCGATAACGGTGGCTGAAGTCCATGTGTGTGCATAAGTTCCTTGTTCAAGCATGATATTGAATATATTCAGCATTTTCTTCTTCAATATAGAGGGCAAGTTTTTTTGCATAGGGTACGATATCTTGTCTGGACCTGGAGTCTTTCCTTTAGCTTCGATTTCCATAAGAGTGAAGTTGCCTTCTAAGTACTTGGCGGAAGTAGATAGATTGGTGGGGTGGAATGAACCTTCTTGGTACGAAAGTTTTTGTTGTACATATTCCGATGAGAAATTGTCATCAGCGGAATAGTATGACCATGCTTGACCAAACGCTTCGACGATTTGAAAAGAATTAATTAGAAGAACTCCATTGGAATCGATACATTTAAGTGAGATGGAGGGACATCCGCAAGTCTATAGATGTCTGACCAAACTTTCTTTGTAGTAGAAAGAGGGGAAATGCGCGAGGTACAGTTTTCAAGAGAGTTACGTTTGGCCAAAAGTACTGCTTTTTTTAATACTGCTCTAGCTTTCTTTGAAGCTATGAGGTTGGATGTGGATAAATGCTTTTTATAACATTGAAAAAAGGAATTGTTTAATCTCTCAGAGTTTTTCTAGTGCATTGCTCCACCAAGGAACCTTAGCTTTATGAAGTACTCGTTTGTTTTGAGGAATACTGCAATTGGCAGCAGATCTAAAACATTTTATTAATTGCGCAACTTGATGATTTAAACATCCAGTAGCCCAAGTAACTGTGAACTTGATGCATTTGTTTAGAAAAGTCCCTCAATCGGCAAGATCGGTTTTATAATTAGGTGAGGAAGAGTTTTGTCGGGAACGAATTTCGTAGCAAACTTAATAAAAATTAAGTAATGATCGCTGCCGTGTAGTTCATTAAAAATGGACCAGGTACATTTGTGGGCAATTATGAGGGATACTAAGGTGATATCTACATGGGTGAATGTACTGTGGGAGGAAAAGTGAGTAGGGGAGCCGTTGTTTAGTAGAATCAAGTTGGTTGCACTAATCGCTTGCTCAATGATTTTGCCACGAGAATTCAACAGGATTCAACCCCATAAGGGACTCCAAGAATTAAAATCACCCAACACAATCATTGGCCTTGAAAAATATTTAAAATATCGTCAGCTGTAAAGCTTTGATTGGGTGGGATATAATTATTTATGATGATATAGGACTATTGAGGTTGAGTTGTAAGGCTGAGGATAGAATGTTGGAATTAATTATTATGTACTTATGAGCGATGTGACGTTTAATAAGCATGCCAACACCTTATTTGGACGATGGATTATGAAGGTGATTATGAAAATAAGAGATATATGCTTTTGGGCATATACATTTTTTAAAGTTATGAAGCAAATGGGTCTCTTGCAAGCATAAAACATCAGGATCATGGTCATTTAATAAAATTTAAAGTTCGTTATAATTGTTGAAAATGCCATTTATATTCCACTGTAATATCTTAATAGACATTGTAAGAGTAAAAGTGGGATGTTTTATGTAAACAGGAGAGAACGAAAGAATGGAAAGAAACCTAACTATAAGTCAGTTTCTCCCATTAATTCGTCAGAATCAAGAGATTTAAGAGAGGTAGATGAGATTGAAATATGATATTGGATGAGAAGAGAAGGTACCAGCAGTGTGTACCGATGGAGAAGGGGAATGGGAAAGAGAGTAAGAATGTTTGTTGGGTTTAAGATTACAGTTGCGCAGGTGGCAGGGTTTCTGCAACGTTTTGCTGTGTTTAGATAAGGAGCATAAATAGTCCCTTTTACGAAGTTGAGGCTGACATGGAGTTTGCATTCAATATCACAAATACCAGGCAAAGAAGTTATTTTAATGAATTATTCTGCTATTTGCTTAGTTTTAACAAGTTTTAATTACCGTCACGGAGAGTGGAAACAGAGATTAAATCTTTGCTTATAAGATTAATGGCTCGGTGTACATCAAAGCAGAAGACTTCTGAGATTGGTTTTTCGGTATTTTTGGAGGCAATAATTATAAATTTGTACAACTTCAGGTAAATCGGGGAAATCATCAGGGAATCCTTGAAAAAGTCTTTTCTTTTTAGTTTTGGGGCTAACGCTAAGAATATCTAAGCGATTATCCCCCAGATTAGGTGGCCCGGGGGCCATGATACAAAAATAATAAATTGAAGTACTCACAAAAACTGTTTGCACACGTGCGCGGGAAGAGAAAAAAAAATGAAAATAGAGTATGAAGGAAGAAAAGAAAAAAGTCAAACTCTAACAACTGATAACCAGTAATAAGAAGCACTGACGTCCGCACTCGAATAGAGATAGTCGGTGACTGTGGAATAAAAAGTTATTAAATGAATTTATTTTGGAATGTGAATGAAACAATTTTTATTTATTCGAAAATGGGACTGGCGAAAAACTAGTGAATTGGGACTGGCGAAACTATTGAAATGGGAAGCTATGCGTCTAATGACATCGCCATGTTTAATACGCCAGTAAAATACATGTACTAGGGGATAGGAATTCGCCAGTGTTGGCGAAAAAGGGACTAGTCTTGGACCAGTTCATGGTTACCTCTGAACCGCGGTTCGGTTCAAATGGTTCAAAATTTTTGCACTTAGTGTCTATATTATGTATCAAAACTTTTCCTTTATGAAAATTATTATTTCAAGAAACATTTGATTATGAAAGCAAGTTAAAAGACATTGTTCTTCAATAATTTAATTTTGCAATAATTTAATAATAATTTACATTTTTACAATTATTCAGTATTCAAATTTAATGAAAGAATGTCTCCTAAAAGGTTTTCATCTTCATTTGCTTCAAATTAAATAAATTTTAGTAGATTTATGATAAAGAAGCAGCACTTGAAATTATGAGTAAAATCATTGGTTGTCGTCTGACGACAGTGGCAAATAAAGACTATAGAAAAAAAAAAAAAAAATTATCAGCTGACTCACTTGTATTTGTCTTGTAGGTCTATCTTGAGAGCCGATGAGAGCATTCCTGTAGGTTACAGCAGGCAATTGACCTTGCATAAGGGTATTATTACTTTGGTTGCCGTTAGTTACACCCATACTCGGCGTAACTTGAGTATTTATAGTAGTACGAGGGGTACTATATATATTTCGGGAATAGTAAATAATAACAAACATTTTGAAATGAAAACGGCTTTATTGTTTTTCAAAATATTCACTTTTGCATTCGTTCAAACCATTTGTCATAGCAGTTTTTCCATTCTTCTTGAGACACTTCAAAAACATGGTTTTTGAACGCTTCAACTGCTTCTTCGGCGCTCGTAAATCGTTGACCACGCAGTTTACCTTTGATATTCGGGAGCAAGAAGAAGTCATTGGAGAATGATTCGTCTTTGGCGGTTGGCGGCAAACTAATGGTCGTATACCACTCAGAATTGACCGTCCTACGTTGATCAAGCGGAACAGTGGCAACATGACCCATTCGGCCGAAAAAAAGGCGACCATTTGCCTCGCAGTGCTTCGAGCGCGAACAACTTTTGTTGCATTTGGCTCGTCTTGGAACACCCACACGGTCGATTGCTGATTTGTTTCCGGTTCAAACGCATATATCCATGTTTCGTCACCTGTCACGATTTTATGCACGTCTTTTGAAGCACCACGATCGAACTTTTTAAGCATTTCCTTACACCAATCGACGCGAGCCTTTTTTTGAGCTATTGATAAATTATGGGGTATCCAACGACTGCAATTTTTTTTACAACTAAGTGTTCATGCAAAATCGAATGTATTGAAGTGGAACTAATGTGCATATCTCACGATATGTCACATGACGGTCTTGCATTATCAGTTCATGCACTGCATCGACGTTTTGTGGCACAACAACCGATTTTGGACGACCTTCACGGAATTCGTCGGCGACCGAACTACGACCACGATTGAATTCACAATACCAGCGATATACTATTGTTTTTTTTAGGCCATACAAAGAACTGAGTTCATCGACACATTCTTGTTGAGAATCCACGTCGAAAGTTGTGAAAAATTATCCAACGAAAACCTTCTCTTGAAATTTCAATTTTTTGGCCAAATTGATTTTCTTAACTCACTGTAAACGAAACAAATAGCACTTGTACATCAATACGTTGTGAGCACGTTTATGCTAAAAAAATGTCAAACTTTATTATGGTGTTGCCAGATTTTAGCTATTGACATTAGTGTTGCCAAATCCCGAAATATACATAGTATTTAGAGCAGCGCTATTGTTATGCTGGTAGCTACCTTTGCGTTGAGCTGGGTTGTTGTGGTTTGTTTAGTTTGGAATTTGGCGACCTATTTTGAATTAACGAAATATACGAAGCCCGGCAAAGGCAGGCAGCGTCGGTAGAGGGGTGAGCACCTCTGCAGTTGGCACAACGAAGTATTGCTGTGTCTGGGCCTGATGACGTCTTATGGCGGCCGGCGCAGAATTTACACGAAGTGGCGACATTACAACTGTTTAACCCGTGTCCTAAAAGTTGACAGTTGTAATATTGTGTAAGTTTTTTAGGTGATTTTGTTTTATATTCCCAACGAACTTTTGTGTGATTGATATACGGATGATCCTGCCGCAGTTTTTGAAGAGTGGTTGATTTATTTGCCAAGTACACTACATATAAGAGAATTTTTAAACCAGCTTTTGTTGTTCTTTCAATAGTTTTGACTTCAGTGCATTTTAAACCATGAGAAATTAGCATAGTTTTAATTTCATCATTAGACAATTTATCTAAACCAGAGAGGACGGCTTTATAAGATTTAGTTTCTTCGTTCTCATGAGAGAAAAACTCACAATTGTCACTTTTGAGTCGATCGCAAGTTGTGTTATGGCAGTCAAAGTTATTAACAAATACTTTGATACCAATTGATAGTTTTTTAATGTAAGTATATTTTGTTCTATTCTTTAGCACAGTAATAGGTAGGATTTTTGCTTTATTTACGACTGGAGGTACCGTATTATTGGATCATCTACATTGGTTTCACTGTCCATGGTAGTTGTGGGCGGGCGATAATAGTTATTGTAGCAACTATCAGCATTCGAATCATTTGTATATTTGTTTAAGTAGTGGTGCTTGTTGTTGTTGCAGTAACTGCATGCGATGACGCGATCGATGCAGTTGTTGTGTACATTTTGTGTTTTAAATTGAATTTTCATTTGTAGCATTTCACAAAAAAAAAAAAAGAAAAACCATTTCAATATTTTCTGTTGTTGGCATACATATTTTATCTTTGTTGCTCTTACCTCTTTTTTTTGCTGTTACTTTTTTTATTTTTTCACTTCTTCTCTTTGTATTCTTTGAGGTCCGATCACTGTTCTACTTTGTGTATGCCTTATGCTAGGTCATGCTACTAACACAATTTTTAAAAATAATGAATTGCTCTAAGTTAAAAAGCTACAATTCAAACAAAACCTATTTGTAGTTTTTTATAGATTCCGCTGGATAGTCATTCGGCTATTCGGGTCGGAGACGAATCCAAAAAATCATACATCATTAAAATTGGTTCAGTCGTTCTTGAGTTATAAATGGTGTAACACACACGACTCTCTTTTATATACATATATGTATATATGTATATGTATAAAGTAGAAATTAACAAAGCACCGCACTCGGAATCAATTAAGATTTAATTCATTTCTATTATCTCTAGCCACGCACTTAAATGCATTGGATTTAAAACTCACCTGAAGTAACCAAAAATATGGACTAGCTACAATAGCTCAGTCCAGTAGCCAATCCTCCGTTGATTGCTGCCTGCAGTCCCCTGTACTGCTGATGAACCCACCAAATGAGGAGAAATGGAACGAGTTCTTAATTCAAGTCCCTGCTCGGGCGCCAAACGTTGATCCTTCCTGAGGTAGTTCCGACTACTAGTTCCGGCTGTCGGCCCTCAGCAAAGTCGTCTTCTTGAGTTTGTTCTTCAGGCGAAACACAAAACACGTCAGTCTTCGTTTGGTTCTTGATTGCTTCTGTCGTTTATTTCTTTCATTCTTACTTGACTAACTTGCTTATAATGTGTTTCATCCAACGTTTAACCTAAAATAAGATAATTTCAAATGACTAAAAATAACTTAAGAGAATTCAAGAGAACAATTCACAAGAATAATAGATTAAGATAGGTAAAAATTAAGAGACTTCAAAGATTAGTGAATATATAAAATTAAAGCTCTCTTAGTTTAACAGTTCGGCACCAACAGGCAACTTTATACTAAAACCAAAATGAAGGGTATCATTGGCTATGTCAAAGATGTAATACTCTTCCCACTCCTTTGTGTTGCATCCAACCGTACGGCGACAAATGCCGGATATCAGATATGCTTCCTTTCTTAGCATCACTATATTCTCTTTATCACAGTTTAAGAATCAACAGAGAACACAGGGAGGGAGGTACCACTCCTGGTACCCCTAGGATCTGAAAAATTACATGGTTAATGAATATGGATCAGAAACTATAAATAGCATCTAAATTCTGATTGATACGTCAAAAAACAAAAAAAAAATTCTAATAAGATCATTAATTTAAATTATGGTTGGTATGGGAGGTAGCTCGTTTCATATTAATAGTCAATTTACACTGCTTAAAATTTCATGATTTTCTAGCAGGCGTTTGCACTGTTTTCTTTTTTTCCTTGTTTTTCATAATAATTTTTTTCAAATTTTATATAATTGTGTTCGAACAGCTCTTTTTTGTTTTGGTTATACATGTACTTGGAACTTTGCGAGCACGTTGGCTCCATTAATAGCCATTTCACACTGAGCATCCAATGCTACATTTCTCGAATGCTGCATTGTATGCTACATTCGTCAACAACAACAGGGAAAATGAAGTAATTTTGTAGTTGTTGTTGTAGTAGAAAATGCAGCATTCGATAACAATGCAACTAAGATGCAGTTTGTGAAATTGGTCACTCCACCCAGTGTTGGGTAATTGTTCCCTTTTTTAGGTCATTTTCGATTGTCATGTTCATACCTGATGCTTATTTTATTAAAATATTTTAAAAGAATTAACAATTTATGGTTTACTTAAAAATGTTATGTGCCATCACCAGATGTTTTATGTTTGGCGCGCAACGAAAAAAGAGGAAAAGATCCAAAATGACAAAAAAAAGGCAGCAATTTCCCAACTTTGTTAAGGAAGACAAATTGACAGTAGTTTAAAAAGCAGTTGATTTCAAAACAGTTTAAAAAATTCTTTGGTTTCCATAACAACAACCCTCAATTACGTCACTTTTCCATGTGGTGGTTGTAAAAATCAACTGTTTTTCCAACTGTTTAAAAAAAACTGTTTTTTTCTTCGGTGTAAATCGACTATAAGTTTATATTTATTCATTAAATAAATAAACATCAAACAGCTGTTTCCCATTCACCAAAACATCTCTTTGTTATTCACTAATAGTGTGTTCAGACAGCGAGTTCTGATTGTGCGAGTTCTGATTATCCATTCACCGTCACCGAGTTGAGAGTTCTGAACACTGTTTTTTGTTTTGATTACACACACAAATGCACAAATGGAACGTTGTAGCAACTGTGACAAAAAAAATACAATTTAAATTTTACTTAAAGAAAGAACAAGACTATCGAAAATCACCTAAATGAGACCAAATTTACCAACACTATTTAGGGTGGTCATTCTACAAATTTCGTTCATTTTACCTGTGGTTGTTGTAATTTGATCTCGTGTTATGTGCGAGTTCTGGCAGAACACAAGTTCCGCTCTGTCTGAATGCAGTATAAAACATCTAACAAGTCTTTTTGGTTCACTTAACAGCTGTTTTTAGTTCACAAAACAGTTCTTTGCCATTCACTAGAACACCAAATAGCTGTTTGTTACGTCAACAACAACAACATAGGGGCACTGACTACTTGTGGAGAGGTAATATCCTCTGAATGTGGAGTACCAACACTTGACAAGTAGCAAATGCTTTGAATTCCATAATTCAGGTATACTCTTGTATGCCTTAATAAAAGCATGCATTTTCTCGCCGTCTCCCACTTTGTTTTTCTTTTTGTTTGCATTTTATCCGCTCAAAAATATTTTATCTCTACGAACTACCGCTCACCTCAACGTTCAAAAGAGAATCAAATTTAGTATGAGGTAGTGCAATTTGCCCGCACACTATGCAACCGATGAACCAACCGACAAGCCAACTTCGACAAAACCAAAATTTTTTGATCTTTCATACAACCTTCCCCGAACACGCTTTGTCAGCCAATAATCAGTGTTCCATTCCATTTCATTCCATGACGTTGCATAACGCGCTAAGGCCGTACTAAGACTGCGCACACCATATCATGATTTAAATTATCAGACTCGGTGTTTGGACTTATCGTCGATTCTTCTTTGCTGTTTGATGGTTGTGTCTGGCTTACCTATAGATTATGCGACTGTCGTAACAAACAAACTTTTTCTCATTTCTCTTTATTTTTCTTTTCGTATGCTGGTGTGTGTTTTATCGCAAAGGATATTGTTTACATTTCTGTTTGGAATGAATGTATCACCCAAGAAAAAGAGTATGTAAAACCAGAAAGAAGACTATCATTGGCTATGCCAAAGATGTAATGCTATTCACGCTCCTCCGGGCAGCATCCAACCTTCCTTTCTTAGCATCACTAAATTCTCTTTTTTCTAATAAGAACATTCATTGAAATGGGGGTTTGTATAGGAGGTACCCCTCCTGGTAACCCTATGATCATAAAATTTACATGGTTAATGAATATGGATCAGAAACACATGGTGTCTCAATTTCAGTCAAAAAACAAGAAACTCTTTCAAATAAGAACTTTAATTTAAAGGGGGGTTTGTATGGGAGGTAAGGTTGGATGCAACCCGGAGGAGCGTCAAGACTATTACATCTTTGGCATAGCCAAAATGATAGCCTTCTTTCTGGTTTTTGACTATATTGTATACAGAGAATGCGCGCTCGACAGTTGCGTTAGATATTGGCAGCGTAACTCAATGACTCAATGTCATTTTTGTTTCCATATATGACTTCGCCCAATTTTATTTATCATTGGTTTTATGTCGGGTTTGACTTGTTGCGCTTTCTGGGTGCAGTTATCAATGTATTTTCAGTAAGCATAGACAGACACACAATTACCACAGAGTAGTGTAGTATAATATCTCAAAAAATTCCTATTTTTATGGTTAACACTGGTGAATACATATGTCGCAGACTATGACCCTAAAAGTGACCCCATAAAAAAACTCCTAGAAAAATACCAGCACACTTATTTTACCCCATAAATTAAGGAGAAAACCTCTAATTTGGCAATCCTGGTTTTTAAACGTCCCAGTCGACCAAGCAGCAAATGTTGAGCGGACTTCAGTTTAAACTATCGCAAACGGGCTCAGAAACGAGCGTTTTGTCTACAAAATACGGACGTAGCTTGAACATACGCTTTATGTCCGCTAACGTGCTTGTTAAAGATAGTTTTGCGGGCATAAATATGATGAATAAGAAACAAAGGGCAAAAAAGATGGAAAACGGTTTCTATGGCACGCGAGAAAAGACACAAAACTACTATCGTAAATGATGGATATGCTGCCACAAACTAACCGCCAGATGATTCATTCGCTTATCGTTTTCGGATCCGACCGCGAGAGTTTTGTCCGCAAAAGATCAGCAAAACTATCGCAAACGTATCGTATTATACCATTACATCTGTGTTATTTTTGCTGCAGTGTAAGCCATGCGTTTACACGATACAACACTAACATGAAAAGGCACTGTGATCTGATACACAACAGCACAAGAGCTTATTTCACAGTGTTCTAGAGTAGGCAATCCGAAGTTTGATAGTGTGCGTGTAGAACACGTTTAGTTTGAGCGAGAGAGGATAATTTTTTGTTTAATGTTGACTCGTGCAATGCTCTAAATACGAATCAAAACAATTTAACTTTCGGCGTCAACAAAGAGATAAGTATAACGCAGTTTATGTAGTTCCACCTTTAAGAACTTTTGTGCTACAAATATTTGACTATGTCAACAGTTGCAGACGGGCGCTTTTTAAAGTAAGTTTTGAAAGAGTGTGTTACGACGTCGATTTGCAACTTTTGGCATTACATATAAATATCTTCATACTACTTTGATAAGTAAGTAAGTAATTATTTTGCTTTTTTTGAATTTAATTCCTGTATTGAAAAAGTATAAAATGTATAAAAAGGAGAGAAGGAGGCAAATTGATACGTTTATTATTAAATTACCTATCCTTTGCCAAACTTCTTTAACTTTGCATTTTGCAATATTGAAATAATTTAACACTATTTACTTATATAATTATCGCTTGTCATAATATACAAAAAATAAACGAAGGAAGAAGACAAAGGAAGGCGTTTGTATTATAAGCATAACAAGATGCCAACAATACACACTCGTATCTCGAATGCATGCATGCATAAACATGTTAAGGTGCTTGTATACGTGAGTCTGTGTATGGTGTCTATAAATTAATGTTGATGAAAATACATACATACATTCATGGGTATCTGTGTGTATTCTTACATGCGTGCGGTCATTTGTCTGCTGACCTACAAATTATACCCACATATACCTTGTTTATATGACGCTCAAATCGATTCTGTGAGGTTCGATATAACGAATATCGATTTTTGCGCTCTTGTTTACATGAGGCAGTCGACATCAGTTTGATTAAATCGATTTTGGTTTGTTTTCATTATGTCAGAGTAGCCATATGCATAAAATATAATGCGGTTTTCTCAACAGAATAAGTTATTTTTTAAAATCACATTGAATAAAATAATATATAAATTTAAAATACTTATCTTGGTTTTTAATAACGTTCTACAATGATTTTTCAGTATATAAATCACAAAATATTAAAAAAAATTAAAATAAAGCAAAAAAGTTCTACCACTTGGCAACTCTTATAAAACAACATTCTTAAATATAAATCGAAATAACAGTGCTACGTGTCTACATGACATGGGAAATCGATATACAAAACCGAAATCGATTCTCATATGCGGGTTTCGTCATATCGATATGAGCGTCATATAAACAAGGTAATAGTTAACATTCATTTGTTAGCTTTGTGTTTCTTTGTTTGTTTTTTCTTGATGTAATTTTATTACAAATTTCTACTAGTCTAATTTAGGGCCTTCACGACTTTGCTTAAACTGCATAAATCAACTACCGCCATAACTAAGTGGCAGTTAGTCCATATAAAAAAATTTGAACATTTGAAAAAATTGTGCGATGATTGAGCTGCACAAATTGCATACAAAATTAGCGTTACCACAGTGGTAATTAATTGGCTGGCAACTCTGCCGAAATTATATGGCAAAAGTGAAATGTTTTACCAATTGAATATAAATTTTATTTACAGCAAGTATAAAAGTACGATTAATAAATCTTTATTGCAATTTGTGTAGTTAATTTAATCAATTTACTTTTTTCGCTTGTTTTCGGCATTTTCTTTATTTTTTTAAATAATTTATTTTTTTTTTTAATATATTTTATTAACAATAATTACAAATACGAGAGGATTTAATTTCTGTTTGTGTGCACTACAGAGGCAAACGAATTTCGTACATTGACAATATCTTACAAGTTAAATATAACATTAGAAAACAAGACGATACTATCTAGCAATGACTTACAGAAGGTAACAAAAATTACTATTATTTAACAGTGACTAGTATAACAAATAATACACAATTTAATTGGTTAGATTCTCCGATCCTTAAGCTCATGTGGATGGAGCCTCTACAGTCCTCTTCTAGCGGTTGTTATGTTGTGTTTGCAAGAACAGCGGATTGCGTCAGTTTATGAAAAGTAGTGAAGACCGTAATTATGTTTTCTACATGGTACAATAACACAAGGCAGCGCCAATTTGGCCTTTTATTCTCTCAAAAATGACTCACTCTCAATATCCTTCAAACTCTTCATTTTTCAATGCATTTTCAAATTATGTTCAACACTAAATGCATTATTTCAGCGTTGTATACACTGATATGCTAATGTCGTCACAAAATTGAGAACGACACTTAACTGTAAAAAATTGGCGCCACCTCTATTTCTTACACCATGTGTTTCTTATGGGTTTATATGAGTGTAAATGTGTGTGTTGTTGCGTGTTTAATTAAAACAAATAAACACATAGAGAGTGAGCGAAGAAGTGAGCAGTGAGAGTAAATAATGATAAAAATCAATGTCAGCTGTGCTTTGTTTTTAATGTTGTCGCTGTCGCTTTTTTGTGTCAGTTTAGCTTGGCGAAAAGGAATGAGTAAGCAAGTTACTCACTAATTCAGACAGAGGACAGAGTAAGTGAGAGTGCTTTTTACAAAGGTAGAGAGTACAATTTGGGTGCTAATGACGACGCACGGCAACAAATAGCCCATGCTAAAATTGATGTGTTCAGGTTTGTGAGTGTAAAAAGTTTTTGTGAGAGTTTTAAGCGCTCTCTCTCTCTCGCATTCTCAGTTTCTTTAAGTTTATACCTTTGACACAAATGTGAACAGGTATTTAAATTTAGCTTGATGTTTGCTACGCATAAAACCCGTCCGAGCATATATGTTATTCTTTCACTTTTTGAGCTTTCGAACTTAAATTGTGTACAGAAACTTGTCATAATCGTACACAGTTGGTATGTTAAAATCCGATTGCACTACTTTTATGTATTGTGAACCCGGCGTGCTTTGCTACGCTCCCGTCGTGATGTTAGTGCGTGATGCTTTTCTTTTTTTTATTTGTAGTACAATGCGTAGCAATTGAAATACATTTAGTATATAATTATCTGATATATTCGACAAAGGCGGCTTGATTGATTTTAAAATGTCTCTTAGCTTTATATCCAAAATTGTATCCACCATTTTTCTCGAGAACTGAGAGTCCGATCTGCACCAAACTCACAGGTACACTCTCCAGACTTTGCTAGAGTTTCCCAGAAAATTTCATCAAAATTAGTTCAGCCATACTCAAGTGATGCGCTCAGAAACATGAGGCAAATGATTTTTATAAATATCGATAGATATTAATTTTATTAAGCCTTTTATGTTTTACTTTAAAATTTTAATGTAATTTTTTATTGTAACGTATTCCTATAAAAGATTTAATTTGTATTGTATGCATTATCAAGTTGTTGCACATCTTAAGCTTTCTTGTCTCCATCTTCCTTTAGTGTAGAGTATGAAATGTCTCGTCAAGGTAAAATTTTTTGCTAGTTTGTTTTATTTCGTGCGTTATTTTGGTTTGGTGAGCTTTTATGTTCTTGTTATTCTATTTTTTCCTTGGCTACTAATTTGTACACCCTTCATACTTAAAACCTATGTATATATGTTTACATATGGTAAAATAAGGTACATTAATTTGTGCATATAACAATAAGAGTCGAGTAAGATCCCTTAAGTACTATATACCACAATCTTGATCAATGTGTAGCGACAAATCAATCTAGCCATGTCCGGTCGAGTATTCATCTGTGCGAGCTTTTACCTTTTTTATAAAGATCTGCTACCAAAAACTATTTACTCTAACAATACCCTCGACTACAAAAAATATAAAGAAACTTAACTTGTTATTTTTATTTGTTTTTTTTTTCGAATCACTGAAATTATGTATTGTATTTGACATCCACAAGAAAGAAAGAAAGTATATATGTATGTATTTATATTTCTTCAACATTTCTGAATTTATTTTTGCTTTGTCATTTTGCATATTTATCATTCTTTGTTTTCAATCAAACTAATTCAAAATGATTTTTTTTTTTTTCTTAATAAAATAAACAAAAGAAAAGCTGTGGTAACTTTGATCTTATACCACAGGGCCTACATATCCCTCACATAAGGTCGCTATTGGTTACTCGTGATTTTAAATATTATTGGAGATGCTATTCTAATGAAAGCTATGTCTTCTATTAGTGAGATCAAGATGACTGAGACAAATGATTTATTTAAAAGGGGGCACATTTTGATTAGTGAAATAAAATAGAATTTCGGGAGCCCGAAACAAACATGCAATTTAGGTTTCAATTTTTGTACTTTCTTTGGGTCCCAACCAGAAAACCCAAAAAAAAAAAAAAAAAAAATAAATATTCTGCATAGTCACCATTGAAAGCTTTTTATGCGTTACAAGTATCAAACTAAAGTGAATATGCATTAGTAATTTAAAGTGTATACATACAAAGAAAAAATACGAGTAAATCGGAACAAAATTGAATAAGAAATTTCAATTTCAAACAAAAAGTAGGCAAGTGCTTGGCAAAATTTCAGAATTCAGAATAATTTTAGTGAAATTAAACAATAATAAAAAATTCAAATGCAAATCAAATAAAAATGTTTTAAAAATTTAAATGTAGTTGTGAGTTACAATAATAAAAATCATCCCATCATCATAAGACCACAGACCCATTGTGCATTGTTCACTTCATTCGGTGAATATAATATGTAGAATCAATTGAAACGCAATAATATTTTTCATTTAATTCCTTTTCCGATTTCCTGTTTCTACCTACCAATTATCAATTAATGGAGAAATTCTTTATGTTTTTTGGTTTACAATCTTTTTTCTTCGATTAGTTTAGAATATTTTTGTTTTTACTTTTCTGCAGTCATTTTATATTTTTATATTTTTTTCATTTCGTTATGTTATTTGTTTGTTGGCTAATCTTATCTGATCAAGTAGTCGCTTTCTTTTTTTCTGAACAAAAAAAAAAAAAATAATTATTGTATGTACAATTATTTAATTTAGTTTAAATATTTGCAAAACAAGAAATGTACTTAGAGTTGGGTTGGGGAGGGTTCGACTCTGCTCTATTATTAAGTACAAGTGCTAAGTAGGATAAATTTAACAATTCCATATAAATAAATAAATATTATATATGTTTTATTGGTATATTTACAGATCAGATTTAATAGTATTGAATAATTGTCATCATCCCCCAATAAAAGGGTAGAAGCCAATATGGGGCGAATAGTAAAAAGTTGGCAAAAATCGAGCGTCTTTCGCAGCACTTATAAGAATGAATATCGAAATGGTTACAATTCCCAACAGGAACTAAAGGCGGCTTGTCGCAGTATGTGTTAAAACGAATCTTAAATCTTTGTACATTAGAATTAATAACAGTCGGACGACTCCTCTCTACGAAGTCAATATTACCGCTTATGAAAAGTCTTTACTGCAGGAGAGTTCAGACTCATCTATAACGATATCTTTTGGAACAAACAATTTATCCACTATAGAGAAATCTTTGCTCTAAAATAATTCGTTATAGAGGAGTCTGACTTTATTTTAATCTTTCAAACTTTTTCTCTACTTTTGTATTATATTCATAGATTCAGAAGACTTTCTACGTCGTCTGGGTATTTTGAATAGACTACGTGTTCATGATGGTTGTGTGAATTCTGTACAATGGAACAGTACCGGCGAATATATACTTTCCGGGTCCGATGATCAATATATTGTCATCAGTAATCCATTTTCGAAAAGTCTCTTATTGAGATATAAGACAGCACACAATTTGAATATATTCAGTTGTCGCTTTATGCCATTTGGAGATGATCATGCTGTGGTTTCATGTTCGGGTGATGGTGTTGTCTTGCATACTGAGTTCCTGGCGCCATATGCGAAAACAAAACGCCGGGTAGTACCCAACGAATACGATATCAATGAGAATTACTTTAATTGCCATAGAGTTGGTATAGCCTATGATGTGCTAACCATACCAGATGAGCCACGTTGTTTCCTTTCATGCGGTGAAGATGGAACTGTACGTTTCTTTGATTTACGTGTGATTTCACGTTGTAACGAAAGATTGTGCTCACGGAATGTGTACGTGAAAAGTCCTTCAGCAGTGAATGCAATGGATTTGGCGCCCATAAATCGTAATCTGCTGGCCATTGGTTGCGCTGATTCGATTGTGCGCATTTATGATAGACGACAGCTTTCTGTAATTAACTCTAGAGAAGTTAAGGAGAAAAGTTACGAGACAGCATCATTAAAAGCGTACCCGATGCCGTCGCCGGAAAGGCGCGTCTATCGAACGACGTGCGTTAAATTTAGCTCAGACGAATCGGAGCTATTGGTTAGTTATTCTTCGGATTATTTGTACCTGTACAATCTGAAGCATGAGGGCTATGATTCAAAGAAATTGGTTGCCTCTGGTCGGTATTTGGCTGAAATGCAACGTCATGGATCTGCGATTAATCGTACGCCAAGGCTTCGTTTACGCGGCGACTGGTCTGATACTGGGCCGAATGCACGACCAACATCGGAAATTCGTGAAGGTACCGATATTGGTCAAGTGCGTCCAGCCTTACAAGCCAATGTCATGGGCCGCATTGCACGAGTTATATCACGAATGCTCAATGAATCTAACGTACGTGCGGATATGGATACTCTTAATTATGTGGGAACGGTAGCAGCGGTTGTGGAGGCGGTTACTTTATCCAGTGGAATAGCAGATAGGCATCGGAATGGACTTTTGCGTCGACCATTTGTTAATGATCCTGATAATGGCAGGAATAGCGAATCAGTTGATCCGATGGATACTGATAATAGTGAGTCATCGACTTCAGCTTCAGCTACTGCTTCTATTGTAACATCACAACCACAACCAGCTGAACCCAATATAACAGAGTTGCCAACCACAACCACAACGTGGCGTCGTGCAATTTTGCGTACCATTGAACATCTAACACCATCAACACAATCAATACCTGTCATACAACCACCTTATATACGCAAAGATGAAACAAATGGTAAGTCGCCTCCTGATGATTTCATTTTTACCATTATACTAAGTCGGACTCATTGCTCTTTGCGGGCATTGCAGGAACTCAAGCGAATTCATCATCGGATACATCACCAGACCATTTAATGGCTGTTGATGACCTAAATCAATATGACAACACTACAAATTTACAAGATCATGTACTCATGAAATTTACCGGGCATCGTAATTCACGGACCATGATCAAAACAGCTTGTTTCTGGGGTGATGACTATGTTATGTCTGGATCGGACTGTGGTCACATTTTTGTGTGGGAAAGACACACCGGTAAATTAGTTAAGCTTATGGAGGCTGATCGTCATGTGGTTAATCGCGTCACCCCACATCCCTATATGCCATATCTCATTAGCTCTGGTATTGATTACGATATAAAAATATGGGCATCCATCGATGATAATTATGTATTCAATACAGAATTGGCAGAAGAGGTAAGCATCGATATCTTTCTTAAAAATAATTTTTTCAATAATTTATTTATTTCATATTTCAGTTAATGCAACGTAATGCCGTCATGCTGGCGGAGACCATGGATACTATTACTGTGCCTGCTCCGATGCTCATACGCCTCTTGTCAAGCATTCACTCATTGCGCAATCGTAATTACAATCGCCGCCTAAATGCTATAGCTGCAGCAGAAAATGCACTAAACACAGATAGCGCGAATCCAGATCGGGATGACCCTCCTACTACCTCTTAGACAAGGCCACCGGCTACTTCTGATCTCGAGTGCTTTTCGCATCCCCCGCATCCCCCGCATCCCACAGACATACGTCACCTTAACACACACAATAATTTTTTTTTGGAAAATTTATTAATTAAATTAACTTAAGGTAAACAACAAACTAAAACAAATAAAAGTAAGTGAAAGAAAATTACTTATTTTCAAAAATTATAATTTATTTAAAAATTAAATGTAAAACTAGAAAAAAAGATAATTGTTTTAATTCAACAATAAATCCTTCTTCCCATTTATCAAAAACTACAACAAAAAAAAAAAAAAAAAATTAACAAAAATGTGTTCAAACTGTTCAAATAACTGCTATGCTCAGTATGACACGTAAACCACTGAAGGCACCTCGTCCTTTTTCGCTTTCGCAATTCTGATAATTTAATTCAATTCGCCAATGATGAGCAGGCAGACACAATCGTTTGTTTATGAATTGTGGATTCAATGCCTTGACATTACCCCATTCAAACATCTTTGGTATAACATTTACCGATATATTTGACACTCAGCACCCATTTGCCGGATGCAATGGTACCAAGCATTTTCTCAGCACGGTTCGGTCACTCACAAATGAAGTGCGTGCTCTCCGGATCATACACAGCCAAATTTTCGCAAACGCTTGAAAGAAAATTAAATATAAATACTAAAAATCAAGTAAGAAAGGTATAGGCAACACCACTACAATAACTATGCAGAAAGTCCATGAAAGAGGACCACCTCTATTGGACGAAACTGTAAGTCTATTTTGTGTCAGTTGAATAGGCACTGCATTAAACAGTAATTGTTGCCGGAGAGACCCCCCCATACGTTCTCTGTAGTGCAGGAATATAAGAGACCTGTTCAACCTTAACAGAGGTCAGATGGCCTTAGTGCTACAATGAAGTCTCTTTCGCTATTATCAACAAGTGGAGGACCCTTATGCATTTTCAACTACGCTCCGACGCAACTCTTTACGATCCATGAAATAGTGAGTGCTATTCGTCGTCTTTTAAATAAAGGCTCTGTCCTCCTCGTAAGGTTTAAAATCACGGTAGATATGTTTTGGAGAACAACGCCTATAAGAGTAATTGCGATGTGCACTCTAATGTGAGGGCAGCCATAGACTGTTAAAATATATAGACTGGACAAATGCTGAATGTAAGCGGTGTTTCTCTTTATTTGAAAAATTTGGCACAACCAACAACAAATTGTGTGTAATTTTGCCTGGATAATAAAATCTCGAGGAAGCATTCGACGAAACTTACACACAATTTGTTGTTAAATATATTAAATTAAAAAAAAAAGAGAATACATATCAAATGGTGTTATCCAATAGTCAATTCGCAGTGGTTAGTTCAATGTACCGCCAAGGACACAACGATCAAGTAGTGTCAAGTCAAAAGCAAGAAAAAACAATTTGAAAGTGTCTGTTGAGGTAACACAATTGGGTGCCGATTATGAGGTGGAAAAATCAACGTTTGAACCCTCAATCTCATTCCACATTACAACATTTAATTGCAATAAAAATCACGGAATTGTTTCTAAGTATATTGGCGGGCGGTAGCTCAGCACCCAATGCTGCACGTGTTTGCCTGAAATAAATATAAATATTAAATTTTTCACAAATGCTTCTTACAACTTTGATTTTATGGAAGATATTTTGACAAAACTGGATAGTGACGAAGAGCGTGGAGAAATCAGGCTCCTAAACTAGAGCGCATGTACACCGATCAATGATCAAATGCACCCACCCATCGGTATACCAGTTTTCTGTTTGACACCAGAATTTCATAGGTGCCTGGCCGATGGTTTTGAGTGACTATATCCTTTGCCGATAAAGCACAATAAGTCACACCCATTGCTTAGATATGAAAGTGTATGCTGAGCATACCTTACGAAACATTGGGCATTACTTATGTTGAAACAAGTATCAATGATACCGACAAGAAAGGCATCGTCAGCACAAATGAACAACGTTTACAGGTGACCCCGAGTGGACAATCGAATTCATAATTTCATGCATGTGAATAATCATCTGGTGGATCATTGTCAAATACAGTATCTGCAAAACCCACATATTTGAATAGTGGTGGTGGTGATGTGACGCCTTTCCAAAACAAATCTTCTTCGCACATTGGACGAACATTATTTATGCAAACGTCTGGAAGAGATAGCAAATGCCGGTGGTGGCATTGGTAATGCCTTAGATAACTCATTTGTGCCCAATACACAGAGTCTTGTAAGCATTCATATGGTTAATCCTATTACATCATTATGCAAAAGCACTATGGACTTCGAAAAGATCAGTTTCGAGGAGACAGCAGCACCAAATGCAATAACATCGAGAAGTAGTAGTTTTTCTGAAAATCAACAACCACGAATTAGAATATCGTGTTCATATGAATTGCTTACGGAATTCATTAATAAAATTGTTCTTTTGGGTGGCGAGGTAAGTTGTTTATTTATAATATAATACTATGTACATTCTATCCATTCCTATTTACAGAACATGTTTGGGGAACCCTATTTCTAGAGAACAAAAATTGATTCTTCTAATTATAAGGGTGTAATTTTAGTATAAATACTTGCCCTTTTTAAAATTTTTAGTATTGAAAATCCTAAAGTACATATCCATCTAATGCCCAACGTCCTGTGTACCGAGAGTGCTTGCTTCCAAAATTTGCTATATTGACCATCTTCACTAGAAAATAAAATTATAATTGCTTTCTAAGAAGTATCTACTGGCCCAAAGAGTATAAAATATATTGAGTGAAGGAATCGCTCAATTTAAGCGGTGTTTCTCTTTATTTTACAAAACAAGCTGTGTGTAGGTTTCGTTAAAAGTTTCCAGGCAAAATTATACACTAATCGTTGTTGGGTATGCCAAACTTTGAAACACCTTTCACATTAAGCATTTGTCCAGTCTATATATTTAAAAGCGTCTTTGGTCTGGGCTTCTGATAGTATTCTATTGGCACGAGCTTATTCACCTTCAAAAATAAATTGAAATTATTAGAATTTATATCAAAGTAATTGTTTTTTTATTATTTATTTAATAAAACGAAGAGTCAACATACCATCAGTGTTTCAATTGCTGCAGTCGAAGAAAGTCGTAAAATAATTGCTTAAGTCTGCCTTGTTAGTTTTTGAAAGTTAAAACTAAACTGTTGCTTCGACTGCTGCTTCAAAAAAATATAGCAGTCGCATTGCACCCTTCAATTTCGGCAGTTTTTGTTTTGCTTGACTGTGGCTATTGGAAAAACATGCAGTCGAAGCAACAGCATGGTCATTGCTTCTCAAAGCAATTCCTTCAGCAGGCGAAGCAACAGTCTTGTTTAAATTTTGTTGCTTCTTCTTCGACTGTTAAATTTTCTGAAGCAACAGCAAAAGAAATGAAAATGACACAGTTTTTAAATGCTGCATATCGCATATCAATGGGCTTCAGCAAACGAAGCGAAAGAAATCACTTGTAGCCGTGCAATAATTGAATAGATTCAGCAATACTGCAACATGGTATAAACCAGAGTATGTTGGAATCCCACTGCAAGTAAATTGAAATATTAATAAAAATTGTGGTTGTTATGTGACTGGCCGTACTTACAACATCAAATTGTTTGCCAGGCACAATGCAAAACGGGAATGATGCGCAAACATGAAGCCAATGTCACTACAAGCTCCCATGGTCAGTGAAAAGACGGCCACTTGCAGTTGAGCGACCGTCGCCATAATACATTGTCAATAAATATTTAATAATTAATATTCTGACAGACAGCAGATTCCATTAATTATTACGACGTTCAATGGGGAAACATTTTCCCAATAATTTAATTTTATAATTAGTAAATTAATTGAATTTTCATAAAATGAAATGCATTATTTACAATGTGACTTTTTGGTTATCTTCTTCTTGAATGGCATGGTTGGCACCCCGGGACACATTTGATTTGATGGTAACACTGGAGGAGTGTCCTCCCCTTGTGCCGTTCCCCTGTAAGTTCGTTTTGACGAACGTTCGTTTTGCTCGCCCTTGCAAAATACGGGCTCGTTCATGATCTTGTAGCGACTCGATTATTTGGCAAATATTCTTTCGATAAATTATCGATAGCAGGAAGCATAACATGATCAGTGTTGCTATTGTTGCCGTTGTTGCCAGTGCTGCCAATCAACAAAAAAAAAAAAAAAATGAATTCATAATGAACTTATTCTTCGTTCCTGTCTTGTTCATTTTAGTTGTTCATAATATTTTCTTTCATATATTGACCTATATTGGATCAAATTAACAAGATAATTAATTATTGATAAACTACTAAAAGTGTTGCGTTGTTGTTATTTAAAAATCAATTTTTTTTTCTTATGCTACGTTTTCGTTTCCATTTTCATTTAATTTTTGTGTCTGTTTTTTATCTTGACTTGGTCTTTCTACTTCTATTTCTACTTACTTCTTGTAACGGGGACCGACGGCGAAGACATAACTGTGAATAGCAGACAATAAAAATCCAATTGCAACAAAAATCCAATTGGTGCTAGTGCAACTGCAATGGGTAATTTCATGAGCAGACAAAACGCTGCCGTGGAAGAGGCTGATCCGAGTGCAAGTTATGCATATAAATATCCACCTCGAGCGGGTAATTTTTTTGGCTCGCATTTTATAATGGGTGGCGAACGTTTTGATACTCCACAGCCAGAGTCGTATCTATTTGGTGAAAATGCTGATTTGAATTTCTTGGGCAACCGGCCGACGGCGTTTCCGTATCCTCCACCACAGGCAAATGAGCCAACAAAAACGCTTAAAAGTCTTGTGAATATACGCAAAGAATCTGTACGTTTTGTACGTATTCCAAAGGAAAAGAAGCTTAGCACAAGTTCACAAGAAGATGCTGTCATTGTGGAGGAGGAGGAGCTTGATGGTAATGTACTCTGTGGTAGTGTCTCCAGTGATGCAGTCACTTTGCCGCCTCCACCACCACCGCCATGTTCCTACAATATTGAATTTACCTTCGATTCGGATGCCAAATGTGCTATAACAATTTATTATTTCTGCACCGAAGATGTTAGCCCTAGTGGCGTGACGCTTGTGCCTCATGATGGTTTCGCATCGGAGACCTATCACTATGAGAAAGGCATCAACCAGTATTTTACGCAACCGAGTCATGTCTTTAATCCACTGATGATACCTGAAGATGATCTAATATATAATGCGACCAGAGAACAATATCCCGTGGCTATACATTGTGTCGTCGAGGAGGGCAACGAGGAATGCCGTCAATCACATACTACTATATGTGTGATAGATCATCATCCGGAGAACAATAGTTATACATTGCGTGCACTTAAACAGAAACTTTTCGTCGATGGCCTTTGCTATCTGCTACAAGAGATTTATGGGATTGAAAATAAGGTTTCAATTTAAAATCAATTTCATATAATACAAGCATAAAAAATAATTTGTGATTTCATTTAAAGGCGATGAACAAATCATCAATAGATGAAGACCTTGATGATCATGGAAGTGAATGTGTCATATGCATGAGCGAAACGCGTGACACTCTCATATTACCTTGTCGGCATTTGTGCCTGTGCAATTCATGTGCGGACTCTCTACGCTACCAAGCGAACAATTGTCCGATTTGTCGTGCACCATTCCGGGCTCTTTTACAAATACGAGCCGTGCAAAAAGGTGTAGCGACGCATGTCTTGCATCAAAATACACCAACCTCGACTGTTGGTGAGCCTTCACAATGCGATGTGCCTCCAGGATATGTTGCAGTATCATTAATCGAAGCATTAAATGGGCCTCCACAGTATGTCGGGCGACCAAGGTAATTTTTAGCTTCCATTGTTGTTTGCTTTAACATTAACTTGATCAAACTATTGTATAGAAATACTGAATCCGATGTCACTGACCTTGGAGTCTTAACAATAACGACAAATGCTACTAATAACAGTGTCACCACTGTAGTTGGTGGAGGTGGTGGTGATTGCAAGGTGGCGACATCACCAATAAAACCCAGCAACAAACGACACTCTAAAATCAAATCAAAGAATGCCTCAACTTGCACGCACTCAGGTGAAGCCATAGCAACCACAGGGAATAGTGTAACAAACACAACAATGTCTGTCGTTGACATCGAAAGTGATCCAAAAAAGACATTGTCGGCTGCACCATCATCACCATCGTCAAGCTCATCGCCTGTTGGCAATCGTGTCGTATCCCAAGACAAATTGGAAATCGTAAATGAACGTCACAGTTTAAAATTACCGAAGCAAAAGCGTCTTTCGAATAGTAGCAATAGCAGTGGTACACACGAGACCATTGGAACCGCTGCTGTTTCTACTAAAGCAGCAGGAGTTGATGAAGATGATGATGATAGCGAAACTGAAAAACTTTCACCGTTACTTTCCCCAGGCAACAAGGCCAAAACAACAATGCCACAGTCTTCCAAAACTTTAAAACAAGTTGTTGCCAATCTAAATAACGATGATAGTGCTGACACAGACGAGCATGATGAACATGGTGCCAATGTTGGCGATGGTTTGATCACTGAAACGCAAAGCCAGCGTACTGGGAATGGTGCTTCTTCGTTCAAAGGCAAACAAAGGCGCCCCGATTTACATGCATCCAACTCCTCGGGAGTATCAATTGTTGGACCTAGCGGTGATACTGTCTCATCACAGCATGCAACAAATTTAAACGCTGAGGATTCCGACTACTACACGCCAGAGGACACACAAAATTCAATCTTGAGTCCACTTTGCCCCTCGGATCGTGCAAAGAGTGGTGAACCATTATGCGTGATAAACTGCGTCAATAACAGCGTCAGTGGCTTAAAAGCCAATGCCGCCGTTGCCAGTGTCGGAGGCAGTGTCGTTGTCGGTTTCAGCAGTGCTGGTAATTTAATGAAGAAAAACCTACATAAGAAATCCACATCTGTTGGAAATATTGCGGGACCGAACAGTGGATGCGGAAGTGGTGCCAGTAGTGACCTTAAGTGTAATAATGTCAGCTCTCTGCCAGGTAGATGATTTATATACAATAGAACAAAGAACCATACTTACGCATATCAATATATTTTTTCAGACATGTTGGATAGCCCAATAAGTGGGAATTCCGCTTCAACGCGTAGCTCCAGTGATAGTTACTCTTCGAGCTCGTCAACAAAACAACTGCTTAGCTCTAATCAAACAACTTCCACTGCAGCAAATATAATTGTCGATGACAAAACTGCATTACAAAATGCCGTCAATGTTTAAATACAATATAAATTGAATATTGAATTATAATGAAACATGAAACAAACAATTTAATCAAATTTATCTATTATTATTAATTATTTATAAATTATAAATCATAAATTAAATGTTATTCTTATAAATGAAAATGGCTTTAATTTAATACCAACTAATTTTTTAAGATAAAAACACACAAAATTAGATATGATAAATTATGTGCTTGTGCTTCTGCTCAATGTACAGCGAGATAATTGGTAACATCTTTGCCTCTGACCAACGCTCTAGCTGTAAGGAATATTGTCACCTTAAGATTGGTTTTGCTTTAGATTTCCTGAAGAATCGGATGGTGTACTATGTAGCTCCTTCTTGTGCATTATAGTAAGGCCAGAACCGCCCACACCTTTGATGCCCCCACATAATTTGAGCAGCAATTCAGCTTAATTAAATTGTTCGCGCTTTCAATTTATCAATGGCAGCATTGTCATTAGAAGAAAGTTCTGCTTCATTCGATTAGAATCTGCATTATATGCTTCGATTAAGTCTACAGATAAGAGACTTAAGATCAATTTCTTTTTATAGCACAGGAATTTCTTGGAGAACTCGATTGCTATCCTGGTTTTCCATTACCCATTCATTATGTTAGTGGCAAGAAGTTACAATTTCAGAACATTTAATGCTTTACATATCTTGGTTCTAATAACTAGAAGATTCTAACTTTTGAGAGTTCTAATTTGTTGGCTTCTTCTGTATTGCAATGAAATCCGATCTAGTTGCGCCCATTCATGTTTTTATGCTAACGAGTCATTTGAGTTGATATAGGAGTGAAATGTGCATACACTTCTCTTATTTATACTTGAGGTACAACAAAAAAAAGTCAGGCTTTCCACAAGGCTCTAAGACATATCACGGATCCCCATGACATACTTATTTTGTGCTATTTTGCGAATAATGTTTACTATTAAAAAAAACCATCTATACATACACTTTTATAAATGCCACCAAAAATAAAAGACTGCGTATTCTCTAGTGAAAATAAACAGAAAAGGCCCCCAACATTGTTGTCCAAAGTTCAACTTGATTCCAAAGGTTAAACCAACAATATCCAACTGCCTTTGACAGCTAATGCTCTTCACTGACTATGGGGGAAGGGGCACGTCTGAAGGACGAACCGAACTGATTTATCGTCGGAATACTATGGATAATGCTGGTACTGATCAGACTAATGATTTGGTGAATAGGGTGTGGGTATCTCATATCCCACACACTCGTACATTTGGATAAATGTATACATACATATATGCCGGATGAGTATATATAGCGAAGTTAATTAACTTATTTTGATTTGACAATAATTTTTAGTAATTTTCAGTTTATTATATGTATTTTAATTCAAAATTGAGGCATTTTAGAAATTTTTTATCTTCTTCGACAGACTATCTTTTTTTGTTATACAATAAGGAATATTAGCGAGTGTGTTTATTTATGTATATATATAATTATAATAATTTACAACTGCTGATTATTTATACAATATATAATAATTTCAATATCGAAAAATAGTAAAACTTTTTTTTTTGCTCTTTGTTCAATTATTTTGTTTATAACAATTAGAAGATTATTTAAGAAAATACATTGTATAATAATAAATTATAAACACTTTTTGATTGATGTCGGCAGATTTTGTGAATATAACAATAGATCACTATAGAGATGTAAGAACCGCTCTAAACTATTCTATGGTTATTTATCTTTATATTTTTAAATTTAAACTCGAGAATGGAAAATATCAATGAAACCGCAATCAACACCGAATCGGTAAATATTATAATACATATGATATAAAAAATATTCTGAGCTTTAAATAATTTACAAAAAACTAAACCAGACACTGAAATGAAAAGGAAAGAAAGTGGGTTTCCCCTTTTACAGAAAATTATAGTATTTGGTGAATAAACAAAAGTAAAAGTAAAAATATAAATAAAATTTACTAATTATTAGTTAAGACAATAATCCTATACAATCAAAAAATTGTCTTATAACCGTACGACAAAGAATTCAATCAAAATAATCCATAGTTTTTATGAATTTAACAACGGAACCAAATAGAGTCCAATAGAACAAAGCTTCCCCTTCGAGTTTCTCGCCAATAAAACATGAGATATATTCGACAGTGGATAGTAAGTATGGTGGATTTGCCTATAAAATGGATGCATAGGTTTAAGGAAAAATATTGATTGAAATTGAATTGCAAAATTCACCATAATCACAACATAAATAAGCACAGGCAGGACATCATCAGCTGCAGGCGTACGTCCGCTAGACATATGTAATAGGCTCATAATACTTGAAATGCATCTGAAATATAATTACAGAAATAATGGTTATCCAGTTCATTATCTAATATTATAGTATATATATATATATACCTTATGACACATTCCAATTTCTCGCGAGGCGTTTTATAAGCTGATATATAACTGAGCTGTTGCTGCGAGAATGTCCAAGGTGCTTCGGCTAGAAATTCTTGTGGTATACACAAAGCAGGATGCGAAGGACAAATGATGCGTTGGAGTTTGCTAATATGCTCAAACAGTACCCTGAAGGGTGGATTTCAAAGATTTCAAGAGGTTTAGGTTACATTTTTTGTCTATCAACTTCATTGACTTACGTATCCCTTGAAAGATCTGCATCATCATTTGGAAACATCACTTGTTGATAGATTCGCTGTAACAATATACGCTCTATAGAGTTACGTGCCTCTGTGGCCTGCCACTGAGGCATACCATGCAAGATGCCACCCACAGATTGCATTTCAAGCACTAGTCTATCTATGAACTCTTCAAAAAGATCAATTTTATCATCCGATGCCGTTAGATGTACAAATTCCTCTTGGAATGTTTCGATTTTTGCTTGACACTTTTCCAAATAGAGCCTCGTGCAGACATGCATCAAATAACGATTACACGATGTACATTCGCTACGTAAACGTGTCTCGAATTGTTCAAGATTCTCCATGATCAAGATTAGGTTCTGACGATAACGCATTAAATATTGTAAATAGGTTTGTCGTTTCTGTATATCATTCTGTAGCTCTTGAAGTAATTGAATGTGTTGTTTGGGTTCTAAGGTCGCAATACAACGAATGGCCTCTGAGACATATGAGATCTGTTGAAAATTTTTCAGATTTATTGCCTGTGCCAATTGAATTTGTAGATACGTTTGCAATGGCGAGACATTGATATACTGAAAAATGAAGGACGAAATATGGATTAATCATATATACCATAAGTATTATAGTGGTGATGTTAACTTACAGTTGTTTGCCGAAAATCACCGCTATGCAAATCAGTCTTTGAGAGTACAGTGCGTATTTTCTTCTTAATGATGTTGAATGACAGAACTTTGTCATGCAGTAAACATTTATTTGGCAGTCTTTGAAGTGAGGGATGGCAAAAGTTTAATTTTAATTTAGTATTTTATTAAAAGTATTATAGACCTACATTAGTTTAGAGAAGGGCGGTAACTATTTACCAGGAACTATTGTAACAAACCCTAAAGTTACAGCTCCCCAGCCCCAGTCTGGTATTCATTTGGAATTCCAAGATTTTCTTCGGAGCTAAGTCTGCAAATTCTGTTGGTTCTATGTATCGTTCTGTAAGTTATCTGATCCAAATTAGACCATCCATCATAATATAATTATTATTCGTATATTATTATTTAAGTGTTTCAAAAATCTAATTCTCTATAAAGAAATTGACGGGACCTCATCATAAATTTAAAATTTTTTCTTCAACATAATTTTCTAATAGTATATTAAGGGCTCCAAAAATATTGGTCGGGACATAATTTTTCGTCTCCTGCAAGGATCGAATTACTTCCATCGCTGAAGAAACTCATCTCAGTGGATGATCCTTAGCATCAGTTAATTCTTCCTTTTTTTTGGGAATCTTCTAATATTATGTTTTACTCTTTTCTTGATAGCAGAAAAAAACAATTATAGGTATATTGAAATACACAAAAAATGGAAGAAAAAGCTAGTAAAACTCTAAAAAGTATATGTATACATAAATGGATCTACCCATGTCGGTAGGTCCTTGTAACTATCCGAGCACATGTTTCGCGGAAACTATGCTAGCAACAAAGCTGAAATAGATACAGACTTGATTGGTTCAGGGTACAAATAACATTTTATAATATTCAACAGTAGTATTGTAGTTTTTTACTTGGACCGAATTATTAACTCTCTGAGTTCTACTTAAACTTACACAGTTTTGGAGATATCGGCTTTAAATTTCTATGGGTTTTGTTTTTGGTAGAAAATGATTAGAAACTTACTTTGCTTCCACATTGTTCTTGTTTCGACAAATAATCGATGGTCCCACATTATGCAGTAGTCCTCCACACCCACCGCCATTACCGGTAGAATCTGAGTTTGTGGCTTCACTTGATGTGCTTACTTTTCGTCGATATTTTGCCAAGATATCTTCGCTAATATCACAGAACGAACCATTTGATGGAATCCTTGTCCGGCTATTTCCAACACTACCGCTGTTGCCCCCACCTCCACCGGCAATTAGGTATTCAAGTGAAACATCTGATGAATGTGGGTTAAACGAAACACTGCGATTACTGCAACTAGCACTACTTGGTGCAAAATCATCACCATCTATTCCATGAACATTGCTAACAGCGCCACCGCTGCCAGCACCACCACTATGTCGTTGAGATTTATTGCTACGTCGATGCTTGAAGATTCCCTGCTTTAATTTATTGAAAATGCCAGATTGGCCACCACCATCATGTATTCGTTGTTGTTGGGCACGTTGGCGTATTACCGAGTTGCTGCTACTGTTGGTTTTATCAGCGGAAGCATCAAAACTGATGCTCTTTGGTATAGCACCAGTTGATCTTGTTGGTTTCTGTTGTTGCGGCTGTGGCTGTATATGCAAGGAGGAACTGGATGTAATTGCCGTTGTTGTTGTAACCGTAATGGATGCGGCCATTTTATGCACTGTGCTTTTATTCGCACTAAAGTGTTCTTCTTCGTGGAGTATGCCACCACTAGCAATAGAGTTATCCTCGTTGAGTTGCAGCTCTTCCGCTTTGGCACAGAGTGAGGAGAGTAATTCCTGTTGTTTGTCATCATCAGTTTGTGCTGAGGATTGTTTTTCGTGGCTACTTCCACCACTCAGACCAGGCATGGCTGATAGACGTTTGGGTATTGCCTCGTTTAGCATTATCTCATGATTTTCATAATTGAGACTTTGATGACGACGTAGTGATGGCGTTAAACGGCTGCCATTCGAATCGTTCATACCAATGCCTCCACCTTTGAGTGCCATGATGCCATTACGTCTTCCATCATCGCCGGCATTCCGTTGCTCACATGAAATACGACGATGTTCTACACCACTATCATCCATGCCACCAACACCATCAAAAATATCCACCAATTGTCGTTGACTACTGACGCTGCCAATGCCACTTGTTGATGGCTTCTCTTCACTGCAATCACTGAAATCGATTAGGTTCAAATGATCGGCAGATGTTGTTTTCTTTGCCGTTGTGGAGGAGGGGGCCATTGAATTATGATTGCTACACGAGTGCTTTTTCTTTTTGATGACAGATTTATGATGCATTTTAGGTGGCTTATTAGCATCTTCCAAATTGATGCTTTGATTTGATATACTGCTCTCAGCTGAGGTCTGACGACGTATATGCGGGGTGGTTGATAGAAAGGGTGGCTTTCCAACCTCTTCATTATTATCCCCGCTGCTTTTGTAGTTTTGCTGAAAACTATTCTCATCGCTCAATTGATTTGAAGTGCGAACCGAGCTGCGCGCCAATGATGATGGTCCTTGATATGAACGAGAAACACCAACTGCCACAGCAGCATCATTGTATAGATTGACAGCATCAAAAAATGTCGAATCCTCTTGAGAACGATCGCTGACATTGTCCCCACTGCTGCCTGGTGTGTCCTCTGCAGCTACATTTTCTGCTCCCAAATCGCCGTTGTTGCCTCCAACACTGGAGTTACGCGTAGTCAGTGTACCACTACGGAAGTTACGTACTCCACGCGCTGAAATAGCCGCCGCCAGCATGTCTCGTTCAGCTTCATTTCTTAACCCAGCATCAGTGATATCAGATTTAGCTGTAATACTAACATTATCATCAGTATCCACCTCGGCCAGTTTCTCTGAATCGCTGGCCAGAACATCTGTACTCCAGTTTGACTCAGAACGCTGATCGGAGGCATCTAAATAACCACCGCCAACAATACGTACGGCACCTGCATTGCCTCCTGCATTGGCTAATGCATCCATGAAATTATTATCGCCAGGCAAGACCACTGCTGACGGTATAAGTGGAGTTGAGAAATTGCGATCACGTTCACGATCATTTGCATCCAGCGTTTCTGAGTCGCTAGCCAGCACATCTGTCGACCAAGTGTCCGATATAATTGATACATTTTCATCACCTTCAAATTTCTTCAGTTCGAATTTACAAAATTTGTCCTCGATATCGGAACGAGCCTTAGACAAAAGCTTTTGCATCTGAGGCGTCGGCAATGCATTATGCACGGAACCACCATCGGTCACCTGCGATGATGGTGTATCGCGGCCACTGATGTTTGGGGTACCTCGTCCGGAAACATTTGCTGACACCATATCCGAAAGATTGTCATTTTGATCGTGTTCTTCCTCCAGTTCGAGTGAACTTGTGACTGAGTGATTTGATGGTGCCTCACTTACCGCCTCCAGATTATCCGAATTACCAATGGAGGCATCATCTTGCGACAATGAGAATCTTGTGGTTTTCCCATGACGCGGCCGCATTACATCATCACTGATACCATCAATGCCATCGTATCCATTGACTTCCGATGACTTGTCAATTGTATGTTCCAAATTACAACTTTCCGCTGTATCCACCAACAAAGCATCTTCACCATTGGATATCTCCTGACCAATGCTATTCATTTTAAGTACTTCCTCTTCGGTCAGCGGTTGCAGTTTACTTTTAACAGCACTATAATTATTGAAGATCAAAATGGGCTCATTTAAGTCGAAGGTATCGCTACCGCAAATAATATTCGATACGAATCGCATGGGAGATGAGCCTGTCGAGCTAATACTGCCATTGCTAGTACTAAGTGCTTGATCCTGCTGCTGCTGCTGTTGATGTACGTGAGAATGATGATTGCCATTGATTAAAATACTGTTGCTACTGCTGTTGTTGATGCTTCCATTCAATAATGTAGCTTGTGTTGATGTAGATTGATGCTGCTGCTGTTGTGTTCCGTTCGAACTAGCCGATGGTAGATCTACTCCCCCGCCAATATTACTAATGTTAAAACTCATGCTCTTAGCTAATTTATTTTTGGTAGCTTTACTTAAGTTAATAAGTGTCTGTTTGGAACGTTGCTCCTTTGATGGATGTGTATGTAATTCTGCTTGCGGTTGGGTTGGAGTCTCTTCGGCTTGTGGAGGCGGCAAATATGATAATATTTTGGTCAATTTTTGTCGCTCCTCCGCCGATATATCATATTCTTCGTGAATACTCAATATTCGAAAGAATTCAGAAAAATATTTCAACTCTCGTTCGGTGCACACCAAATGACCGCGCTCGAAATCACTTTGCTGTGATAGGATCGCCACAACATCTTCACCCGTTTGCCCGCCCAACAAAAGCATATCAATAAGATTGGTAACCAAATTAGCCTCAAATTTGGCAAGCACATCTGTATATTTGGGATCGACATCGGGTTTATGACGTGTTACCGCAAGCATTTGAATGATTTGAGCAACTTGCATGAGATTGAACCGTATCTGATCCGATATGGGAGCATCTATAATGCCCATAATATCGGGACTAATTATGGCTGGACAAATGAAATGAGTGAACACCATGTCGGCAATAATTTCATTAATTACATTATCCGCATAATGAGCCTGTTTTAGCTGGTGACACATGGTCTGCACAAGCCAACGAAGTGACGATGGAAATAGTGACCAATTGTGTGTGAAACTCTCGATAAACAATTTCGCTAAGTTGTATAACTTATCTATGGTTTCTGCATGAAATTTAATTATATTTGCATCAAATTCCTGAGTAGCCTCGGCACTAAACCGAAGTAAACGCTCCTTCGATGTTGGATTGTCTGTAGCTTTTTGTGGATTAACGTCCAGAAAAACATCAGAATCACTCAGTACATTCATTAGTGGCTCATAGAGGGCAGCTGTTAAAAATATTTTCGCCGAGAACATGGATTCGTTTAGACGTTGATAAAGACGCGCAAAGGCTGATGAATTCATACGCAGTAAACGTCGTGGGTGCTCGCTGCCAATCACTTGAATCTCGATTAGTTCCCGTAGCAATTTTAGCATCATCTCGACATCCTTTGTATTGATAGCATTGCCATAAAGACCCATTGTTATAGTCCTTATAACGCAATTCAGATGCTGTGAGCTGACTTCAGCCAAACGATCACCAGTGGCTAGAGAAAGTGCCAATACATATGGGGATCCATACAAATAGTTAAAAAGACCCTCATAGGCAAGAGCGTGCTACATCACAAATGAAAGGAAAACATATTTGGATTAAGATGATGGGTTAATCCAGATGTGAGTATTGCTTACCTCATATTCCATGACCTTCTTAGAATCAATGAACTTGGCATTGTCATAATTGTGGGCACGTCTACAACATACAATGGGGCCTGATTCGGGACGCGCAACAATTAAATCATTCAGATTATGTCTTTGTTGTGCGCAAATGTACGCAAGCTTAAAAATCATGAATCGTAAATAAATCAAGAAATAATAAAACAGTAAAATAATAATGATAATAGATTCAAAGATCGGTGGAGCACGTACCTTTGTTATTGATGTTGAGTTTTCAGCGAGTGTCTCATTAAGTTGCGCGAATGCTGCCTTTTCTTGCTGTATGAAAAGTTGTTCCTGGCGAAGAGTACGTGCTAGGTCCATAACCTCGAGCAGATTACCTTCTGCACTCGGCTCCATACTAATGAAGCTAGTTCCGTGCTTTAATTAACTTTACGTAGTCTTCCTTCTGCTATCGTCTATCAGTCACCAATGTCCAAGGCGACATTAAAATAATTTTATTGATTTTAAGGAAACTAAATGAAGATCAGAAAGAGTAAAGAAACTAGTTAGTATACCAAGGTAACTCCATAAATTTTATCATATATAAATACATATGTATATCATACATATAGTACAACAAATACCACAATTCGAATATGTCAGCAGCAGAACTTTTAGAAAGCTGTGAAACTTGATATCGCACATAATATAAATTATAGAGAAAATATTAAATTTAATAGTGAAATATGCTTTTGACGCATCTGATTTGATCTACCAAATGTTGTATAATCAGCAAATTTCAATTGTATTAATTGGGGTCGAAATAATAATAAATCCGTCATACATATCAAGATTATACACATTTAGGCAGGCGCTAAAAAGGAACCCATATTGCAGAGAAGGAACATTTTCAAAAAGAGCAAGAATGAAAAGTATTCCGATTTCATATAGATTTCATAGGATTGTAATCGTGACTCACTTACCTCTTATCAATTTTGTGACACTGTTATTCGATTTTTACACAAATCACCCATAGATTAGTTTTTAGAAAACGTTTTCTAAATAAACGAAATTAATTTTATTTTGTTAAATTGATTTTCTATAATTCCTTTAAATTCACAACTGTATTATATCCATATTTGCGTCGCCTTAAATACCAAATCTCCAAAGAATGGGACAATCAATAATGATTGACAATAATTAGCTAGTCATAGTCATATGTCCTTGAAGTATATTTTTTGTTGATTTATTTTTTATAAGAAACAAAGAAAACATATAACCGAGCAAGCGACCGACCGAGAAAACAAATGAATTGACGAGGGAACTATTAAAATGAATGTCGTCATCATCATAAATTTTAGATTACCCACCTTACTTCTTACTACTTACTATATGAATTACTAATTGTTTCTTTGATAGTACAATTTTTATTAAAGAAACATCGATGTGAGATTGTTACCAACCAATATATTACAATATATAGTATCGTAGGACTCATTCTATAATGACTTGGGTTATATAGAGTACACATATATATATTGTGTTTCCATATTTACATACCATATATTGATTTTGGGAAACAAAACAAAAATTTATATACAATACGAATGACGAATTGGCTCGTTCTGGTGCTTCTCTTGATGTATCGTTGGCGGAACAGGTCTCGATTCCCCTGGCGGTCGTCAAGAGAAGCAACTTCCTGTTTTTCCGCCAGCTGGCTAACAGACGGTGGAATGATCTTGAATCATGCAGAGCGGCACGTGCTACCTGGCCCTGTTACAACGAAAATAGGTCTTTTAGACTCATTAACAAAAGACGCTCGGATACCGCAAGGCTCACAGCGGTTATTACCGGTCACTGGTGTGTAGGTATGCACGCGGAGAGACTGGGTATTCCGTTTAGAAGCCATTGTAGGAGCTGCGGAAACGAAGAGGAAGAGGAGTCACTCACCCACCTTCTATGTCAATGCCCAGCCCTGGCAAAGACTAGAAATAAGTTTCTGGGCAAATATTTCATAGACAATCTCTCGAACTGTTCAGCATGTCCGGGTGATTTACTCAAATACCTAAATTCGACAGTTTGGATTTAGTAATACTGATTGCGTTCGGCGAGGAAGTGGTATCAAAACGGCACTCTAGTGCTAATTGTGGCTTGTAGTGGTTTATGCGAGCCAGCCACGGAAACCAACCAACCAACCATTCTCTCTTCTTCGCACAAAACTTGTACTAAATTTTGTGTCTTAAAAGCCATCAAAATCTTATCTTTCAATTGTTCATTGGAGTTTTGATTTAAAGAGGTTTCTTTCCATCTCTATCTCTTTCTTTTCCTCTACCTCTCTCAGACAGTCATTCACAGATATACTTTGCATTTGTATCTCGGTGTATGTAAAGTATTTATTTAAAGAGAAAAAATATTTTAATGATTATTCAATAATTAACACAACCATGTGAATGTCAAATCATAGGCCCAGTTAGTCAGTCCAGATGAAAAGTGTAGCAATTATGGTTCAACGGCATTTAGCCGTTCTTTCATTATTTATTCTTACTAACTTTAAAATGTACATGATGTGTATATCTAACATTAGTCATATACTACTTACAAAGGCCCCCCGAGAAAACAGTTCCGTAATCCAAGCAGATCAGGGCAGTCAGTCACATTGGTAGAGGTAAAAATAAAGGTTCATATGGGACCTACGCCATAATAATCTATAATATATAGTATTTGACGATTCGTTTTTCCAATTGAAACACATTATTAGCGAAAAGCATAAATAAGTATTTGTGTCAGTAGATGAAAAACAGAGATTAGCTACATATCGCTCATTTACTTCAAGACTGTCATAACTCAAAACACACGATTTTTGAGTTAATGATGCAGAAATATTCGTTACATCATATTGTGTACAAATTTCATTTTAATAGCTTACATACTCTCCGCGTTAAAAGAGAAGATTTCTTCTAAAATAAGCCAATTTGTATGTATATTGAAAACTTTAAGTACGTTTTTCTTGAAATGCTGTTTTTTGATTTATGACAGTCTTGAAGTAAATGAGCGATGTGCTGGTCGTCTGCAGTGAGTGGAAGTATTGTACTTTGTGGGGCCTCCAATCACAGATCTTTTAATGAAAAACAAATGCATAGTAAGTACAAATATGTGTGTGAAACATATTCAAAGACATACACTTTTTGTATTTTCAATAATGTACGTATAAAGAAGAAATGCAATAAAATAAGTTTTAAAATTTTTCAGTTTCTTGTATTTTAATGTGGATTTGTGTTTTTGTTTGAAAATCAACTTAGTAAAACAACCAAAACTTGTTTTTTGTTGCTGATCTTTTGCTGTTTACGAAATCTCTTTGTTTTGTTTTGATTTCTATTTTGGTATGTTTATTTAAATAATTATATGAATTATGTGAGGTTTTTTAATTTACAAAAGTACACAACAAAAAATAAATTAAAAATTTTAACAAATACTATTTTATACAATAACAAATCAAATAAAGCTTAGAAAGAAAAAAATACAATAATGAAAAAAATTTAAAACAAATTTTCTCGTTGCCTGCCATCACGTCACCATTAGCCCACTAACTAAACTATCAAACATGTCAACAGCAGATCTAAAAACAATAACAATAATAAATACAGTTGAAATGAAGGATTTGAGGGAGAAATGAGGATGCAGCAGCAACTACAAAATTCTACTGAAAAACAATATAAACCAAATCTAAAACTTTTTGCTTCGCTTGCATATTTATTTTCTACTTTTTTCTTCTTTCTTTAATGTATCGTATTTCCATATGAGTGCTTCTGAGTGAGAGTGATAAAGAGAGAGGGAGTGAAACATTGTAATAATAATAATAAAGATTGTTTTGTGGATAGTGCAGAGGTTATGAATATACAGTGGAACTTCTCTATAGTGAACTTCTATACAATGAAGGTCTCCTATTATGAATTAATTTCAATTTTTCGTTCTTCCTTTAATATAATAATATATATATATTTTTTTTATTTGTGGTCAATTATTTACTGCTGTCCTAATTGACATTTAAGACCAGCATAGCTTAGATTTGGGAAGTGCGGGAGCTAGTCACCTCGTCAATGGGACCTAAATTGGGTATATTGTACCAAAGTCCAGCATAACTAGGCAACAAATCTGGGATTCCAAATGTATGTTACTGACTTCTTCTATTGAGACAGTCGAGGTGTACTCACTACAATTTAAAACAGGTCGAGTATGGCGAGATCAATCCGTAATGGCTTCTCTTGTGTAGATCAAATCGTAGTGCAAATTTTTGCCTTAATCTTCTGACTTCGGTTTTCTCATTAGAAGAAATGTGAAGAAAGTCAGATCTGATCATATGAATGCCAATATTTAAAATATTTCATTACAAATGCTATTCCTCCTTACATCTTCTATTATTTCTTGTATAAACAATCATTTAAACGGAAGTACTAAACAAAAAAAAAAAAAACAAAAAAATAGTCGCGTTTTGTCTTGTTTTCTTGTATTTTAGACAGACTAATTTTTAATTATTCACATTTTTTTATTTTTTTTTATTTTTTGTTGTGTTGTTGTTTCTGTAGTATTGTTTTGTTTTCGTTACTGCTTTAAATATTTTTTTGTTTTATTGCTGCTCTTTTTTGCATGAGAACAAGCGAATATTTTTGCGTCTCGAGGAGAGAGTGAAATGAGTGTGCAATTGTCTTGAAAATCGTTGCCGTTCCAAGTACAGAAGAATCCCTCACTAATTATGCCAACAAAAAACACTGAAACAGAAATCAAATGGAAAGTGGGCGGAATTCTAGGAAAACAATTATATATATACATACTGCGCATATATATAAACTTGCAATGCCGCTCAATGTGTTTCATTAATATTTTGTGCTGCTGCGATTGAATTGCTACTGTAGATTTGATTTGATAAAGAAACATGCATACACACTCACACGCATACAGCATATAGAGAGAACAAAAATGGATAATGGATTAATGATCAAATTATTTGATTTATGCTAACTTTAAAAAAAAATAAATGTAAAGCAGAAGTAGAAGAAATGATTTTTTGTATGTATGTGTGTAGAACTTTTGAGGCTGTTGAGACCGACGATGGTTATTTACTTACGCTTACTTATTTATCACTTTTTATTTTGATTTTTTGTGTTAACTTTGTGCTTCACTTTCTCACTACTTTTCACATACACATTCACACACGTTGCGTAGCTTTACACTTCTCTTCTGTTTTGTTCAAAACATATACTCTAATAAAAAAAAACAACAAATTTTACGCTCAATAATTAGACAAAAAGAAAAAGTAAACACATCGCGACCAAACTTACAATAACAACAATAATAATATTAACAACGAACTCAACGCAACAACGGCGAGGAGGAAATTAACGGAATCGCAAAACAAGAGAGATAAGAACAAGTGTTGAATGTAGAATGTACGACAGTTCATTCAATCACAACACACACCATCAACCAACAACTAATTCCGACGAATTTCCGTTTAAAATGTAAACAAAATTGCACTAAAAAGCTAAAAATATTAGAAGATAAAACAGACAGACAAACACTTGCACCACTTAAATTTTTATTATATTATTGTATGATGAGGTACATGTGTACAATGTGTGAACGACACAAATTCTACGGAAATATTAAATTAATTGACGCCACAACAGTTTCACCGATTAACAACCAACATCAAACACGACCAATAGCAAAGCACTGTTATCGATAACAGATAACATAAAATATACCAAAGACTATGAAATTAAATTCATAGTCTCTGAATATACATAATAATTTTCGTTAATTTCTCGGTGATGGTTCACGAGACGAAAAAATGTATTTATGAGAAAAACTAGACGAACAAGAAATTCTTTTGAAAAAAATTAGTTTAATTTAAAATTTAATTTTCAAAACTACATTTTCATTTTAATGTGTAATTTCATTGACTAAATGACTTTCGTTAAGTTCATCAACAGCAAACTTCTTTTTCAGATAAGAGGGGCATTTACTCAACGTCGCAAGTTGGCAAAAATGTCAGATTGGCCAATTTTCTGAGATGAATTGAAACATGACGAAAAAAGTGGAAAAAATAAATTTATTTGGGATCCTCACGAGATTGCATAAACTGCATAAACAACCTCTGCATAAACTAAGTGACAGTTAGTCTATATAAAAAAAAATTGAACATTTGCGTTAAATTGTGCGACGATTGAGTTGAGTAAATTGCATAAAAGATTAGCGTTGCTACAGTGGTAATTATTTGTCTGGCAACTCTGCCGAAATTATATGAAAAAATTAAATTTTTATATTCTAATTATTGATTGCAATTTCTGCAGTTAATTTGATTAATTTGTCTCTTTCGCTTGTTAGATAGGCAGTTATGCTTGCGAGAACAGCTGATTGCATCAAATTTTGGTACCTTCACGAGTTTGCATAAATTGCGGCTAATTATGCTAACTCGTGAGGACCCCAATTAAAATATGTACAAAGTATAAACACTCACGTTGCAATGTTTGCCGAACTAAATCGTCTGGCAATCTTGGTAAATTTCGTAATTTTCGTCTGTCAGAATACAATTATATTCTAATATTTTGAATATCACCGCTGTTTTTTACAACAAAAATCTTATGGTGATTTCTGTGTAAAGGTTTTCTGCGTTGCATTATTATTATTATATTAGAAATTTAAAGTAAAAAATAATAAAAACGTAGTCTTATTAGTTATACCGATCTATTTAGTATTTTGCTTGAGCTGGCAGTTGATTTTTATAAACAACACACACAGCGGAGTGAGTGAAGAGCGCGAAGAAACATATATATCAGAGATCTGCAGTAAAGCAGGATAATTAAGTTCGCGAAACTTATTGTAATAATGAGCAAACGTTTCATGAAAGAAATATTCGTTGTCTCTATCGCTCTCATGCAAAACGTTGTTGTTTTCACTCTTTGTTTCATGAAACGTTTGCTCATTATTACAATAAGTTTCGCGACCTTAATTATCTTGCTTCACTGCACATCTCTGATATACACATATGTATACATAGAATTAATTTAAAGTAACAGATGATTTTTATAAACAAGAAAATTCTTAGTTGTACAAAGTAACGTGTGTACTTTGACCTTATCAATTTAAGATTGTCAACATTTTTAAGGGGATGGTGCGGAAGTGAAGAATGAAATTTGGAATTTGAGAGATTAATAAGAACCTTGCGAGAAGAAATTGATCACTATTTGTTGCTGTAGTCCAATAAGAGTGAATGAGACAACGAGAAGGCATTCTATCTCGTTGTATTTTGGCTAGCCATTCAAAAGCGTACATTTGACCTTCCAATTCCAAAAGGTCAAAGATACACTCGTTAGTAGAGTAGAAAATGCAACCCTGCACTCACAGTGCATGAACTTGTGATCTAAGTTGGCAGCTCTCGCGTTCAATTGAACCATGCTAACTCGAGTAAAAGAAGTTTGTGTTCACTTGCATAAAATAAATAATAAAGCAGAACGGAAGAAGAAGAAAGGAATTTACGTTTTTACTAGACAACATGCAATAGTTGTTTGTTTGTGTTTAGAACTTTTGCTGTTGACAGCGAAGCTGGTGAATTAAACAAAGGAAATTTTAAAGTTATAAATATTGAATGCGGAATTAAAATATTAATAAAAATATTTAAGTGAATGAATAAACTGTGTTTGATTTCTATATTAACAAATTCAACAGAAAATAAAAATTGAGTGCAAAAGAAATACAAAACAAAACAAGAGAAACAATAACACAAGAGAGTTCCAGAAATTGCAAACAATTCCGGTTTGTCGGTAGGTCATTGATGCTGCAGCGGCGTCGACCTAAATACATTAGCGAGCGAATTTCGTTGAGCTGAGTAACTCCACAAGCAAACATTTAACAGTAAGGAAACCAAACACCAAAATAAATTGCTGAAATAAAACAAGAGGGCACAATTCAGAATGAGTAGTCATCAGGTTCATCACAAAGTGCCCACTATGTGGGCATCTAATAAATCTTCACCACATTGTTACATTGATGAAATAGATTTAACAGGTAACTACTTACTATAATCATACAAAAGATCAATTAATCAAAGATTTTCTATCTCAATTATTAAGAACGCTTCTCAACGGAATTGGTGCGTCTGTGCCTGTGCAAAGATTATGCTGACGTTGAGTTCATTATAGAGGGTCAAAGTTTGCCAGCCCATCGTGTCATTTTAGCAGCGCGTAGCGAATATTTTCGTGCTTTGCTCTTTGGTGGCCTTTCCGAATCAAATCAACGTGTCATAAAACTAGATGTACCCGTTGATGCTTTTAAATCCTTACTTAAGTATATTTATTCGGGACATTTGTCATTGCTAAATTTGGATGAAGAAGCTATCATCGATATATTGGGTTTAGCTAATCAATATGGTTTTCAAGATTTAGAAAGTGCCATATCAGATTACCTGCGTCAGTATTTGGCTTTGGGTAATGTCTGTTCAATATTAGATGCGGCCAGGCTATATAACTTGGATGAGCTTTCGAAGGTGTGCCTCACGTTTATGGATCGTAATGCAAGTGATTTATTACAGCATGAATCATTTGTAATGCTCTCTATGGTACTATACTACATATATATTATATAATAGGTTGTTTGGTAATGGCTTTTCGCTTTTTACGTGATTTTAAATGTTTTATTTAATGCAGTTTGCGTTTAACAGAATAAAGTAAAAGATGCGTTGTAATTTTTTAGATTATCTCCCTATATTGTATTGGTTGATTTGTTTTGCAACGAGGAGCGATATTAATATTATCAACAACCAAGTTCTCGAAAGTTCCGACGGGTGAGCTTTTGAGACGCTCCGTCGTTCCCTGTCTAAGATGGTTTGCCAACGACATTATCGTAGGTGACTCTTCGGCAAGTCATTACCAAACAACCTTATACAATAATTTTTTAAATGTGCCTCGTGCATATGTAAATTTGTATTCTATAATTGGTTATAATTCAAATGTCAATTGTGTGTTTTGTAGCAATCTCTTGAGGAAGTATTGAAACGTGATTGTTTCTTTGCGCCTGAAGTGGAAATATTTGTCGCTGTGTGGCGTTGGTGCAATCATAATTCATCTGTGGATGTTAAGGTTTGTTTTTTTTTGATTTGGTCATTCGACTTAGTACTTAAAATTATATACCCTTTATTCTAAATTTTAGTCTGTTGTTTCTAATGTGCGTCTACCTCTTATGAATCTTGAAGACTTACTTCAAGTTGTGCGCCCAGCTGGTATACTTGAGCCAAACAAACTGCTGGATGCCATAGAAGAGTTGAGTACATCAAAGAACTTACCATATCGTGCTGCTCTTTGGCCTGAAGAAAATGTGGCCACATCGAAGTTCTTATCACGCTGCATTCAGGGTGGATGCCGCTTGGCTTTACTCGATGGTGATACAACCAGTTATGATATGGAACGTGGTTATACGCGTCATTGCATCACTGATGATGCCAACGATGGTATTGTCGTTGAATTGGGTACCATGTGCATGATAAACTTTATACGAATTTTGTTATGGGATCGTGATAGTCGCGCTTACTCTTATTATATTGAAGTGTCTGGCAATCAGGTGCATTGGGAGCGGGTTGTGGACTATACTGATTATCATTGTCGTTCCTGGCAGTATATCTATTTTGATGCTCGACCTGTACGCTATATACGTCTAGTGGGCACTCAGAATACTGTTAATAAGGTATTTCATGTTGTTGCTTTGGAAGCTATGTATACATCCAAGGTGCCACTTCTAGTTGATGGTTTCGTAGCGCCAACAGAAAATATTGCTACTATAAATATGAGTGCAATTGTTACCGACGGCGTAAGTAGATCCCGGAATGCACTCATTAATGGAGATTATGAGAAATATGATTGGGATTCTGGCTATACATGCCATCAGCTGGGTAGCGGTGAGATTATTGTGCGTCTGGGTCAGCCCTACTATGTTAGTACAATGCGTCTATTGCTTTGGGATTGTGATAATCGTGCTTATAGTTATTATGTGGAAACTTCGACAAATCAAAAAGATTGGCAAATGGTTGTGGATAAACGTCACGAGGATGCACGCTCATGGCAGAATTTTTCATTTCAACCACGTCCAGTTGTCTTCATACGCATAGTGGGCACTCGGAATACGGCGAATGAGGTAAGAGATTCATTGACTGTCATTTAGATAGTGATTAATTTTTATTAATATAAAATCTAGATTTTCCATTGTGTTCACTTGGAGTGTCCAGCACAGGATCAGAATTTTTTAACGACTGTTAAGGAAGAGCATCGAGTCCATCCTAAAAAAAATAGTTCCATCTCCTCACAAATTTCTCCTAACTCATCCACTGCAGTCAGTCACAACATCAATAGTAATAGCAGTAACAATCAACATGATAATATTCTTATGGATAGCGATAACAGTGACAATGTAGCAAGTAGTAGTAGTAATATCAAAAAAGCAATTAATAGCGTTGATGCTGGTGGTAGATCTGCCAGTAATCCTAACATTGTGCCTCCTCCTTCCAATGACTGTGAATCAGATGATCTTTCTAATTTTTCCCAATTGTCAGTAGAAGATGAAAATAATTCGAATGATAATGCTGCTGTTCATAATGTGGGACCACCTTTAATTCGTATTCGACGTGGGAGCAGCTTCCAGACACCAACATTTAATTATAGAAGAATGCAAAATACAAATTATGTATTTCATCTACAAAAACAAAATAATAAGGACAGCAATCAACGATCTCAAGATCAAGAAGGTCCTTCAACGTCAAGTGCAAAAACTAATTCAACTTCTTAAATTTAAAGGAATTTTCTAGGGATGAGTGATTGATTTAATCTCCAATAGGGTTTTAAATTAATTGTAAACCCCTTTTTGTGTGATAACAAATTAACCATTTTACCATTTCCATTTTTTATTTATTTTTATTATTTATATTAATATTATTATTTTAGTATCTGTGAAACAAGTGAACTGGTTTCTATCATCTTATTTTATTATGTTTCATTTAAAAATTTGTAAGAATCCTCAGGGGTTTTCTAAATTATGTTCTGTATGAAGGAAAGAATTCTTCTAAAAATATTGTAAAAAAAAATTGATTTATCACTTGGTACTGACATATAATTTGATTTTAAGTATGTACAAATTTGGACTTTTGTATTTAATCGAAACATATGAAAGCTTCGGTAGTCCGATATTTCCACTTTATATAAGTATGCTGTCTGTATGTGGATATGTACATATGCATGTATAGTAATTATCACACTTTTTCATGAGTTTCAGAGGTCTTTTTACACTTTGTAAGGGCTACAAAAAATGATTCAAAATCCAATGAATCAGTTTTGATGTAGATCCATAACCAAAGATATTTAATTGGATAAAACCCTCGTTAACAATTATTCATGTTATATGAAATGTACAAATGTTTTATTAGAATTATAAAGTAAATAATATTATTAAATAATAAATGTAATTAATATGCTTATATATATGAAGAATGTTTTAGATTATTCAAGTTGCCTAAAGGTACTAAAAGACAGGAATGCAGATCGGCATGACTATCGAACTTCTTTTCGCTCAATCAAACCTTTAAAGGGTGAAATGATTAAGCAATGGAAATCATGAAGAAAAAGTTAATGCAGAAATGAACTGAAGAGGCCGAAGTAAGTTCTTGAACGTAACACAGAAAAGAGTGACTTGACTAATTTGGTCCTTCTTGAAACCAAAAAAAGTCTACATTACAAATACTTATTAGCTATCTACATGTTAGAAACGGACATGGCTATGCTGAATGTGTGATTCTCCTCCTGTTTATAATACAGTATTTTACCCATATAAGAGGTTGCAAGGTATCTCGGACAAATCGAATAAAAAACGCTTTATTAATATAAATTACAATGTGAGTATAAAAAGATATTATTAAATTTAGTAAATGAGAATGACGCGTTGGCAAATTAAAAGACTTTCTTCGTCTTATCTTACTGATGCAGAGAATGCTTTCGCAGATCATAAAAAGACAAACGCCGAAAGTAATGAAAAGTTTTGGTTTGACATGCTTTTGACGTTTCATCGTCCTACATACATAAGTGATAAGAGCTTAAGGCGTTGAAATGCGAGTAAGCGAGGGAATGAACAAACAAAGGAATGAGCCATGTCTATCTGAGTATCTATGTATGTGAGTATATCTGTGTGTTAATTGGGTAAATTTGAGAAGAGGGAATAGCAACAAATATTTTATCACAAAATGGAGAGAGTGAGACAAACAGATAGAGAACGAACAAGCGGACACAGATACATAGATACAGTATACAGTACAAGGACAATGGAAATGGAAATGATGCTGCGAGGCAGCCAAAGTTTATAGCGTCATTTGATAAAAAGACATTCAAACTAAGAGAGACACAACCAGACAGACAGTGAGATAGACAGACTTTGAAGACTCAAGTGCAAATATTTTAAGGTGCAGATGGTGTACGTGAATACACACACAGATATATACATACATACTGTGTATCTATGCATATATGTATTTACATATGATGTATATTTATATAGTTATCTAGATTAAACTAAATCATATTAATAAAAACGAAACGCTTACTTTGGTTTGAACAGAGTCCATATATACATTTATACTTGTGCATGCAGTAGCGCGATTCGACTTGTTGGGGCCTTGGGCAAAGAATAATTTTGGTGCTCCAACTTCAATTAGTTCAAATTTGCTGATAAATTTATTGTTCACTACACTATTTAATAATCCCTTCTTACCCATTTGACTTTTTTACTTCTACTTCATCTATAAACATACTTATGTATAAAAAATATAAAATAATAAAATAAATAATATCATCCGTGTTGAAGAGCAGTGCAACAATAAAATGCGCATCTAATCGAAAGCAATGTCAATAGTGACATAAATCGCAGTTAAATAAAACAATAGAAATAGTTATTTTGTAGCATAATACTACATACTTGTTACAGAAGTTCTTAACATAAACTTAGAAAATGTTGATTTTCTACTATGAACCTATAAGACCCGCTTAAATGAAAATAACTTTTTTATAAAATTGAACCTGGGATTCCGAGACTACTGGACTGTTTTTGAAGAAATTTTCAAGTATAGTCTGAAGAGCATTCCTGTAAAGGTCATCAGGGCCAATTTAATAAAAAAAATTGTTTTCATTAATGTTATAACATTTATTTTGTCACACCCTGTTATGTGGACATTTAATACAATTTTTGAAGATTCAAATCTTCAACATTTTTACCACAACCCATGCTATCAAGTTTTGACACTCTAACTTAAAAAATGTATTTTATAGAGAAAATGAAGTGCAAAAAAGTAGGTTAAAACACTGATGTTGTTTTGATTTTTTTATGGAGAATATTTCTTCCAGTAATCAATGATCTTTGCTTTCTCAAAAACTAGCATAATGGTTTGCAAAGAACTGAACAACAGAGGCACAATCTGACTGCTGATTTATACACATACCCATCAACACACACGTGAACATGAATTTAAATGTGTATGTATGGTACATTATCATTATCTTTATCATTTCCTTCGTAAGCGTTGACTTATTGTCCTTTGACGTTGTTGATGCCGTTGTCGTCTCGGTATTCATTATTGTCGTTGCCGATATCATTTATTAGCAAAACAAAGGTCAAGTAAAGTGTTATTGTTGTTCCTGTTCTTGTTGTTGTTGTTGTTAACCTCCAGCTATCAAACAACAAATAAAACGTTGAAACAACGAAATCACAAAGTAAACATGGAATTCCAAGAACCAAAAAGAACTATGTATAATAATATTCAGGGAAGCTGTTACAAACAGCAATAGCAATGGCTTCTCTTATCATCATACTTATTCCATATGAGAGGCGAAAATGTGGGATCAAAATAATAACATACAATATACCATAAATACGAGGTTTCTTCAAACAGTATCGCGAATTTTGAATTTAAGCGGGCTACGTATATCCGATTTTTGATTTTTTTGTGGCATTATGTTGGTACTCATGTCTCCCACTTATGCTGACAAGGTCGGTTATTTTGAATGCTTAGTAAATTTTTGACAGCTGTTTTGGCTCGTCATCGATTTTTGTCTCTTCCAAAAAATGGCTCTCTATAAAATTTTGTGTGAAAAATAAAATTAAGTGCGCGGACGCATTCCGAATGTTGACTGTGGCATATGGTGAAGCTACCTTGGACCAAAGCAACATTTAACGGAGGTACAAAATGGTCTCAGAGGGCCGAGAGTATGTGAACGACGAAGTGGTTGCCGGACGTCCCAGCTCGTCAACAACAGACGAAAAGATTGATAAAGTGAAAAAAATATTATTGGCCAATAGGTGAATCACCGTTAGAGAAGTTGCTGAGGACCTAAACATATCGATTGGCTGATGCCATTCGATTTTAACCAATGCTTGAGATGGGTTGCCCCGAAATCAGTACCAAAATTGTTCAATTTCAATTTCGACCAAAAACCGAATCGCGTTAACATGGCTCAGGAGCTGTTGGACTCGGTCCGCGACGACCCAAATTTGCTCCAGAGGGTCATAACTGGTGACAAATCATGGGTTTATGGTTATGACGTGGAAACAAAAGTTCAATCATCTCTCTCAATGGAAGCTGCCGGATGAGCCAAAACCGAAAAAATTCAAAATTCGAAGACGAGCCAAAAGACGCCCAAGCAAAAGAGCTGACAAAAATTTACTGAACATTTAAAATGACCGACCTTGTCAGCATAAGTGGGGGACATGAGTACCAACATAATGCCACAAAAAAAAAAATAAATCAAAAATCGGATATATGTACGTAGCCCGCTTAAATTCAAAATTCGCGATACTTTTTGAATAAGCCTCGTATATTCATATACACATATATACATACTTAGTGTGTACTTATGTATGTGCAAGTATCTATGCAAAAGAAGAAAGAACATGAAGTTGTATACTTATTCGTACAAACGAGTATAAAGAATGTTGTATGTAATTATATAGAGAAATGAAGTGATAGCCAGATGTTACAATAGTATTTAGAAGGAGCCATTCCATGTGTGAAATTTCATCCTTGAGCAATATACAAAATAAAAAAGAACATATGAGCTTCAGTTTTAACGAATCTAACATACCTTTTAGTTGAGGGTTTTTTGTATGGTGACAATCTGTCTATGTTAAGTTTCAGATTTAAGACTCAAAACCTTCGATACCGATTTAGAGAAACAGATGGCGGTTAGAAAGATTTGTCTCATTTTTATATGTGTTGTGGGTTCTCTGATAATTCTATGATCTTCAATCATCATGACAAATTCATAACAAGTAAAAAATGATAAAAATAATAAGCTAAATGAGGCGAACAAATAAATGGAAACTGTGTTTCTATGGGCGTTTACTAAGCTTTATGAAAATCCTCATTGATACATAAGTGTGTATCATCATTAATAGAATTAAATGTTGGGAACCGAAAGAAATGGTATGGTTAATTTAATTTTCAAATTGAACATTCATGATTTCTTCATGAAATATATATTTTTTTTATTGTAATACTCATTTATATTAATAATAGTATATGATATTATCAGTTTGCTTTGATATGTAGTACACACAATTCATACATACATACATATATGTACATATGTTATGTGTAAAAGTCATGTGCTCTATTCTCTATGTAATACTAAAGAATTCTGCTTACAAACGAGGTAAATATGTTATGATCGTTGGTTTCCTTAAAAATATGATGGAAGTAATGATTACATATATAGTGGGGAGCAAAATGGTTCGGTGTTTTACACTTTTAGGGTAAATGTATTAAAATGAGTAAATGGAAGTATGTTTGACAAATGTTTTTGATTCATTTTTGAAGTGAAACCAAAGATTATTAAAATATATAGACTTGACAGAGCGCTCAATTTAAGTGGTGTGCCTCTTAATTTAAGTAGTGTGTCTCTTAATTTTTAAGCCCAACAACAAATTGTGTGATTGGTTACTCGAGATTTACCCGATATTACACACAATTGTTGTTGAATTTACTCTTGTTTTCCTCTTGGATTACTCTACAAAAAAGCTACAAAAATGTCTCCACCTAAATTGAACGAGTTGTGTGCTAAAGATGTTTCACTTCAAAAATTGAATGTGAAATATTCTAACATTAGAGAATTGTACTTATTTTGCATTTGATGGCTAATAAGTAGGTACTAAATAGGGTAGATCAATAATATGAACAATTGTGAACCAATTATACTTCCATACATATGCCAATGCATAAGTCTGAGTTGATGTAGTTTTTAAGTTGTGAACATTAAATTTTAACCAATCTAATTATACTTATTATTGAAATGTCGTTTAAACTTTGGATCGGATATAAATAGTATTGTACTTAGTTTGCTCTAATAATATGATATTAAAGTTTCCATTTTTTTAGTTGCCCTCAGCAACACATCGTTAATGACACTTGTCAAATTATTTGTTATCCTTCGTCCTTTTTAGGGTTTTTTACTTTATTTGTTTTTACTTTGATTTTATTGCAAGGTCATTTTCGCCTCAATAACTCGGTGCGTGTCTGTTCTTGATTTGTTTTGTGTTAATTTGGCATTTCCGTTTCCGCTTTAATGCTTCACTAAATCGACTGATTTTAACTTGGACTTAACTTTAACTTGGTATGGTGGAACATGTACTCATTAAAAATCTAAGGGTCAGTAAGAGGGGGAGATTTGTATATTCAACTAACTTAGCGTAGACAATTTGAAAATGTCCAACAATAAACCATCTACAAAAACAAGTGAAAAAAAAAAAAAAAAATGGAAGAATAATTAAAATAATTAAAAATGAGTAAAGTTTTTAGCATTATTAATTAGCTGATTAAATATGCATTTTATTTGATTTAATTTGATTTGATTTTTACCCAAATATTATTGTATAAATACACTAGAGTAGATATCCCTTTTGTTTTGTATAAATTTCGGAATGCAATACTTTAGACCAAAAGCGCTGTCACGCAGCTCCCAGCCAGTACAGTTCTTGGCTTTTAAGTTCAACTGTGTATGGCCACAACGAGCAGGCGTCTCCATATTGGCACGTATATTTCACATAATCGGTTTAGGGACCTCGCTATTTTGCTATGTGGGCACTTTGTTGGCAGAATTTAGCTTTATGAGCTTGAATGCCAGCGATATTCCCGCAATGACAGATTGCCTGACTACTTCATTTATGGGCTTACAATATTTTTTTCGCTCAAATATGCTCGCCCTAAACAGCAACCAAATGCGTGCCTTACTGGAGCGTTTCTATGCGGATATCTACATTTCAACAGAGGACATATTAAAGACAATACAGCAACCTCAACAAGCGATGCAAGTCGATAATCCCAAGTAGGTATATGATATTGTAAATGATATTGTGAATGATATAAGAAGGATATTTCTTAACATATATAGTGAAACTTTTTTATGTTCCAGTATCAAATCTTCTTATGTAGTTCATTTGAATCAAGATGTTGCCCGCTATATGCGCTACATCTCTGCCATAACGACTTTCTATTATGTACCCTGTATCTGGATCATTGTTATGTTTGTGATCGAAGCGGTTCAAGCAGTTTTAAATGCACGCGATAAACCGTACATCTATCGGAGTGAATTCTTCTTTTACGATGCTCAGAAGCCATTAGCCTACACCATTACAGCTTTGTATATGAGTTGGTTGTCTTTCTCATGTGTAGGAATTTGGTCAACCGGTGATTACCTTCTTTCCTCAGTACTTTGTCACACAAGTCAAAGGTATAGAGAATTGCAACTAGAACTGAATAATTTACTCGATGAAGCAAATAATGAACATAGAAGGCTTTATCACATTGAGGCTGCTGGTCAAACGCTACATGTAATTTTTAGGAGACGTATATATAAGATATTCCAAAGACAACAAAGGTTATACGAGTAAATAACAAGAAATTTGATATTATAATTAGTTTAGAATTATTGTAACATATTTTTTAAATTGTATATTAGCTTCGTTCGGCAGGCAAAAACTCATTTCAGCTTACAGATTTTTTCTGCTTTATCTTTTGGGGTTTTTGAACTGTGCGTCGTTATGTTTCAATTTCAAAGGGTACATAATCATCATATTATAATATTGTTATGAATAACCAAGTATTGATTTTTCAGACTGAAATCGGCTTGGATTGGAGTAAATATATAATTTGGGTATGTTGCCAAGTTGGACAATTTCTATTAATCGGGTTTTTTGGTCAATTGTTAATGGATGAGGTTAGTTAAAGATTACTATTGGATTTTATTTGATTTTAATGATCATTATTCTAGTCATTAAATCTACGTCAAAGTTATTACAATTGTCGATGGGAGTCTTTATTGCCATATGGTGATATACAAGAGAATGCTGCACTTATGCGTGATATACAATTTGCCATTTTGAATGCTACAAATCCGGTAGTTTTTGATGGCATTCAATTTTTTGCTTTGACACATGGTGCCATTGGATCGGTAAGTAGTATTTCTTGATTCTTTTATTTCTCGACTGATTTGAGCTGGATTATTTATTTCAGGCTCTTCGCTCGGCCATGTCTTATTTTATGTTTTTAAATACAATGAATGATCCAAACAAAAAATAAACTTTTGGACTTGTATACATAATTTAAATATTTTCTTTTTGAAAACGATGATGATGGCAAGAGGAAGTTGATATGGGGGGAGGATCACCCTAGCTGGGAGCAGTTATTTTATTATTTATTAAAATTAACCCGAAGGACTACAAATCTTCAATAGTCAATACGATATTTTGTGAAGAACCTTGGAGAAATAAATATTTCTTTAATATTCACAAGAAAGAGATTTAACTCTCGACTAAGGGAATCTATTACACTTGGTGATAAAGACCGATCATGTCATATGCTGCATCTATCTGGTGCTCTAAATTAGACAAGAAGCAAAATTTTGAAGTTACATTTTCAGATAGACAGGGCTGGGAACAGTTAAGACCTAAGCCCATGACTTCCATCTGTGCAAAAGAGATGGTTATAAAACAGACACCGGTGTTGGAGCAGGTGTCAACGGGAAAACCCTTGAAGACGCCTATTTAGCAGTATATGCCATTTTTAATAAGCACAAATACAGTCTGATATTAAGGCTCCACTACATGCACTCAATGCTTTTGAGTTCAATTTGATTTGGTTTGTGATTGCTTGATGTTACTCAAAAGACTAGCATCGAACAACCATGTTAACTAAATATGGATACCTGGACAATGTGGATATCTTAGGAACGAAGAGGAATTACTGGGACTGACACGGACGGTCTCGAAGGAACTGTGACTGCGGCACACTTGCGGCCGCATTGACGAGTTGTTCTAGTTTCCGCCCTTCCCCTAATCTAATCTAATTATTTTATTCCATTAATAAACGTTAAATAGAAGAAAATTTCGTCAAAATCAGTTTAGCCGTACTCAAGCGATGAACTCAGAAACATGAAGCAAATGAATTTTATATATTGTATACTAGCATAGCCCGGCGCGCTTTGCTGCGGCCCAGTCGTGATGTTAGTGTTGATTTTTGTAGTCATTGTTCCTTTCTCGCTCTAATTTTGTCCACGCACATTTGTTTAATTTTTTGCTACTAAAGAAAGCAATCATGTTTTTCTTTGTATCAATGATTTTTAACACAACACAATTATTTTTTTTAGTTTTTTGACGTTTTTATGAGTTTTGTAGCAATAATAGGACGTTGTAGATAGGTGCTCCACAGCGCCATCTGTTACCAATTTATGGAACTTTAAAAAACAAACATTTAATTTGAAATTAAACCAGAAAGAAGGCTATCATTGGCTGTGCCAAAGATGTAATACTCTTCACGCTCCTCCGGGTTGCATCCAACCTTCCTTTCTTAGCATCACCATATTCTCTCTGTTACAGTTTGAGTATCAACAAAGAACACATTATGAGTATCAACAAAGAACACAGTTTGAGTTGCATTGTATTTTTAATGTACTTATACTCTTTATAAGTTTGTCATTTAATGTGAGTTTGTATGGGAGGTACCCTTGCTGGTAACCCTAGGATTAATTTAAAAGGGGTTTATATGGGAGGTACCCTTCCTGGTAACCATAGGAACATGAAATTTATATGGCTGATATATACAGAAACTTATAGTGTCCAAATTTCAATTCAATAAGTCAAAAAACAAAAAACTTTTTCTGATAAGAACATTGATTTAAAAGGTGGTTTGTATGGGAGGTACCCCCCTTTGTAACACACAGAAGGAGACATCGCAGACCACATAAAGTATATATATTTGTGATCAGCTCGATGAGACGAATTGATTTAGCCATGTCCGTCTGTCTGTCTGTATGTATGCAAACTAGTCCCTCAGTTTTTGAGCTAGAGAGCTGAAATTTTGCACATAGGTTTCTTTTTACCATACGCAGCACATTTGTCGGAATCAGCTGAATCGGACCACTAGGGGGGTACCTCCCATACAAACCCCCCTTAAAATTAATGTTCTTATTAAAAAAAGTTTTTTGTTTTTTAACATATAGAACTGAAATTTGGACACTATAAGTTTGTAGTCTATGGCCATCAATCATGTAAATTTCATGATCCTAGGGCTACTAGGTGGGGTACCTCCCATACAAACCCCCCTTTAAATTAATGTTGTTGTTAGAAAAAGTTTTTTGTTTTTTAACGTATCGAACTGAAACTGAACAACTCTATAAGTTTCTGATCTATATTCATTAACCATATAAATTTCATGATCCTAGGGTTACCAGGAGTGGTACCTCCCATACAAACCCAAATTAAATGGCAAACTTCTTTACATAGAATAAAGCAAAGTCGAAATTTCAAGAAGTTAGAATACTGATTACTTCTAAACCACGCAACGTATTTTGATACGGTTTTCACTGTTAATTAAAGAATTTCCTTAGAAAAATTTGGATGTACATAAATAATTGTAGCTCTTTTTGGTTCACAAAACAGTTCAAAAAGTCCCCATTTACCAATACTGTATTTTGATAATTTCACAGGTTGGCTTGGCGGACGAGTCCCGTTTTGTTCGCTTATAAAATTAATGTAGATGTCATAGTGTTATAATTTATGGAAAAAGCATTTACTGCTACTACAATATTGCAGCTTTTCATTCTTTACACAGCAAAGTTTCTTCAAATGTGATTTTAGAATTAAATTAAATTAAATTAAAGTAATCATTATTATCATTTCATAAGGTAAAGAAAACATTTGTTTACTTGCAATATAAGGAAAAAAGTCACCTACCAACGATCAAATAAGTAAAGTAAATCATTTAATTCTGTCAAAGATCAATGGACTGACTCAAACATACTACTCTGTAGACAATGCTATTAATCTGGAAGATGCTGTTCATTTCCCAACAGAATTTCTTAATTCTCTACAGCCTTCTGGTTTGCGTTCACATAAATTAGTTGTAAAAGTAGGGTGTCCCTATTTTATTACGGAACCTTAATACACCAAAATTGTGCAATGGTACTCGTTTACAGATAAAATCATTAAAAAAACTACATAATAGAGTGTACAATACTGACCGGATGTGGAACTGGCGAAGTCATTTTAATTCCCCGGATTCCATTAATACTAACGGATCTACCTTTCCAATTTAGAAAATTGCAGTTTCCTATAAAATTGTCATTTTCAATGACAATTATCAAATCACAGGTCATAAATTCAACGTTGTGGGATTAGACCTGAGCATTCAGTGTTTTTCCCATGGACATATATATGTAGCTCTTTCATGCGTCACTTCCGTTCGTAATGTGTAATGACAAAAAAGCTGTAAAAATTGTATGCAAAGACATATTGTAAACAAAAATTTGTTAAAAAATTAATTAATAAAATTGCATGCTATCAATACCAAAGCGATATTTTTTAAATTGCACCCGTGCAAAGCGGGGCGGTTTACTAGTTTAAAGAATAAATTTACAATAAAATTGCCACTCAAACTGATGTGATGCTAAGAAAGAAAGGTTGGATGTAACCCGGAGGAGCGTGAAGAGTATTACATCTTTGGCATAGCCAATGATAGCCTTCTTTCTGGTTTTTTTTTTTGAAATTATTTATTATAATATTATCGCAAAAATAGCATAAAATATTGTTGTTGTTATTTAGAATAATGACGTGAGGGCAAAGTAGTTTAAGAATTTCTTTTATCATTGATAATGATTAAGGGCTGCTGTTTTGAAAAATTGCGTTACGAAAATCTGTTACGTTAGGGCAGCGGGGAAGTCGAGGAGAGAGAAGAATGAAATGCTGATAAAGCACAATTAAGTTAAGGTGTATGTATGTGTGTAGGCAAGCATCGAATGAAATGAATACAAGAGAGCAAGAGAGGAGAATGAAGTGTTAAAGAGCTGGTAAAGCAGAAATAAGTTAATGTGTATGTGTGAGTATGTGTATAGGAAAGCATCAAAAGGAAGGAATACAAGGAGGATAAAGTAGTAAAGCAGAAATAAATTAAGGTACATGTGTTAGCAAAGAGATGTGAGCTGTGGGTCAATGAAATAAATAACGGGTGATTTTTTAAGAGCTTGCTAATTTGATTCTAAAAAAAAACACATAAAATTCAGAAAAATGTATGAAATCTTTATTTGAGTCGATAGAGTCGATATAATTTAATGTTTAAAGATAATTTCATCTAAATGTTGGCCGCGGCTGCGCTGCAAATAGTACATACGCTGGCATACTCTCTCCAACATATCGGCCGGTATCTCACAAATAAATTTATCAATATTGGCCTCCAGTGCGTCAATCGTTGCGGGCTTGTCGCTATAGACATGAGCCTTAACATAGTCCCAAAAAAAAAAAAATAGTCTAGAGACGTTAAATCACATGATTTAGGCGGCCAATTGACCGGCCCCAAACGTGATATAAACTGCTCACCGAACTTGCCTCTCAATTGGGCCATTGTTTCGCGTGCTGTGTGGTAAATGGCACCATCTTGTTGAACCGACATGTCAAGCTCTTCCATTTTGGGCAAAAAGAAGTTTGTAAGCAACGGTAGCGCTCGCCATTCACAATAACGTGAAAAGTGCACGGCCCAATGATGCCGCCGGCCCATAATGCAAACCTAACAGTGACTTTTTCGGGATGCATTGGTAGTTCTTGCAATGCTTCTGGTCAGAAATGAGCTTCGTCACTGAACACAATTTTTCGATAAAAAATTGGATCTTTATTCAACTTTGCCAGCGCCCATTCAGCAGAAGTTAGCCGTTGTGGTAGGTCGCGCGGCTTCAATTTTTGCACCAGCTGTATTTTCAAAGGTTTTATACCCAAATCCTTTCGCAAAATTTTCCACGTAGTGGAGTAACAGAGGCCCAATTGCTGCGAACGGCGCCGAATCGATAATTCAGGGTCATCAGTAACACTGGCGGATACAGCTGCGATTTTTTCCTCTGTCCGCACTCTACGTATGCGTGTTGGTGGTTTAATGTCCAATTATGTAAATTGGGTGCGAAATTTTGTCACAACATTCTGAATTGCCGTCTCAGAAGGTCGACCAAACTGACCATAAAATGGAAGAAGTGCACGATACACTGCCCTTACCGAGCATGAATTTTGATAATAAAATTCAATAATTTGCAAACGCTGTTCGTTTGTCAGTCGATTCATGGTTAAATTATAGACCAAACTGAACGTGTTTGACAGTAACACAAGGCATGTAAACCGCGTCAGCTGTTAAAAACAGTGTTGCCAAAAAAAAGTTGCTTAAAAATCACCCGTTATAATAAGTAAAGGTGTATGAGTGTGCAGATCCTATTAATTGAAATGTGATGGATGAAATAGTTAATAGAAATTATTTAACCTAACTTAACTTAGAAATTAGGCGTATGTGTGAGTGTGTGTAAGGGCATTTTCAATGATGGCGTCGTTTACGAGTTTCGTAAAGACAATTAATTTTTTTATCCTTTTTTTTTAATAACAATAATATTATATTGATAATGCCGATATCAATTGTTTTTTTTATCATAAAATCATTGCTTGTTATATTGTTGTTTATATTGTGTTGATTGTGATGATATATTTACGAGCTTCTTTGACTTATTGCCACAGATATATTCAGGTGTTATACGTCACTACCTGGAACTACTTTTAACCTATTTCATATGGTACCATGTTCGGCTCGAACACTAATGTTATAGAAAATGTCTTTACTATTTGTAACACAGTGTAATTTTCAAAGTTTAATGAAAAAACTTAAATGAATATACGCATGTCAACATTTTTTTCTTTGATGAAGATCAAACGGATATGTGGGGATGTTATCTATGACAGAAAGAGGAATGGAGGGCTGTAGGCGATAACCGCCGATAAAAATAAAAAAACACCAACCAATTATTTTCTCATTAACGTAACTGACATATTCATTATTTGATCTCTTAAAAGTTAAATGTAAAGTGAAAAAGTAATATAATAATATCTGATTTTATCTTAACGGTAACATATGTAATCTTTGGCTAAAAGCTTAGCTTAGCCTTTTGTCTATTTAATCTTTCATTAAACAAAAAATAAATTTTGTTAATAAAGAAAATGAGAACGTTCTGTATCGACCATCCGTTCTTATGCATGATTTGCTCTCAGTGTTTTAGTTATTAAGATAATTGTTTGTTAAATTCAGAGTTCTCCGATTACTGGAAGTGGGAGTCCCCACACTACACTTTAATCATTTCATTTAAAAAAAATCTTCACAAAGCAATTAAAATTAGGTGTGTGAAAGGCAAGTGAAATAAATGTTTTGACTTGTTTTATTTTGTTTTTTATTTTACTTCACATATTTTTCGCAATTATATTATTTTATTTACAATATTTATATACAGCCAGAAGATAGTTAAAACTAAAAACCTAGCTTAAAGAATATAGCACTGGCTACGCTGGCATCCGGCTATGTTGATTCAAATAAATTATTATTTTAACGGGGAATTACATTTTAGGCCTTATTACAATGTAATGTGGATTTTGATTAGGGTTGTAACGGGGGTCATTTTAGCGGGGGCGGATGCGGAGGCAGAAGTGTGGAGTTTGAGCTCCGCGGAAGCGGGTGTTAACGGAGGTGGAGGTGGGTTAATAAAGAAATAAAAATCGGTTTTTACCTTTAATTAAAGAAAGAGTGCACCCATTAGTACTACACTTAAACTACAAAGTTTGTGCTACATAGTATGCTTATGTATACATATTTTGTATACAAGTAATTATTGGTAATGTATACAAGTAATTATTGGTAATCAAAATTATCGCCTTCTCAATGCTTTGTAAATTAAACCGGCTCCACAAAATAGTTGCTCGCTTGGAACCGATCCTGACGGCGACGATAAATAAGCACGTACGATGGGAAAAAAAGATTGATATTTTTATTATATTTCCACGATATTAAAGGATATTTGTTTGGTGGAAGCCGGTTTTAGGTATTATACTCATTTATCAATGAGTATGAGTATGAGTACGAATATGCAGCAAACGTATACAATGTATTGCTTGGAAGACCACGAAATCTTGAATTGATGTCTTCATTAGTTTCTTTTTTTAAATTTTGATATGGGATTTGAGAGGGAGTGAGATATGTGACGTCGCACGCAATGACAAAATGTAAATATACCACCGCTAAAAGTCCGTTTAAAACAGGCATAGGCGGATGCGGAGGTGGAGTTACGATTTCATTTGGATGTTCTGCAGATGCAGATGCGGAGGCGGTAGCGAAGTTCCGTTTTTTTAAAATTTAGTAATATATAAATATATGAGTAATATATTCTTGGATTACAGATTATTAAAATATATTTTTGGTCTTCACGAGATTGATTAAACTGCATAAACAACCGCTGCATAAACTAAGTGACAGTTAGTCCATAAAAAAAATTTGAACATTTGCGTAAAATTGTGCGACGATTCAGTTGAGGAAATTGCATAAAAGCTTAGCGTTGCCGCAAAGGTAATTAATTGTCTGGCAACTCTGCCGAAATTGTATGGCAAAAGTGAAATGTTTCACAAATTTAATTTAAACAGAAAATAAAAGTACAATTAATATATTATTTATTGCAAATTCTGCAGTTATGTTTGCGAGAAGAGCAATTTATACACTGTCACCCGTTTCGGTAAGATAATTGGGGTCTTCACAAGTTAGCATTAATAGCCGCAATTTATGCAAACTCGTGAAGACCCCAATTATCTTTCGTATTGTGTATGGTTTTTAGCTTTCATCTAGTAAGTTATTTTGAGCTTCTTTTCATGTCAGTTAATTATAAGTAACAATTGTCATTCAGCGGTGGAATCGATGAAAAATATAATTCTGAAGACATTAAAACATATTTTTCACATATTAAATGTTAATTTGTGTGTGTTATTTATGACGTTTTTTAATTTAAACCAAAGCCCCAAGGAAATATGCGATACATGTGCGTACATCTTAATCATTGACATTTTGCCAAGAAATAAAATTGTTGAAAACTTTATTACAAAATGTAAAATTACAAATTCACAACTGAAGAACTGAGATTCATTTAAATGTATTATATTTGACTAGTATATATGGAACGAGCAACGGAGTCATGGAGAAGAGGAAAGAAAGATTTCAAGTTGTTTCCATTGCAGTGCTGGGTTTTAATTTACTTGAATTTAACTCCAAATTCCAGACAAATCATCTCAACAATTTCTTAATCTTTGCGCTTAAAATGTCAACAGAAAGAAGCAAAATACAATAAAAATATACGTACAAGGACATTCTCACACGTTGTTTGGTGGTTGCGTGAAAAAGTGACTTTGACAGTGGAAATGGCACATCCTCATATATTGCTCTACTATATTCGTATATGTACATATGTAGTACAATATCTCCTTAGTTGCTTCAGTGAGGATGATGAGAATACGACGACATTCCATTTCCATATTTGGGTCATTCCGTACTATTTAGCTTCGCAATATTTCGAAAAATTTCCTTGATAAACGACATTTTGTTTATTCTTTACTGTGTTCTTCTCTATTTATTCATTAATTTATCAGTCATTCATTCATTCATTCGTTTAAATATTCACATAAAAAGCGGATGATTCTGACAAACAAAAAATTTTAAATAAAATGTATTTTTGTGTAGTCGTAAATTGAATCTCCAAAACAGTAAAAGAAAAAACTTAAGAAATATTGAATAAAATTTTATTAAAGAAAATAATAAAAAATATATATACATACTTATATAATACAAGATTTTATCTAAAGAACGAGTAAATTGCATTGGGGTTAAATTCTACAACTCAACTCAGCAGTGAAGTGAATAAAATTTCCTTGTATTTAATGTTGCTGTTCCCGAGACGAGCAGAAACTGAGTTGTATCAAGTGAACCATTGTCCTTGGTCCTTATTCCGAGTATTATTAATTAAGCATAATAAATTCTAAAGAAAAATATAATATGCAGATAGACAGAGAGTGACAGGCAAAAGTATTGTAAAAGTAAAAAGTTTTAAGTCTTGAACTCAAGTTAATAATAATAATAATCCTCTTCTTTCTCTTGTTCCTAAAATAGTCTGAAAATTTCTAAAAGGTATGGTAACTGGGAAAATTCTTTTGTGTTTGATATCATATTTGCCTGGCTTTTATTCTTATCTTTCTTATGAAATAATAGTTATCCCCAGCATTATGGCAAAACAATGGGTTCAACCTGTGGTCTATTTACTTAAGTATAATAATATCGAGTAGTGACCTCGGTTTAATCTTGGTGTGCACATGTGAAATCAATCCACCACGGTATGTTGCTAAGCTAATTTGAGAAAATTGGACTGGCTACTGTACCAAACTAATAAACTTTTCTTGACAAATAAAAGGCTCGTTTACAGGCTCACTTGGCTCAACGACATAAAAATTTGATATATCACTGTCGTATACAACATAAGGAAAGTAGGGGTTTGATAAAACAAGGTTACATTTGTGTGCAACTCAACCTTACATAGAGATCTAAAGATGCCTACAGTACTCGCTGAAATCAATATACACAGAATATTACATTTAGTGGATATTTTCTGATATACTCGTATGTATTACATAAAATTATATCGAGTAAAAGTTTATCTTAATACTTAAAAGGTAAATGTACTCAAAGAACTTTTATCCATTTGCGATAAGTAACTTATTTTTGGAAACTTAATTTCGTTTGATTGAATATCTTACCTAGAGGTCATGAGAATAATTGCAATTGTGACAGACACTTAGTGATGGTGATAATTAAATTAACAATTATACCAAATAGTTGTTGCCACAAGGCATTTGATTAATTGATAGTATCTGTAACAGAACCATTTATTCAATATCGTAACTCTTTTGATCCTTAAATTAATTAAATTTCTCTCCATCTTAGACACTTATATACCTTAAATACGATTGTCAACAAGCATTATCACTTCGATTTGATGTTTTCAACACATTTGGTACAGTTGGTTGGTGCAAGAGACCATTGATTGGCATTGTGTGAGATAAGTCTTTCTGGATAGGTGCTCATGTTAAAGTCTGAGAGAATATAAATATTTTTTAGTATTCAAAATCTCCATAGCAATTGATTTTTAATTATTACAACATATTTAGTATTCAGTTAGTATCTTTACCATAAATATGAAAAATGACATAAGCAATTTAATTTTGAAATAAATAAATCCATTGTTTCTCTCTACCTCTCTCCATGTGTGTCCAGTTGGCAGAATCAAGGCACTACACTATATCATTCAGCCTAATTCAATGGTTTTCATATGAGAATCATTATCAAGGATGACATAATGATAAAAAAAAAAAAAATTAAGTCCTGCAGTGTGTAGATATTTAACTGAGCTAACGAGCGAGCCAATAATGCTTAACTCGACTCGAGGGTAATATACAAACACAAACACACTTCACACAGTTCGTTCATCTACATCTAAATTTCAGTTTAAGTTAAGGAAAAAAATGTAGGCAAACGTGAAGAAAAAGCAAAGGAAAAACGCATTCATGTGAGAAATTTGAAAATGTCGAAAATGTTCTCAAATATTGTACAATGGCATAAAGGACTTGAGTGACTAAGTGAGAAGAACTGGAATTACAGGAGTTACTCAAAAGCTAAAGCGGAACTCACGTACAGCATATTAAATAAATTGGCAATATAATATTTGATTGCGGCTAAGGATGCCTTAAAAAGGACCAACAACAAAAATTACAATGTCAACAGTTACCATAGGTTTATGTGTATATGTTCTTGCCATGTATGAGTTTGTATCTGTACTGAGAGGACGGAAAAAAGAAATACAAATATAAAAGTCTAAGATAATAAGCTAAAGTGAAAGAAATGAGATCTGCTCTTGAGCTTTAAGAGCCTAAAGCATGTTTCAATTTTCAAAGTTGAATTATTTTTGAAATTTTTTTTTTTCAAAAAAAAAAAAAAAGCAGTACACATAAAGGTATTAGGCTGAGACTCAGACCCAAGAAATAATGAAGTAGGAAGCACACATACATAATATTTATATGATACAATTATGTTGTTATGACAACTGAATTTTCAGCCCGAAAGTCTCTTACACAATCTCATCTCATCCAATTCATTGAAGTTGAGAGAATATTTGCTAGTTGCCTACTATATTTTTTGATTACTTGGCTTGAAGGCAAAAATTTTCATATTGATGACAGGAGTTTTCATTTTGAACAAACACATAAACAAAATTTTAATTTCAACTTTCATTAACATTTCTGTTCACTCATTCATCTTTCTCATCATCTACCTAGATATAACATGTTCATACTTGATTTGTACAAACTCGTAGGAGAATATTCATCCATATAACTACATACTTCACTTTATGTCTCTCTTCAAATTTTATCTAACTTTCTTTGAGTGCCAAGCTGACACTATACCCATCTCCATCTCCAACTTCAACTCTTACTCCAACGTTATATAAGATTTGATTATGCATGAAGAACTAAGTTGTATCATCTTTAAATTGCATGTTATTGACTTGAAGTTGGCTGAGAACTTCAAAACGCATTGTAATTAATCAAACGTTTTTTCCCAGCATCATTTTGATCCATACCCAATTCGATTGGCTTCACTTGGTTTCACCTTTGGTCTCAGTGTGGATATGGGTTTGGTTTTAAATTTGGGATTTAAATTTTGATTGGGATCTATGCTTACTGCCTTAAAGGCAAAAGTTTCTGTGCATGTAGTATCTATACATATATTTAGAATTTTAATGTAATGCAAGGTCTCGTATGGTTATGGTTTTCTCTATGCGCATTTTGTGTGTTGTTGAACCATTTCAGTAACGCATAAAATTTTCAAATATTTCATTAGTGTTGTGTGTTAGCAAACACAAAGACAAAATGAAAGAGCATAGCAAGTAGAAACAAAGAAGGCAAAAACAGTTTGCTGTAGAGACAAGATTCAATACTTTAAACTGCAAACTACTGTATACGTACAACAGTTAACACTTTTATGAGATAACAAAGAGGAGCGATAGAAGGATGAGGTTACGTTTTGTGAAAACTTTGGTGTTTTTCTCTCAATTGTTATGCGGGCTCAGCACAGTTAAAGCTCAAAAAGAGATTCAACACTTAACTTTATTTGATTGGTAAAAGAAAACGGAAGAACGGAAAACAAGATGGAAAATTTGACTTGAAATTCACCGAAATATAAATGCACTTCTGTATCTGGTAAGCAGAGGAACTAAGTATGTTTCAATAAATATTTGTTTGATCTATTCATTTATTGATAATATACGTTTGAATTCTTCTAAGAGCTTTGAAAAATTGATACATCTCCAAGAAGAAAAGAATATTTTACCATAATATTGTAAAGATTTCGATATGTGTATTTATATATATTGTATCATACACCCCCGATTTTTGTCTGATAGATATTCAAAGGTTATAACTTGCTAGATAGAAAATATTTTGAATGAAATATGATTGTTAATTTTCCCACATTAAATAAATCCACTAATAGATTGTTACGTGTATTTCGACTATATTTTACTTTACTAAGGAATTGTATAAGTTTAAGATTTTAGAATTTTTCTATATGGAACTTTACATTTGCATTCAAGATGTCATAGATTTAGATAAGTTGTCTGACTACCAGTAACCAAAAATCATACACAAATTTAATATTTTAAGTGACTTTCAAAGCCTTGTGTCTATTTCCAATGCTAATAATTAATATATTTTATATTAAAATAATAGTTACAAGCATCATAGTAAAATGATAATATCATTCAATGCTAAGCAAAAGGACACAAAAAAGGATATTTGAATATTTGATTGTTTTTATCTCCATATGAGAGTGTATACATACCATATGGTATTTGTATTCCTACTAAAAGCTTTATTTCGTTCTGTTATTTTCATTATGATTAAGTGTAGGAAAAGCCAGTTTTTCTTTTTACAACATACACGTGTATAGATGATACTTATATAGCAAGTGAGAGAGTTCATTCATCTGCTCCATAAAATTGATTAGAGGTTTGGAGTTGGAGTGGAAATGCACTTCACTGCACTGATGTGTACGTACAAAAAACAGCATTTCGAGAAAAACGCATTTAAAGTTTTCCGTTTACATACAAATTGGCTAATTATCGAAGAAATATTTTCTTCTCACGCGAAGAGTATGTAAGTTGTTAAGATGAAATTTTTACACAATATAAAACTTAATGTAACGAATATTTCTGCATCATTAACACGAAAATCATGTTTTTTGACTTAGTGATCTTTTGTAGTTAGGGTGCGATGTATATTTCTTGCATATAGTTTTGTCTCTAGGTGTCTTCCTAAAATCCGAATTTAGGATCGCACACGAAGGGTTCCGTACCATCGCACAACGTTTTAACACTACGTATGCAAATTAACATCACTTAAAAGTATGCTAAGCAAATTTAACCAAAATGAGACACAAAGTTTGGGTTTGTATGGGAGGTACCCTTCTTAGTAGTTCTAGGATCTTGAAATTTACATGGTTGGTGAATATGGATCACACACTTATAGTGTTCGATAAGATAAAGAACAAAAAAGTTTTTCTAATAAGAACATTACTTTATATTTAGGTTAGTATGGGGACCCCTCTAATTATACTCTTCACGGGAGTGATTAGTATTATGAGTTTGTCATGAAGTTTGTAACTCACAGAAGGAGACATCGCAGACCACATAAAGTATATATATTTGTGATCAGCTCGATGAGACGAGTTGATTTAGCCATGTCCGTCTATCCGTCTGTATGCATGCAAACTAGCCGAATCGGACCACTACCTCCCATACAAACCCCCATTTAAATTAATGTTCTTATTAGGAAAAGTTTTGTGTTTTTTAACGTATCGAACTGAAATTTGAACTGATCTATGTCCATCAACCGTGATTTCATGATCCTAGCGTTACCAGGGGGGGGGTACCTCCCATACAAACCCTCCTTTAAACTAATGTTCTTATTAGAAAAAGGTTTTTTTTTTTTTAACAAATCGAACTGAAATTTTGACATTATAGGTTTCTGATCTTTATCCATTAATTTTCATACAAGGAAGGTTGGATGCAACTCGGAGGAGCGTGAAGAGTATTACATCTTTGGCATAGCCAATGATAGCTATCTTTCTGGTTTTTGAATTTAATTTTTATTCGTTATACACTTAGATTGAATTACACATTCTGAGAAAATTTCAACTCTCTACCTATTACGGCTTAGTAATAGGTTCCCGTTGGCACCCTTTGTGTTCGGAACCCTAATAAAAACCATGAGGAATATGTATGTATGTAACTGTATGCTAGCCAAAAAGTATAGTATTTGGCATGGCGTCCTTCTCTTTTATACAATATAGGTATAGAAAATGTAGTGAGAGTAGAAATAGCAACAGCATATTGTAATAAACATTGGCAGAAACCACAAGAAAACATGTTTCCATAATAAGTTTTCTGGTCAAATAAATGATTGCATTTAAAATATACTTGTACTCGTATAAAGTATTATTAGATTTCAATTTTTGTAAATGGTCTAAGGACAAACGAAGTCAAGCAAATGAACGATTTGTGCATCAATCATACGCAACGTGGTGGGATGACAACAAATAAAAAAAATATGTATCGTAGGAAAAATGAATGAAGAAAACGACAATAACAAGATAAATAAATGCGAAGTCGTCTCCATGAAAATCGTCTTTAGATACCAATTGGCATTCGATGATATTGCTGATGCCTAATTAGCCATTAAAATGTGCCTAAATATTCGACGTTCGAAGTATTGAGCATATATTACAAAAAGGAAACAAACGAAGGAAGATTGGAGAAGTGGATCCAAGATATGTGTTTTCTTGTTGGTTTTATGCTAGCGCCAAATGTGTTTAACAACAAAAATAGTAAAAATAACAGCAAAAACAATAGCAAATACAACAATAGATGTGACAATATTGGAAAGTTGGAAACCAATGATGCCGAACGAAAGCAGCTGAAGAAGCCGAGAGAGAATTTCCTTAAGAAAACATTTGAGAGAAGGGGTAAGAGTACGGAAAGAGGAAAAGTGAGATTTTGAAGAAGATTTCGTGATATACACGTATGTATTTGCTATTGTGGGTACAAAAAAAAAAAAAAAAAAATACCCACAGAAATCGCATAGCGGCAATTATGGTATTTTAAATAGCTTGCGATATTTTTTGTGCACAATTTTTCAGTTCGTGCCAAAATTTGCTTGGTATATTTGCTGTTATGATTGTACTAGTTTGGGTGTTTCTTGGTAAAAAGAAACCCATACATATCGTATCAATGAAATTATGAAATTTTTTATAGCATGCGAGAAATTTTGTAAACAACTTTATAAGGGGTTATCAAAATGGGAAGCAAGACTGGAAACAGTTCTAGTACATATCAGATGGAAAAAACCTAAATACACCCAATGCACTTTACAAACCAGTATTAAAATGCAAACAATATCTCTCTTCGAATACGACAATGCAACAGATGTATTGATGAAAAATTAATGGATTGTAAATCTAGAAAATTATTGTAACTTTGAAGATGCAAACTGTAAGTGGCGTGGGATAGTTTAGTAGTTAGTAAAAACAAAAAACAAAAACAAATACAATGGGAAAACACTTTGAATCAGACCAACAAACGGAAACAAGACTGGATATTTATAAATGAAACATTCGAAATGTGCGGCGCGGATGAAAAAGAAAAATTGCCAGATTAACCTTGTACTTAATATTTTCATTTGATGACTCCCATTAGTAGGGTAATAGTATGGAATACATATGTACATCTATATGTGTGTTGCTACCAATAACTATTGTACAACAATAAAAAACAAGGAATAAAACAATTTGGAGGGTGAATGTTGGTGAATAGATGCCAAAATAAATACTTGATTTCGTTGACTTTTGTGTATTGTATTATAGTTTGTGATTTGTGATGACTTAAAGTGTTTGATTTCAAAATATTTTTGTAGGTATCGCATGTCAATTGTTCTCATCTTTTAACTCATCATGTTTATTACAAAAAACTGTCTGGTCCATGTTTGTGGTCATCTTTTGTGGATATATAATATCAATGTACAATATGTGCCGACAACCTTTGACATTAGATGATCTGCCTGACTGTCTGTCTGTTTATTCTTTGACTCTCACACAATTTATTCCAATCATGCTCTATGAATGTTTTTCGATTTCAATATAACAGATAATTAAATTCTGGTTTCTGTTCTGTTTTTTTGATGACATTTTTGTCGCATGTAGAATATCGACATTTTTATAAAAACGTATTTTTTTGATGTTTTTTTTTTTTACTTCTTGAGTATTTGTCACCATTTGTTTAAATTGATGTTGATTATGTTATAAAATTATACTTATTGTTTATTTGCTTGGTAATCCTCTATTATTATACTCATACAACAGAGAACACATTTTAATCTTTTTCATAATATTTTTATTTTTGAGTATTGTTGGTTGTTGATTGTCTATTGTCGTTTGATATCATTAATATTATAATAATTAACATGCGCCATTCTATTCCACTCCCCTTATTCACTTCACTGTCCACACACTGTACCCTACTACTAAGATGTTCATTATGCTGTTGGCGGATTTTTTGTGTAATTTGTGTGTTTGATGATGGTGATGTCATAGCGAGGGGTTAGATGAGATGAAGACACGAGTACATGAAATTCAATGACATGAACCACATTAAAATCAGATTATCGCAATTGCAAAAATTCGAACGAATGTTCAAGTGAGAAAATGACTAGCATACCCGCTTACACACTCTCACACAGACATAAGATAGCATTTTTATTGTTTGTGTTGCTGTTGTCAAGGTTTAGGGGCGTATGGGGGTTTTGGGAGCATATGCATTAATGGTGTTCAAAACGAATGCAATTGGCTTTGGGCCTTGTTCATATGTCTGTCTGTCTGTCATATCTAATAGACATGACTCTTTGGTTGGGTGGTTGTTCAAATGGTTTCGTTTGTTGGAATTGTTCAGTTTAGTTTAGCTTAGCTCAGCTTAGTTGCATTCACTTTGGTTTAGTTAAGTTAACTTGATCATATCGTGGGCCAAAATGGCAACCATGGGGAATTATTGTATTCTACAATAATAACAACAACAACCGTGTAGTTTAGTTGGTGCTTTTTTAATTGTTGTCGAACATTGATTGTAGCTCAAATGCATATAAATGCTAACTGCCGTCTCCAAAGGATGCGCTATACTGCACTTGCATAAGATGCATAGTCATGAGTTTCGGAAGTATCTTCTTATTGTTAATTGATGATAATATGACATTGGCATCTTATTCTATACTATGGAATATAAATAAGTGAAATGTCAGCCAAACAATGAAACTAAGTAAATTATTGTAATTTTCTCGTAAACGACTTAATTTATCAATTGAATAACTCAAATATAGTCAATTGGCAAAGCCTTATCTTTGCATTCAATCAACATTCTCTTCGATTTGTCATTGATTGACATATCATGCACAAGTCAACTCCAAGTCCAGTCAAACAAAGAATTATATCAGCATCCTAAAAGTATCAATAAATTTGTGTCTGCAATTTAACACCTTTTAATTTGTGTATCAAATCGAAGCTCAATTGAAATTGGTTACATTTATTGTCGCATACATACAAAATTGTTTGATTTAAATAAGACAAATTACTATTTTTAAATAATGGGACTGAGTGGAAGGTAAAAGAACTTTTAGTTATGCTTCAAATAAAATTAGTATGATTTTTTTCTCAAATTATTTTAATTGGATTATTTATCTATGCTTTGCTCTACACTCGCTTATTATAAAAAGGCTTAAGGTTTTTATTGTCCCCTTTCAAATGATTTCTGCTACATTTTTTCAGGTTTTATTCTTTGCCTTTTTTTTAAAGAAATTTTTACATTCTTCAGTTTTTTAATCCTAATTGTTTTTCTTCTCCTCTCCCCCATTTCTATTATGAATTTTTAATGTTTAATGCTGATAAAATTGAATACACTCAATCAAGGGTATTGTATAATGAATTTTTAAACCGTTATGTATTTTCCATGATTTGCTCTTAATTTCTGTTAGTTTTTCATAAATACTTACATCTTGTAGCAGCAGCATGCGGACAATGAGAATTTTATTAGAGTAAGCTTATATGATTTGGTTATGATGTGATACAAAATTATTTATATAAAAATATCAAATTTCTCTTTCGCCTCAATTTCAACCCAATTCCAATCAACCGTTCCATAGATTTCGCGTTCATCCAATTTGAAATCTTCCCTTTTGTTAGAGCCGATTTGATTAAATTCAACCTTATCTAAATTTATTACATAGAAAAAATAGGTGAAATGGGAGTCGGACTCTCACACGAAGGGTTCGGTACCACCGCACAAGGTTTGACATTATCTATACAAATTAACATCGCCTAAATCGCTTTCGCCAAAACTAAACAAAACTTGACATTTAAGTCATACGTCATAAAGTGTGAAGTGATTGTGTGTGTACTGAGATTTATAATTAATAGATTTAGATATACTACTGTTAATTCATAGTTTTGCGTTTTCACTTCGGTCGGCAGTCCCATTGCCTGCCAAATTTTTTTTTTATTTCTGTAGTTATATTTATTTATGTAGTAACAAAATGTAGTAATTTAAGTAATATTATATTTAATGTGAGAAGAAATTTATTTCTGATGCTGTGCCACTTGAGTACAGAAAGACGTGCACATTCGTTAAGGTCAGTGCTGCCAGATCCCAAAAATATACTCCCAAAAAAGAACAATTTAAGCTTTGCAATATTCTTTATTTGTAAATAAATTCCTTGGGGGTTTTCACGAGTTGTATAAATAGCCGCAATTTATGCAAACTCGTGAAGGCACCGAAACGGTTTTGCCAGTTTATAAATTGATGCAATCAGTTGTTCTCGCAAACATAACTGCCAATCTAACAATCGTCGCACAATTTTACGCAAATATTCAAATTTGTTGAAATAAAGGCAAAAGCGATTTCTCTGACACACCTGATTGTATTTTAAAATCAACCAAAAAAATCAGATAATTTTTTTATACATCGCATTTCACTCATTCAATAGAAGGAACCTACATATGTATACGTACAATGTTGGCAGTAACCAATTATGACAGAACAAAATCACACATTAACATTACAATGGGGGTGTAGCAAAGCACGCCAGGAACGCTAGTATTATTATATTTCATTAAATATAAAAAAAAATTGAATTTATTTATTATAATTTGAATTAATTATAAATAAAATAATTAGTTAATCCCCCATATTAATGTTTAATATCATAATTCATTTACATTTTCTTTGTTTGCCGACAGCAATTTACATTTCTTTACAATTTTTCATAGTCAGTAAGTCTACTCAAACCGTAGCAACAGTATTAACAGTATCAAAACTGCGCACATTGTGAGCACTGTGAAATCTAGTAATTTTTGCTTCACACTGAGTGATGTTGGGGTTTTCCCATGGTGTAAGAAATATTATTGTACCATGGATTTTTACCTTTGACTCAAATGTATGCTCTCGCGCGAGTCGTTCATTGCGGTATGACTTCGTGCAACACTAACATGAAAAGGCACTTTCGTCTGGTATTTTTGGCTAAGAGTCGGTATGATTTTCGATCTAATATTGAATTTTGCATCATAATCATGACCAGCTTAAATTATTAAAAACCCCAAAGGCATTTTAGTAAATTGTAATTACTTGTAGCCTGATGAATAATTTTGCAATTCACAGTATCTACGGTTTTGAGGTTTTGGTTGACTCGAATTTTACAATAGTTAAGTCGTTCGTAGAGTTAACAAGCAATAATAAGCGCTTGAATTAACATTGTGTGGTAAAGCAATTGAACTGGCAGTCTGATATGGATGTTTAAATAAACAAAACGTGCTTTGGCTTCTTTCTTCTAATCAGCATAATTTGCAGAAAATCCCAGATAATGAAATGCAAATAGTGCAGCAACCTAGAATGCGAATTGTTGCGCTCAGAATTATTTCTTAAAAACATAGATGTTTTATGCACATAGTGATTTTTAATGCGATTAACGGATTAAATTATAATAACCTACTCAGCTTTAAATGCTTTAACTTCAACGTTAGTTGTTGCTGTTACTTATACTAAAATTTCATTCATTGTTGATTCTATGCTAAGATATCAAACATATTTGAATCCTCTTTGGCTCTTTAATCAATCTTTAAAATTATTATAGTAGATAACATTCTCATAAATGCCAATTACTTAAATAAACAAAAGAATATCATCTCAATCATAATTTTGATCTAGGAAAACAAATAAGTTAAAAACTTCACACTTATTATTAAATTAGTCAGCCAGATTGGCTTTAATCTAGTTCCAGGGGGAAATCAGCAGCCTCTCATTTTCCATTCGGTACACCTATGAATCCCAAATAGTGATCAACTTTAATTAATTTTAGCTGTATTTAACAAACAAAGGTGATGATGAGAATAATTTGTAACTAAATAAATCATTCAATCAATTAAAATTATTTATTCGAACGTTTAAATAATATTGTATGAGCACATTCTTCCTTACTTCCATTTTCAATTACATATCATATTTTTTTCTGTTTCAGGAAATTCTCTTTTTTTTTTTAAATTTTTTCCTGTATTTTTTTGTTTGCGAGTATAATGTAATAAATCACATTCAGGTAGCTACTTTGATTGTGTGGTAACAAAGGCGGCGGTGGGCACTGCCACCATTTAAAATTACAATTGTTCTGCTGTAACGTGGTGTTCGGTGTGCTAGTTCAAAGCAAACCTTGTATTTAGTGACTCACTGACTTTTAAGGTACTGGAGGTGATGATGATGGTGGCGGAATTGGTTGTGGCCTTATGGATTACCATGACGATGACGATGAAGAGAGAGTATTGTTCACTTTAAGTCTAGCATTTGTAACTATCTTAGCCTTTTAAGTGAAAGAAGAGACAGGTATATGTATTAGAACGAAAATTGATAATGCTAAGCTGCGAAAATCAATTTTGATTTGTGGCATAAGGTAGACCAACGAAGGAAGCAAACAACCAAACCTTCAACAGACTAAGTTAAGATTTCTTACGCATAATATGTGAGCAGTTTTGAAGCAAAAGTCTTTTCAACCTTTGCCACAATAATGCCATCATTGGCATTAAGAAAGGCATTCGTTCGTCCGTCTGTTCGCCTTGATGTCATCTTTTTCTTCTTCACTCGCCAGTTTCACTTTCACTTTGAGTGAGCTCAGCTGAGCTCAGCATAGCTCAATTGGATTTTTAAGGTCCATTTTGTCTGCTTGGAATGGTTGGTTTTTTGCGTGTCGATTTTGTGGTTGAATTTGAAATTTTTACCTGTCTGATTTTATTTGTTGCTTCGCATTTCTTCTTTCAATGATTGTTTTTTATGCCCGATATGGTGAGAGTGATTTGAACAGATTTGCCGTGTTATTTTGTAATATTTCAAAAGGAAAGGAAAAGAATGTAAATAACCAGATCTAATCACAGAGTTTAAAAAAATATTGAGAATTATTTTTTTTGCTTTAGATGAGTCAATTTTTGCTTACAGACAAAAAACAAAAAATGGAAAACTGTTTTTTACTAGCGGACCCTATTTTTTTGTGATTGTTTGCATTACGCATTGGCTGCTTTTTTAACTTTCTTTAACTGATTCATGATAATAGTAAATTAATAAGAAATTAAAAATAGTCTTCGCTTTCAACTTAAACTGAAGGCATTTGGGCTCTTTATCTAACAAATTTTAATTGTAAGGTTTTTTGTATCCCCTATTTTCCTTACTCTAAAAAAGCATGTTCTCTATTTAATGAAAAATGTATTTTATAATTATCTTCTTAGTTGTTAAGTTGTAAAAGAAACTAAACTCTATATATAAGCGTAAAATCATCCAAAATGTAAAAATTATACTATCGCGGGTTAATAAAAAAAAAAAAAAAAAAAAATCTAACAAATTCACCATATCACTTCACACTTATTACACTTTTAAATCTATTTTTTATTTTATTCTTTCATATATCTTTCCAAATTCAAAATTGTTCTTTGATCGTTTCCTTATTTTATACTGAGCTTTGGTTATGCTTTTTTGATAGCATGGAAAAGCGTAATTTAACCTACTCTTACTATCCTATTTAGCCACTGAAAGGAGTTTACATATGTTTATCCATCCATACATTTGGAAGAAAAAGTCTGCGTGCCAGTAACATAAAACTAACAAAAAGATTTTTTTTTAATACAATAGATTACAAAATATTTATTAACTAATTGGATTGCATCTTTGCTTCAATACATCTGCTGTTTTGAATGAATATGACTGGTTTGACTAGTTCCTTGGAGGAGATTTGGCTCCATGCTATAATGGAAGCATTGGGTCTTAATGTTGATGAACTTATAATAAGTAAATCTTGAATACAACGCATTCGAACGCAGTTACGAAAGGAGAGGACAGAGATGATAAAAACCGTCTTTCAGAACAATATTCCGGAAACTGGCTATCCATTGGGATGGAAAATTGATACCAGCTGTAAACGTAAGAAATTTAAAGGAGGAATGATTGCCAATTGTTATATCCTATGAAAATAAAGAGCAACTTCTTGCTGTGCCAAAATCAGATAGTTCATCAGTCCGGGTCTTACTCACAAGAACTAAAAAAGCCTATTGCGAGTGATGACTATAGAGAACTTATTGAACTGTGTGTAATATTTTTAGCTGGAGATCAAGAAAAGAAATTAAAAATAGCTGCAACCAAGTGAGATGGATGGCAAGGGCTTTTTATACTTTAAAAATTTCAAAACAAAACTTTGAAGACAAGTCGGCACGGGTTCCAATTCTTCTAAAATACTGAAATTTCATATAATAGTATATTTTAGCCAAAGTAACATATTTAAGGGGTTTGCGGTTAAAAAAAACATACATACATTTTTCTTGGCTCAGCACTTGTGTAACTCTCGACCTTTTTGGCTGATTTTGATTTTGTTGTGTTTGTTATTATCACCAGAATGTTTCTATAAAAGAAAACTTAGCATATAAAGCGTTCGTTGTCGAGAAATTGGTGGATAAAATTTTGCATATTTTAAAATCAACCAAGACATCTTTCGTAGATCAGATTAATATTTTTAATATTTCTTTTTTCTTAATAACTTATCCTTTTACTGTTATATACGTATATCGCTTTCGATTACGAAATTGTGTTCCGGTTATATAGCGATTGGATACATGAATACATGTCCATTGTATAGATAGATTTCCATATAATGTGTCTATATATAGATATTAGTGTTGTTAATTATGTGCAGTTTTCTCTCTTTGGCCTCAGACAGTTGGCCATCAATTTACACCCACAACCGTAACCTGACAAACTTTTCTTTTGCTTGCTACGTTTTTCTTCTTGTTTTTGTTTTTGTCTTTTCATTCTTTTTCGTTCGTTTTCATTTTCTTTTTGTTAAAATGCGCAAAATTATCTGTGTGCAACGCGCGCCATGTTGCTTTTGACAGCTGGAGGCGTTTACCATGAAATTTTTCGCATGTGGTCGTCACTTGTTCTCATACTCCTTCCTTTCTTTCCTCATTCATTCACCCATTCTACCATCTATCCATCCGCCCGTCTGTCCATCTGGCTGTCTCTTTGTCTGTCCTGTTCATTCCATAAAATACCAAAAACTCAACAACTTCCGTGTTAAGTTTTCAAGGAGAGCATACTTTGCCTGGCAACTGAAAATGGCTTAATGCAATGGAGAGAGGGGATGCTGATGGGGGAAAGTGGATATGGAAATCGCATTTTCCAAGTTCATATATTTATATGTATGTTTAAATGTCTATGGACTAAAACAAAATAACGAGTTAAAAATATTTACCATATTCAAATCTCTCTCTCACTTCATTCCTTCTTCTCTATCTGAGTTTGGTTGATTTTTCATCTATAAAATACTAGAAAAGATTTTCAAGGAAGAACAACAGAAGCAGCATCAACATTATCATCGCTCATTCTTCGGCTGGGATATTTTTGGTATAGAAATTTAGTTCAATTTTCCAATGAAATATTTTCTGATGAAAAGTAATTTCTTGCTTCAACTATTGACATACAATTTATTTTCCACTTTTCTATGCTTGGATTCAAGATGCTCGCTCGCTTCGTCATATGACTTCTTTTCTCTTTTCTTGGCTTGACTTGATTTTCTTTCACTTCATTTCGTTTTACTTTTTTTCCTTTCCTATCCTTACGATTCGCATCGCTTCGATTGGGATTCGATTGGAAAATACCGCAGCTGCTTTTCGCTCAGAAATTTAAATTCCTTTTTCTTTTTGTATTCCTTCTCAAAGTTGTACGATATTAAGTGATGTACTAAATTTCAAGTTATTAAAAAAAAAGCAAATCACAAAGATACCAAAATATAATAGTATTTTTATATAACCATCAAGAAGTTATAGATGACGACGGCATTGAATGATTATATGTTTTTCTAAATTGGTTGAGTTTTTGATTACAAACGAAACGAAAAAATATTCGTCATACATTCGTTAACTGTAAATGCTTACAATAACATAGTTTGTATGTGAGTAGTAGTCATGTTGTGTCGCCATATGTTGGCACACTTTTGTCTTTGTCTAAGATTATGGAAGGCATGGAAACTTAAAGGATAACTGAACAGAATAAATGAAGCACATAACAAGACATGAGTTGCCACTTAAACTGCTGTCTCTGTTACTACTTATTGTGGAGTCAAAATAACATACTTGCAAAAAGCAAACAGCAAACAGCGAAGGACCAAAAGGACTTTCAACTCCTAGAAAAGAAGGAGGGGAATAATAATAGGCAACAACAATTGATGGCTTCAATGTAGCAGTAAGTAGTAGAATAACATAATATTGTTGCTTCATTAAATTCCGCCTTTGCTCAGCCTTTGTTTTTATACTCTTCACGGGAGTGAATAGTATTATAAGTTTGTCATGAAGTTTGTAACACACAGAAGGAGACATCGCAGACCACATAAAGTGTATATATTTTTGATCAGCTCGATGAGATGAGTTCATTTAGCCATGTCCGTTTGTCCGTCGGTCCGTCTGGCCGCAAACTAGTCTCTCAGTTTTTGAGCTAGAGAGCTGAAATTTTGCACATATGTTTCTTTTTACCATACGCTGTACATTAGTCGGAATCAGCCGAATCAGACTACCAGTGGGGGTAACTCCCATACAAACCCCCACTGAAATTATTGTTCTTATTTAAAAAAGTTTTTGTTTTTTGACTTATCAAACTGAAATTTTGGAAATTATAAGTTTCTGGTCCATAACCACCAACCATGTAAATTTCATGATCCTAGGGTTACCAGGAGGGGTACCTTCCATACAAACCCAAATTAAATGACAAACTTATAAATAATAAATGAACAATAAAAGTGCCACTCAAACTGTGTTTTTTGTAGATAATCAAACTGTAACAGAGAGAATATAGTGATGCTAAGAAAGCAACGTTGGATGCAACCCGGAGGAGCGTGAAGAGAATTGTATCTTTGGCATAGTCATGGATTTCTTTCTGGATATGTATTCAATTTTATTTTAGTTTTCTTCTTTCTTTTCTTTTTTCGCTATGCAACTCATTCTCATTGTCGTCAACGTCATCAAAGCTGGCACTAAAGGATATGACAGGGATGACGATGAAGATGTGACTGATGTTGTTGCCGCTAGAAAATAAGTGAGAAGTGGGTGGGTTTTAAGGAGAAGAGCTTCTTGGAGTGGCAGTTGCCTTCTATTGTATGATGATGACGATGATGAGATGAACTCCGCTGAGCTGAGCAAGCGAATGAGTGAAGCTACTTTGATGATTTGTTGATCAGCAACCAACAGTAGCAGCTGATGCCATTTGGTCTTATATACTATATAACATATGTATATGTTTAAGAGTATATAAGGAGTGTTTGTTGGGTTGGATGTTTATGACGCTTATTGGTTTATAGTTCTATAGAGCAATGCTAATATTGTCAAGTGGCAAGACAAGGCATTGCAAAAAGAATTTTGTTGAGCATCTTTAGGAGAAGCAAAAAAATTTCCATAAAATGTTTGTATTGCATTTGCATATCGCAGTATGCGTCAATCAAATGAGCATATCCTTAAGCTTTTACATATGTACACACAGATACACGCAGATGCACACATACATATAGACATATGCTCATTGGTATTAAGGACGATGACAAAATATTGCAAACGGCAGCACTTTGCCTTCGAATGGTTGAGTTTAGATTCAAGAGCTGCTTAAAAATGGCTTTGAAATATTGATACACGCAACTCATACAGATGCATACACACATATACACCCACACATACATATACATCCATCTAAGGAAACACCTGCGCATCATTACCTAACAACATACTACTTTAAGTTCATTCATTGTCCATGATGATGATGATTTTCCTTTATTGAAAGTATCTTTTTATACTATTGTATTGACTTTGCTGACATGGCATGTCATATTTTATTCCTTCTACTATTTCTTTGACTTATTCTCTTAAGTACGGTATGCATAAGTACATGACATAATGTTTTATCTTTAATATGCTTTCTAAGTGGTATCTAGTCACACATATAAATGGTTATGGAAAATTTTCTTTCGATATTAAGTGAACTCAATAGGTTTGCTTTGCATTTGAAAAGTCAGGTCAGATAAGTATTCATTCAATTGGCTGAAATTGTTGCCTGATAGAGAGAGAGAGAGAACAAAGATATATTTTTGTATTTTTTGTTTGTATAATTATTTATACTAGTGTGCGATGGTCCTTAGCTAAATGAAATTTGTTTCGAATTGTTTCTCAATTTTTGTCTCTCTTTTCTTGCGAGATGTTAGATGAAATAATGATAGAACGGGCATCAAGTGGAAAATGTTTACTGATGAATGTCTATAAAATATGCATGAGATCAGCTACGCATAGATCTAGTTTTTTAATAATGCTAATGATAATGCTGCTTATGACAAATTCATACTTTTTTATTAGGTTGACAAGAAAGTCATTACTATAGAAAGATTCAAGTGAATGTTGGTTCTAAGAAATAAAATCAAAACAAAACAGTTCACTGAAGCTTACGTACCGTTTCATTCATATGTATTAAAATGTTCTTTTCCTTTTTCCACAATGCAAAAACAAAATTTGAAAATTATGATTGAATTTTGTATAGAAGCTACCTCTTCCAATAACACTGAGTGTTAAAAAAAAAATAGCAAAGCAAAAGTAAAAAAAAGTAATGTGCCGCACCTATATAAGCACACTTTTGAACTGAAACTGCTGCACAAATTGTTAGGACTCAAGTTTTAGTTTTTAGTTTTATAATAATTAGTAGAGTTGTGTTCTATAATATTATTAATTTATTTCATTAAAGCATATTATAATTAATAATTTAAATAATTGGGTTATATAACTTATTGATTTATGTGACATATAACAGCGAAGTCTCAGCGACATGCACAAAAATTAATATGAGAGATCGGCGTCGTGTAGAGCACACACAAATGAAAAGCATAAATGAAATTCGCTCACTCCATGAGCACGAACAAGCTAATGTGCAATGTGTATCCCCCCTCTACGTCTCTCCCTCGCATCATCACATTTGATTACTGTAACGTTTTTTTTTTGGACTGACACCTGGCTAAAGAAGTTTCACTTCAAGAAAAGTAATCGGTTTTCTTCTAACACGTACCATTTAAAGTATCAACTATATACATCTACGTATGTCCGCTATGGATCCCGAAACGACTGGACCGATTTTGATGAAGTTATCAGGGAAACTCAAGCATAGTCTGAAGAGAGTTTCTGTCAAGTTTGATGCATTTGGTAAGAGTTGTTTTCATTAATGTTATAATTTTTTTTTGTCACACAGTCCAATGTAGAATTTGATTTTATCTACTGCGTATTATCCAGCAGAGCTGATAGTGCGCTATATTTTGGAAGGAAAAGAAAAACAGTTCATTGTTTTTTGGAAATGACAATATTTAATTCGTCAAAAGCAGAAAAAAATAATTCAAATTGTTTTGTGCACAGCTTCTTAAATTGTGTTCTTATTCTCAGTGCTTCACAAAAAGGAGAACATGCTTAAATTTGAAAATAATATATGCGAAATTAGGATAAAAACTATTCGGAGACTGAAAAAGTTTGATTTGTTTTGTAATAAGGTTGGAAAAAAAATTTAACAGCATCAAAATTATCACTTGTTCAAAATATTAATAAATATTATGATTGAAATATGGTAAAATAAGATCCATATAAGGAATCACAAGAAGTGAGGCAGTCCACATAAAAAAATAATATTTTAAATGCAATAATAATTCATATCCTTTTACGAAAAATAGATACGGATGATAAGTTGACTTATGATATACTAGCAACTGAGTATGAGACACTGCCGGTATGGAATGATTGATATAAGCACTGAGTAGACAAACATATACTTTGTGATAAGCATTGGAAATCCTATCACGAGCAACAAGTAGACACTTGATAAACAGGATAAAGGATAAGAAAAATCACTCCAAAAAGCAATGATAAGTTAGATAAGTTGGAAATGAACATTATACTTCATTAGATCTATTTATACCATTACATAATCCTCACCACATTATAATTATGTAAAAAAAGACAAGCTTTATATCTCAATTGCATGCAATAAAATTCATTTACGAATTTTATACTCCTTCCCATTTCTTTGCATCTCTTTCCATATTCATCATATAAAATCAGTAATATAGTAAACACTACCAGCTTCAGTGGTTTCAATGTTACCAGATGATTATTGTATTCATCATTATATCATTCCCAGCTGAGCAACAAAGCTATGTAGTTTAAGTACAATAAATAAGGGCAACATATCTTGTCGAGTTCAAGTGGTTGACATCAAAACAGCGAGACAATATTTGTTCATTACATACGTCATTGGCACTTTATTTGGCAGACTTCAGAAGTACAATGACATACATAAATTTCATACATACATTTGTTCATTTGTATAAAATATGATGATGATGCTTTGCATTCCTTGTTTATTTCCAGTACAATAACTCCTTTACGATCATAAGTATAGCAAATATTGTAGTTGGTCACAATATATTCAGTTTGTTTTTCCATCATCGATATATGTCAATATCAATATTGACTTACTACATATCTTGTCTTGTCGCGTATGTGGCATGTTGCATGTTACATAAAGCTATCGCACTCTTCTTTTTTTTACTATTTCTTACAAACCTTTTTATCTCTTCATTTTTTCATCATTTCTTCTTTTTTTCATTTTGTTTCTTTCTTTTGTTTTGTTAAACATTTCACACAGTTTGACAATAATTTATTACATGCATTGGAGCATGAATGAATGGAAATTCATTTGGATTTTTTTTATTTCATTATTTATATATTGTTTTTATAGATATTCTTGGAATTTGAAGTTTTGTTTAAAAGATTTTGATGCTATTATGCATTCATAAATGTTCTTTTAAAATTAAAATGTTACTTATACGCCACCGCATGAAAAAGCAAGTGCACAAAGTAAAGTAAAGCATAAAGTAAAGCAAAGGACTCATATAGTTAACAACTATTAAAGAAAGTCAATAACACAATCAAATAAAAGAAAATTTAAAGTTTATTAGTATTTTTAGCATAATTTCTAATATCAATTTTTTTTTTAAATTTTTGATTTTTCGGGGTCATGTTGGTATCTGCTATTGTTGTGTGTCTTTTTAATTTGCTTTGCTCTGTTCTGCCCTATTTTGTTTTGCTTAGTTTATGCTGTAACTTATGTTCTCATTTTTTTTTCTGTCTTCATTTCATTAGTTCACTTCATGCAAAACAAATGACACTCATATGTTGGCTTATATGTTTTCCTTTCTTTGATATTCAATGATCAAGAGCCCTAGGTGAAAGTCTCCTGTCACTTGGTTATTGTTGTTGCGAATTTATAATAAATTATCCAATTACTGGATAAAAAAGAAAGAAAACTCTTTTACTCGATAAAAGGCAATTAAAACGACTTATGTTATTGTTTGTGCCTGGTACCATTCCTCTTGGCTCTTTTCCCAAATTTTCACTGGGAACATTCAACGAAACCATTTTATTTATGTACATATGTAGTATGTAGCAAACGGTTTGTTTATTTATGATTTTTTTCTTTTTTCTTAAGGAACTACATATGTTACATATACACTTATAATTTCTGCACGAAAGAAAATCAATCTGAATATGAAATATGACAATCTTATTATTGAAGGTACCAGAGCTAAGCTGTATTTGCATGCAAAAAGAATATAAATAACGTGGATAATGAAATTTTTAACCTTTTCTTTCATCAGGTTTATTATGTACGAAGAATAAACCAAGGATTATAAAAGTTCACTCAATGCTTGCTGAAATTGTCTTGTTTAGTGTGATATTTTTAATAAATAATCCAAACTTGACGCGAGAGTGGAAGGTATTTAAATTTCAGGATTTTATAACAAATCTTTTATTGAGATTCCTAGTAAAAATATTACAAATGACCTAACTAGTATACTAGGAACGTCTTTACCGATAACTGGACATGCCACGGCCAATATGCAAACTGTTTGCTTATAAGTGAGGAGTCATAAAGGAGCCTTTATTAGAAGAGCTTAACTGAGCTCACTTTTATGAACAACTGTTAATCTCTTATGACCAAGAATTTTAAGGATTCGAAGCGCAACTGACACTTAAAGTAATGGATGATTTTTCTGTTGTAAACTTCATAACTATCTGAATACTGTGTTGTGTCAGTTTCATCACACCCACCTAGGAAATATTTCAAACCTCCTTTGTTTTCAAGCCACTTAATTTAAGTGAGTGCTGTGGGCTTTATAATTCAAACTAATAGATGCTCAATTATAGAGATTGTCAAAAAATCCGACCAGAGTTCCATTCATTGAATCTTAATACTCAATATTTGTTCATTTACAATATTTTATTGAATTTTAATTGCATCACATGAGTCCAAAAGTATCTTTTACTTTTGACTAGTTGCAGACATCATAGTAAATAAAATAAAAATAAGATAAGTAGAAACAAAGCAATAAATGCATAACAACTTTTTGTTTTGTTTTTACAATTTCCTTGAGCGAGCGAATTCTCTTGCTTGATTTATAATTGCATTCGATTTAACTTTTGTTTTTGGTTCTTCATTTTGAAACGATTTAATTTATCGTTTTCAGATCAATTCATTGACATAAACTTCATCATCATCCATATCATCCATATCCTTATTCCCATTATCTTAATGTTTCCATTACCATGGCTACCATAACTTTGTTGCAGCAATGATCAGCTCAACTCATCATCAACAGAAGATGTTCATCGATTTTGTCAACTTTTTGTCGTCTATTGAATGAAATTATAAGCATCAACAATATCATAAAAAAATGATGATGATGATAATGGGACATATGCTTACGTAAGTGCATTCATATGTGTGATTTTTCCGAAGGACATACCAGTACCATACCATACTATACACTCAATGCCAGGTAAAATGCGTTGAGTTGCATTGAGTTCGAATCAATTGAATTGAATTTTAATAAGAAAAATTCATTATATTTACTCTTGAATAAGTACTTTTCTGTTAAAAGCCCATGAAATTTACGTTAAGCATTAAATGTGTTGAAATTGTAAATAAAAGATATGAAAATGGCAAAACGGTGACGAATAGCAGCCGGAACTCGAATTTTAAAATCATGACTCATGAAGCAGAAGCGGAAAAAGAAGTGACCAAATGCTCGCACTGTGAATATGATTGAATTTCTGAAAGAAAAAAAATAAAAAAAGGAAAAAGTTTTGTATTTCACTTTTCATTATACTCTTCACGGGAGTAAATAGTATTATAAGTTTGTCATGAAGTTTGTAACACACAGAAAGAGACATCGCAGACCACATAAAGTATATATATTTGTGATCAGCTCGATGAGACGAGTTGATTTAGTCATGTCCGTCTGTTCGCAAAACAAGTCCCTCAGTTTTTGAGCTAGAAAACTGACATTTTGCACATAGGTTTCCTTTTACTGAACATTTTTCGGAATCAGTCGAATCGGACCACTATGGGGGGTACCTCTCATACAAACCCCAATTTAAATTAATCTTCTTATTAGAAAAAGTTTTTTGTTGCCACTCAAACTGTGCTCATTTTTGATAGTTAAACTGTGTTCTTTGTTGATACTCAAACTGTAACAGAGAGTATATAGTGATGCTAAGAAAGGAAGGTTGGATGCAAACCGGAGGAGTGTGAAGAGTATTACATTTTTGTCATAGCCAATGATAGCCTTTTTTTTGGTTTTATTTATATTTCCTCTTTCTTTTTTTATTAAATACTTATTAATCTTTTATGAATTTTTGACGTACTCGTACTTATCCTCAACTTTTCGCACTGAAATTTTTGACAAATTTTTATTAAAGGATTTTCGGTGACAAATTTTTTAATATCACTCAATTTTCGTGAATTTGTCAATTGATTTTATTTAGTACTAAAATCAAATAAAATCGTAAACATAACCATGAGGATAAACTCGATGACAGACAAGAAAAAGAAAAAGAAGAAAAACTTTGGAAGGAAGAAAAGATAAACGTTACAAGAGGCTTTTAATAACTAAAATGTGATAAAAATATTCGTTTGTTGTTTGTTGACTTTGTAGGAACATTTGACATGATTAAATAAAATTTTTTTTTTAGATAATTTGTTTTTAAAACAACAAATTTGCGCTAAAGAATTGATTATGATTTATTAAAGGAAAATATGTTTTTTTCTAGGATTAAGTTTTTCCAAAAACACGCACAAAATTTTTGCGCTCGACATACAATAACAACAATAACAAGATAACTACTCACAATTTGGGTTTTCGTTCTTCTCTTGAATCATATTTGTGCTCATGGAGAGAGCGAATTTAATTTGTGTGTGCGCCCTACACGACACTGATCTCACTTATTAATTTGCAAGCATGTCGCCGAGGCTTTGCTGTTATATGCCATATAAATAATTACATATTTAGATTACACTGGTCAATATCATTTCTGGACCATGATTTCATTTCTTTAGTTTTTGAGATACAGCTACTTCTTTCAATCGCATAAAGTTTGTTTACATTATTACATTACTACTAATGTTATTTATGTTATTAAAAATACGCTGCACATTTGTCAGAATTAGCCGGAACGGACCGAGGGTTGGTTAAATCGGGGCACACACCCCGGGCGGCAGTTTCAAGGGGTGCCAAAATCATAATATAAAATGTTTGAAAATAAAAAAACTTGCTCCACAAAGCTTCTAGCATACGGAAGCATGGTTGGCACTCCATTGACTTGTAAGAAAAAGGCGCCACTCAGGCCCACACCACAAGTGAACTTGGTACCAGTCGAGCCAGCTCCTAAAAACAAACGAATTTCCAAAAAGAAAAAGACACACGACGAAATATGCGAGGACGGATCAAGAACGCTAAATCCCACTGGTTTATTTTCTAAAGATATAAAAGTTGTGTTAGATTAAATTTTAACAGAAATTGCAACAAAGGGAGAAAGCGCAAAGTGTCTACATGAAAATTTCGCTTTCCTTAGTGGCCACGCGTTTTTAATATGTCGACTGAGAATCTGCATAAAAATGGAGCCGATCTAGCTCAAAAATATTCGAAAGACTTGAATCCAGTTGATTTTTCAAATAGATAGTAACCGAAATTAATGAAAGTGATTTCGTTCTGTTACAACATCTTTGCAAGCAAGATTTGCAAGAAGCGTTTCCTAATGTTAGTATAGTTTTAAGAATATACTGCATATTACCTACGACATCTGCAAGCTGTGAGTGAAGATTCAGCAAACTGAAAATAATTAAAAGCTATTTGCGTTCAACAATGAGTCAGGAACGTCTATCTGGCCTCGCGATCCTAGCCATTGAAAATAAAACTGCCTTTGAGACGGATTTCAACAAGTTTATAGATTCTTTCGCCGATAAAAAGCTCGACGTGTAAAGCTATAGCAAAATAATACAATAATAATAAAGAGTACAAATTTATTAAAGGGTTCTTATTGTCCCGTTCACGACAAATGCCAACCATTATATATTTGTGAGTTTTTTTAAGTAATTTATGTTAAATGCTGGAGAGAGGGGCGCCACTATCAAGTTTCTGGCCGGGTTGAAAAAGTCGTAGATCCGGGGCTGCTCAAACTGTGATCTCTGTTGATACTCAAACTGTAACAGAGAGAATATAGTGATGCTAAGAAAGGAAGCATATCTGATATCTGGGATTTGTCGCCGTTCGGTTGGATGCAACCCAGGGGAACGTGAAGAGTATAACATACGAGGCTCGTTCAAAAAGTATCGCGAATTTAAAATTTAAGCGGGCTACGTATATCGGATTTTTGATTTATTTGTGGCATTATGTTGGTACTCATGTTCCCCACTTATGCTTACAAGGTCGGTCATTTTGAATGTTTAATTAATTTTTGACAGCTGTGTTGCTTGGACGTGTGGGTCGTCTTGGTTTTTTTTTTTTTGGTTTTTTCGGTCTTGGCTCATCCGGCAGCTTCCATCGAGATGGTTGAGCTTTTGTTTCCACTTCATAACCATAAACCCATGATTTGTCGTCGCGGACGCCTGAGCAATGTTAACGCGATTCTGTTTTAGGTCGAAATTGAACAATTTTGGTACGGATTTCGCGGCGACACGTTCATGTCTAAATCATTGGTTAAGATCGAATGGTAACAGCCAATCGATATGTTTAGATCCTCAGAAACTTCTCTAACGGCCTAACGGTGATTCGACGATTGGCCAATACTATTTTTTTCACTTTATCAATGTTTTCGTCTGTTGTTGACGAGCTGGGGCGTCCGGCAACCTCTTTGTCGTTCACATCCTCTCGGACCTCTGAGACCATTTTGTACCACCGTTTAACGTTGCTGTGGTCCAAGGTATCTTTACCATATACCACAGTCAATATTTGGAAAGCATCCAAGCACTTAATTTTGTTTTCCACAACATAATTTTATAGAGATCCATTTTTTTGGAATAGACAAAAATCAAAGACGAGCCAAAACACGTCTAAGCAAAACAGCTGTCAAAAATGGTTATGAGTACCGACATAATGCCACGAAAAATCAAAAATCGGATACACGTAGCCCGCTTAAATTCAAAATTATATAATTAAAAATTACTAAAATAAATTAATTATTATTGTATTTTGTAAAATTAATAATAAATTTTTAATATTTTATTAACAAAACACTACAATATTTATTATTAATTCGAATTAAATCCGAGTACATAAATATATATACCACCAAATTTATTTAATTAAACCTGTGGATTTACTAAAAAATGTAGTGTATATTGTATTGTCGCCAGAACTAAAGGTGTATGCAAAATTTCAGCTCAATCGGATGTCTAGGAGTGGTTCTAATTCAGGTGGCACAATTTGACCTTCGCATACATACATAGTAAATTAAATAAAATCTAGAAAAAACAGAGAGAGAGTAAAAAAGAAAATAATTTGGAAGTTATGTAAAATAAATTGCGTGTAAGTGTGATAGAAGTGAAATTTCAATAGGATTGAGTGAGATACAGTTTCTCGTTTTCTTTTCTTCGTACTTTCGTTGCAATTACAAAAAAAAAAAAATGTTGCAAGAGTTGTATTTTCTTTCTCTGTTTGTCTTATATCATTAATCTATCATCTCTGTCATAGAACGTTTCGTAACGGCTTTGAAATCTTGCAAATTTTCATTCCCAAGTGCGCCATAAGAAGGTTAACTTCAACAATAATTGTGTTGCTGATGCGACTGAAATTTGTTACAACTGATAAACACAAGGCACCCAGACAACATGCACTGATATAGAGAGTGGGATAGCAGGAGATAATCAGGCAGACTAAGTTTGAAGTATTTTTATATATCAGGCATCCTTTTAAAACAAAGTAAGGATCCTTGTTGCCACCAAACGCCATCAAAGCCACAAACTCTTGACGCTATTCGTTAGAGCAGCCCCGGGTTAGCATTAAATTGAATCGAGTTGAGTTCAGTTGAGCTGAGTCGAGTTACTTTGAATTGGTGACTGGATTTCGTGTCATAAATAAAAACATGTATTGCAGCAAAACTGTTTTGCGGTATGGCATAAATGTTGATTTAGTCGCTTCGTTGATTTGCGTCGTCATGTTGGCAGTTTTAGCCAATGCCACTTACAGAGAGATTTCAACGTGTAATAGATGGAGGGCAATGGCGTCGTCATCGATGGCGGTGAATATGTATAAACACTTTCCATAATTTCTTTTCTTTTTTTTGTGGTCACTTAGCAAACACAGTTATACACACACACACATACTCACACACACACACAATTATAATCAAAGGTCCTAAAAAGTAATTATAATTGGTTAGCTTTTCTTTTTGTGTTTATTACAAATTCCTTTGCACTTTAGAACTCTTTTGACTTTTAAATGTTCCGCCACGAGTATAAGCCAATCAATTGGTTAAAATTCGTGACTTTGGAAATGGGAAATTCGATAAAAAAAAGTAATAGCGAGTATAGTATAACGAAATTATTTATTTATTTCACTTTGACATTCAGAACACAGTTCAGAAATCAATTTGTGTTGACACCCCGAGTCCGTGCCAGTTCTGAATTGATTTTTAGTTGATAATCGTAATATTTATTTACAAATTAAAAAAAAAAAGAGCCAACAAGCGTGATTTTCTCAATCTTCATAAGTTATGGACCTTATTTCCCTCTCTCTTCACTATAACCAACTTATTAAAAGGATAATACAGTGTATTATACCATATGATAATTACTAAGACCTAACTTATCGTTCCTTCGAATATCTTTTGATGAATTCAAAACTAATAATTATTTGTAATATTGTAAATCAAATGAAATGAAATATTTCATACTGACAATCAATTATTCATTCATTCATTACACATCAAAAACAAGTGGCTTTGCGGTCTTTTAGCAATTCCGGTATATTCCCCCTTAAGCAAGCTCATTTTTGTGCTTATGAGTGAGATATTTGAACAATGTTTTTCAAACTACAAAATTCTTAAACCGTTTGGTTTTGGTAGAAATAAGTTTAAGCAATCTTCTTCTTAAAGTTACATATGTATTAAAGATTGATAGAATTTTCTTTTCTTTTTCTCTAAGAAGTCAAGTTTTCAGGTTCTCGTTTTTCTTCATTTTTGTTAGATACTCTTACACATGCATACGTGTGTGCGGATGAAAATAAAATGAAATGAAATATTTCCGTGTGCGAGTATCTGATATTAGCCTTGTATTTCTTGGATGTTGCCTGTCACATCCACTTGGCCTTCACTGTTTTGACTGATTAATTATTTGTAATTTTCGTGGTGTTTGTGGCTTTTCCATTTTGTTTCGTTCATTGTTTATTTTTGTTTGCCATTTCTCCATTTTCGTTTTTCTTTTATGGGGTTTTGTATCCAATTAATACTATTTTCTCTTTTATGTTAATCATTGACATTTCTGTGATCTCCTCAACGCATTATTATTAAATTTGGTAAGTTTTGGGGAATCTCTTTCTTTATTTAAGACTTTATTTACTTTAATTAATAGGAAACTTCATTATTACTTCAGCCTGACACTCTTAAATTAAATAATAAATTTAAATTCACTTATATCAGCACAGCCATCTGACTTAATTCAGCATCTTTTCACTTTCCACTTTCTTTGGTTTTCATTCTATTTTTGTTGGTCTTCACGCACAATAAGGAAATGAAAATGGTGAGAGGTGAATGTAGAATGGCGAACAGTGGTCAAAGATGGCATGCCATCCTCGCGGAAATTAATGTTGACTCTCATTATAAAAAAATTATTACAAAAGGACGCTGGTTGCTTTTGCTCATAAATAACAGAAAATAAATTGCCTTAGATGTATTTTTTTTTAATTTTTTTCATCTTTTGTTTTTTAATTTCATTTTTGGCTGTTGCCTTCATTTGGGCGCATGCCGCTTGAATTGTTGTACATAAATGATTGATTCTGCAGAGATTAGATTGTGTGAAGTTTGTGAAGCATAAATATCATGTGTAACGGTGCATTAAATACCAACAACAACAGAAACAACTTCTATAAGAACAATATAACATCGATCATAACAATTTCCAGTTTTAGCTGCTGTTGAAGCATTTTGTGTTTGTCATTTCGGATGTGAATTTGTGGACTTATTGTAATAATTTGACTTGACTTGAGTTGAGTTGACTTGAGTTGACATGAGTTGTGAGTAATAATGACAATGATGACTTAATGATTAAGATTATTGGTAAGGATTTTTGTTTTCCCCATTTTTTTTGTGTGTTCAAATGAGAATTAAAATTCCAGCATACGCGCCTAAAGCAATGCTACTGATTTTGACTTATGAGGCAGACAGACTTAGGCAATGAGAAAAAAATTGGCAAATGTGAATAGTGTGCGTGACACATTCAATATGTCAATTGTTGATTGAAATATTGAATTTCCTTCATCTTTTTCCTTTTCATAGCATGGATGAGAATGTTTTCTTTTCTGGCTTATCACACAAAAAATTATGCTTCACCAAATCTGTTGTTTAATATTTTTTACATGTGTTTTGGCCTCTTTATTGATTGCTTAGATTCATGGGTTAAATTGTTGGTAAGTGCACTTCAGTTCGAGTATGTTGTTTTTTTACCATTGCACTTTCGTTTTGCATAAAGTCTAAAAATGAATATATAAGTACCAAATTTGGTTTAAACATGTATTAAGGGTATCTTAATGATCTTGAAAAATTTCATTTGAATCGGGTCACTATATCATATAATTGTCTTATAAGTGATCTAAGCTATTGAAACTAACTTTGTTGGTTTAAAAGCTTTTAACCTAAGCCAAATTGTATCTACTTAATTTCGATGTTTCTGAAGTTTTGATTAAAGAATGAGTAAAAGTATAACGATTTAAAGATATTTATTAAAACTAGAGCTAAGTTAATTTAAACGAATAAAATGATGCGATATTAAATAATAATTAAAATCTTGCTAAAACGATTGCTTATTAATTTCACCGCACAGATTTTTAAGACTAAATTTTAATTTTCTCTCTAAACTCTACTTCTAAATCAATTTGAACAATCCTGTTCATCATTCATCATCATCTGGATAATACACTATGTTGTCTTCATTCGATGAACTTTGGGAAGGATCAACACCTTCTTGGACTAACTGAATGTTTGGCGAATACAATAGGGTGACGACTTCTGCTGGTAAGCTTATTTTTTTTTGGCGTTCTACTCTGCAAAGGCTGGATAATAAAGGATCAGAAGACTCCATAGCTCTGTGAAAAACGTCAAACATATCGTCGACTCGGCTACATTTTCTGGCATGTGATCTGCTGTCGCCTTTGAACAGTTTGTGTCTTGCCTCTGATGCACTTTCCCCAAGGAACCAACTGGAACTATGCAGTTTTCCAATATTTTATAGCCATGTACTAATACCTTGTGTACTGTAGGATACATCGGGTACCATGGATAATTTTCCATATATGCACATAGTAAATGTTGCAATGAAAAAGTTTTTAAATTTCTCTGACTTCAATGTGTAATGGCAACTAAAATTATATGAAAACGATGAATAATTTCGAAATCAATTTCTAATATAGATGATGATGAGCCGTAATTCCATCATTACTGTTGCCACTGCCATTAGACTTTGGCTTGTATACATGCAGGCCCATTTCCTTCCAAAAATTTGTTTGCATCAGTTGCTTTCATTTGCTGTTTGTATATGCTATAACCTGTAGATCCATCAAATCCATAGCTAAAAATTAGTGTACATTGGTTCCTGGGAGTATTTCACAAACTTCCACTTGCATTGATAATAATTGAGAAGTGGTATGATCCAATAGATTTTGTAATGGACTCAAGTAATTTCTAATAACGGGGGAAAATCCCCAATCCAAGTTGTTTATTATGTTGTTTGGTAGTCATGTACTGCTGTTTAGTTAGGCCATTTTCAATTAAATAATTATGCACTGTCAGCAAATATTGAGTTTGGATCAAACAAAATAAGTTGTTTTTTGACTTGACCAAATGGTCTCAGTGCTAGTAGTACTTTTCTTTTTAATACAAATTGCATATCTCTGTCTTTTGCTTTTTTGCTGAAACTGTAGCAGCGTGTAATACCAGCTGAGTTCAATGTTTATTCTCCAAAGCAACTTCAGGCGCCATTTTTCCTTTTTAGACGGAGGTCAGCATCTTTATAAAACAAATAAAATTAACGTTCTCCAGAACTGTTACTGGCGGGAGTACATACACACATACGAAGAGCAATATCCACGTTTGGGTAAATCTCTTGAAGACCTTGGCAAATGTTTGCTAATATGATTTATAAAATCTTTAGTAGTATTTGATATCATCTGAATTATTTCTTCATTAACATGCTCTCAGTTGACATTTTTGAGGTAATAGCTTTTTAGGGCATCATCTGAGCGGCTCTTGCTGTGCCAAATGTTAAGAAGCGCTGCATGGTCAAAGACGTATGTTGCTGGATAAACGACATTTATATGAAAAGGACCAAAAGTCACAAAAAATATTTGGTTTTACAACAATCTGGACACTTTTTTAATAACTTGCCATTTTCAATTTTTAGAACGCTTTGCCATTCAAAAGTTTTCCTCCACGGAACACAAATACAATACAAATGTTAGTGTAATCAAAAATAATACATTTACATAATATTTCACAATTGGACAACGGGACAGAATAACAGAAAAATTTAAACGAAGCTATAATAATAAATACCTGCACAAGGATTTTCCATAATAATGTATATAAATTTACTTTTATGTACCACACCACTTAAGAACAAAGATTGCAAATTATTCCCGCCAATATTGACGCTACATGATGTGTTTCGAACAACTGACAACTGTAGGGTTGCCGCCCTGATAAATAATGAGTCATTTTTTCCTCATCCCGGTATTTAGATTGAATAAATAACTTCAATTTTAAAATACAAATTTAAAAATTAAATGACTTTATGCCTTTTTTCCCTTAGTGCAATATTGATCTTCTGCGTCGCTTAACAAGTAACATGTTCAGGACCCTCGAGCAGTACGTTCAGAGGGTCAGTAGTGTTGATGCTAAAATGATTATATCTGTTGAATGGCATTCTAGCCGAAATACTTATACTGCTGTACTTTTGATTCGTCCGACATTTTACAAAATATTTATTTTGTTTTATGCCCATGTACTATTACCTATAAAATCAACTTATTTAATCAAGATATAGATACCAAGTATTTTATTATGCAGTGGTCACTGTTTGAATGCAGAATGAGTGCACTTTCAAATATGATGATGCACTTAAGCGAAATGATTGGATTGACCTATTTTTAGAGACACACCCTGAGGACTAACTGCCTGGCAGCTGCAGCCTGGCAACTGCATTTGCGGCGGAAACTGAAGCTGATTTTTCTCGCTGTCAAAGGATTTTACAATAAGCAACGAGGACGAAGACAAGGTTGGTATTTCTTTTTTCCTGACAAGTGCCACTTCAAGGTAAGAAAACGGCGAGTGAGCAAGTGAATGAATGTCACCTTTTCAGTTATCTTTTTCTTGAAAGTGCCTTTGGGTGCTAAAAACCCCATCATTTCCCTTCCATGGCACATTCATCCATCCGTCCGTACATTCATCCAATAGTGCTACTTTTTATTTATTCACCTTTTTGGTTGCTTTGTATTTTTGACACTTTGACAAAACGAGTGAAAGCGTAAAGCAAAAAGTGTCATTGTAGACAATGAGACCGACTACGACAACTTGCAAGTGTCAAGACTCACATAAGATATGATTGACAGTCAGCAGAAGGACTGATAAACTAAGAACTAAGGGAGAAGACGAAAAGTGAGTGAAGTTCAGACAAAGAAAAGACAGACAGACAGATTCAGGCATAGTAATAGTCATAGTTAAAGAATGAACGCAAAAGGGTTCACCAAGCGACTCCAAGCAGACGTTTCCCTCGCCTCCATCGCCACTGCCACAAGCTATGCCACCATCAACGCCTCCGAGGACACCAAAAATCTAACAAAAGGACATCCAGGAAAAGTGTGTGAGCAGTGAAAGAGCAAAAAAACACAAGTAACATAGAATTTTAACATTGCATGACAGTTAGACAATGACTTGAATGTTTCATTTTATTGCGTTTTGCTTTCATTCATTCATTCATTTATTTTTATACTTTTCTTTCGCACTAGAATAAACGTGTATTACTTTGTCTTGACGTTTGTACATTGTAAAGAATCGTGCCTCAGAGATCTCCCTTTTCCAGTAATCGACGAACTCTGCTTTGGACATACCAGCTGAGTTAGACCTGACTTATTTTGTTTTGGTGTTTGCAACGCATAATCAGTCTTATACGAGTATAGGTATATATGACTATGATCAAAGTCAAAATGTTAAGCTTAGTCTGGGTGCCTTAATGTATACTATTGTCTTAGTTTTCAAATTAATGATGATTGGAGTAGACACATTTTATTGTCGAAAGCATGTCAAAATAAGATTTTTTCGATAACTGAAAGATACGAAATTCACTATAAAGCATTCCACAATCGATTTGAATTTCCGATTAACTCAATATTTAAAAAAATAGAAGCGTGAAAGGCATATAGGCTTCGGTGAACCATACGTATTTTCCTTTTTTTTCATTACTATGACTCTTTACATAGTTTTTTTTAAAGTGGATTATTCAAATTGCAAACAATAAGCTAAACTAATGCTTTGCTTTATGCTGAGCTGTTGGTGCTCATTTGACTTGAATGACTCTCAATCCACTATCCCCAACCAACCTTTCACCTCTCACACTTCGTTAAGAACCCTCGAACAATTTTTAAAAGGAAAAGAATATAAAGGAAAGAATAGCATAATATTGTATAAAGAAGAAAGATGGCAATGATTTTAAGGTTAAGCTGTGCCATGTTAACATAAGAGGATAGTGGAGTATCGGGGGCAGTAATGGACTTAAAAAAGGCTTACAACTGTTCAAAAAGTTCAGTTCAGTTCTTGAAAAGGGAAGCGCTTAAGTGGTCTTCGTCATGGCACGTGTAAAGTTGGCAAAATTTGACTTATTACTATAAGATTTGTAAATGCAATTGACTCATTAATTTGAATATGTATATTGCAATTGTTGGGTTTTGAATTTTGATAGAAAAAGGAAAAAGTGATGGCAATTGTGGCAATTTGGTAATTTACTCTCATTGACCGATTGACACATCTCGCAGATGATGATGGCCTAACAAAACCTCTTACACATGCTTCGATTGGTTTTATATTTGCTATTTAATGAACCTTAACAACTACAGTAATGAATAAATACAAATAATAATATGTACCATAACTATAGAATAATAGAGGCAAACATAAATATTAATTATGACAAAAATATACATATGCTCAATATATTTAGTATAAATTATAGAAATTTTTGTATTCTCGATTCGTATTCGGTTCGTTGAGTTTGATTGGGTTTGGTTTAGTTTGTTTTTGGATGGTGAAAATTGATTCGAATTGAAAGTGTACGCAAAACAAATACGAAATATTCAAATTTTGAGGTCAGATTGGTTGGTTTTTTCGAGAGAGGGGATAGTAAATTAAAACAAACTTATTTTGCGTTCATTAAACACACAAATATCATAATTAAATGAATTTGCAATACAATTTCGCATTTATTTAACAAATAAACCACAGAACAAGGACATTGATTATGGCAATGCAAACGAACCAAATGAAAATAGCCTAAAGGAATGAATGAGAAAAATTAAGGAGCTCGTCAATATACAATAACTCAACAATAATTGGATAACTTAATTAACATACTCAAAAATTATTTAAAAATTTCAAATAAAAATAAAAATGATGGAGAAATGAGTGAACAGTTTGAGGATTATCTGCAAAAACTTTACCCGATAAGAGAAAGTCCAATTGTGTTAAATCGCATGATCTTCGTGGGCAATTCAAAAACGTTGTTCATTTGTGTAGCGATTCATTTTAATTAACCGCAATAGATTAACAACATTCATGAAAAAAGAACGGCGTAATGTAGTACTTGGCGGCAAATATTAAAAAGTTTACATACTAAGAAGTATATTTAGTATATGAATATTTGTGTATAGATTTGGATAGATTCAGGAAAACATACATTATAGTTACTGTAATAAAGCATGTTTAGAAGATTAGCGTATGAGTTTTCTTGAGGATATGAGTATAAGTATAAGTAATAATAGTGGTTTATCCAGAGAAAATTGTCTATTTTTTTAACTAAATTTTTATTATTTAAAAACGTTTTCTGTCATTAGCTATAATTTTCGAATTTCAGTGCAAAAGAATATCGAGTCTCTGGAAGCGGTCCATAATTGAAATTTCTGGATCACTCTTTCATTCTTAAGCTAAGGAGTGCATCTGTTTTTATTGTATGAAATCATATTAATATATGAAAAAACAAAAAAAAAGACAGAATAATAACTTCAATTCAGCGAAGCATATAAACTTATAAGGACTCAAAGGTTTATATGGTAGATTAAGCAAACACATGTGATGTACTTACTTCATCTAGAAATTTCCAACTAGACTATTTATTTCTATGTCTTGCTAAGAAGAGAAGGAGGAGCATTAAAAGAAAGTTAACTATTCAATATCAACTTTATATTTGATATTGTACAACGCCAAATTTTGTGAACATTTCTTGTTGTGTGCTTGATTTTATTTCATAATATCTCGATACATTTTTACAATTGCTCCTTTTCAGATCGCCTCTGTGATCCGACCATACCATACCATATCATATCCATCCTGCTTGTTGTGGTTCTGTTGTTGATGAATCCTTTATTTTTTTTACTGTTTTTTTTTAAATCTGGCATGCAACTGACGTTTGTATGATGATGGAAATGCGAAATATGTTGTTATACTACTATTCCAAAAATCATGTTCGTTTATATTGTTTTATCTATTTTTTTATACTAACAATATTTCCCTGCATTTTGTTGTTACTATCGTAAGCATTTGTTTCAACTGTTGGATAAATTAATTTTGATTTTTTCTCTTCTCTCCTGTTATTTCTGCTTTAGTCTAGTAAAATATTTTTTGATAAATGATCTAAATTGTAGTGAAAACCAATGAGGTGGCAGAAAAAGAAAGGCATCATTATTTGAAAATATGTCAACAACAAATGTTCATGGATCATTCTTATTTGTATTTGTAGTTTTCTTTAATATGCACTGAAAGTAGGTGTCCTGAGATAATCTCTATTTTATTTTAGGTCAATGCTGGGTCATATTTTAAAAATAAGGTATTGGAATATTAGTCGCATTTGGCTTCTTTTAAAATTGAGTTTTAATTATTTGAATAAAAAGATTGTAACATATTTTAAGTGAGGCTATTAAGGGATTTCTGATGGCATCCTTTTTTGGTTTCCTGGGCCACATTGGTAGAAGACGTGATGATGAAAAAAAAGGTCTTTGGTGTGAGGCAGACAAAACAAAAAAAAAACTTCTTGCTGAGTTACGAGCAATAAATGAAAAACTGCGTTTGTGTGTTGAGTGTTTGCGTTGAGTCTCTTCAGCATCAGCTCTGATTATCTGTTCTTCAGGTCGAAACTAACTTTGTAAGCGAATTTTATCCCTAAATTATACATATCCATTTGTTACCAATAAATACTTCCATATTCAATGGAAAGAAACAGAAAAAATTTAAAACATTTAAGAACATATTTTATAAATAATTCAATAAAATTTGTATTGAATAAAGTTATGTTCAAATTTATTAAATATCTTAAAAATATGTAAGTAGTGTCATGCGCGTAACCCTCCTGGACATAGACTTCAATCAGTCGGATCGATAAATTAATAACAACTAAATATGTTATGCTATCTGTTCAGTTATTTATCTAAGCAAATTCCTGACTTGTAACATTGAACAAAAGATTAAGATTAAAAAAATAAATATATATGTATATTAAAAGTGAAAAGGCGAGTGGGAAATAGTGATATCAAAGAAATTAAGAGTCGAAGCGAATGTAAAGAGCACCAAAAATATTTTTCATTCATGTGCTGAGAACAAAAAAATTGATGAGTGACGACTGAGGAACTAAGTATAACAACGAAACTCATTTGTGTTCTTCTGAATAAAAATGTGGATGATGACTATGACGTAGACGAATGATCTTTATTATCGTCATCATGTTCAATATATTGTATTTAGAATAATACTATATATAATATTTATAACGATGGACGAGGGTAGTCCCAGACATAACAAACCTATTTTATTGCAAAGGCAATAGATTCGATATCAATATCTCGATATGCTTCCTTGTTTTTAAAAGTTAGTATCAAGATTCATTGAGTATAGAACTGAAAAAAAATTCATAAATGCAGATCATCTCATTTACTAATGAAACTATTTCGCATTTTTCACAAGAATTGTGTGTCGTATTTTCCAATTTATTTATTATTTTACAAATTCACTGAGATACTGAGAAAGTTGACTGACTATTAATAGCTGGCAGACCCGACGAACTAGTTTATTTATAGAATGGTATTTTCTGACGCCATTTATCATCATCAGGTCGGGTACTTTTAGCACTTCTCTCGTATGCTTATTGTTATTATTGTTGTAGTTTTATAATAATTGGTATACATTTCACACAATGTTTGAATGGGTATTATTACTTTGCCTGGATGTTTGGGATCCATAATGTTCACATGGAAATTATCATTGTTGTAGTATCATAGGAAGAATGGTTTTAATCAGGTCATCCATTTCTATGAAAATTTGTCGCTTGATGAAATTTGGCATAGAATCTTCTTATTGATGTACACTAATATCATGTTTCAGCTGGTGTTCCTTGATTACTGGAAGATGTAGATCCCTTATAATAACCAAATAAAACTCAGTTGATGAAATATAATACAATATGTGAACGATTTGAAATGATTCTACAAGATAAGCAAAATAATATTTGTTCACACAAATATGTAAGTAAAAATGGGTCCATACATCAATGAATAAAAACATAAATTTGTATACTTTAAGAAAGATATTGTATATAAAAAGTCTTGACATAATATAATATTATCCATAAAACCAAAGTAGGTAATTGCTAATGGGGCCGCCTAGGACTTGAAGTTCTTGAAGTATTTCATCTTAAACAAAATACAAATCCTCTAAAATTGAAGCAATTTTCTCAATGTTGTGTTTCTGTTTTTGCATTATGTGTCTGAGTTTTGTGTTGTTTCGATGGAACCGAAGTATCTTGAAATTTCTTCTGAAGAGAACAAAATTTATTTTAGATTTCTATTAGGGAAATTCAAAATTTTTTGAGTCTGTCAATTTTTTCATTTTAATTTTTCAATATTTGATCGTAAAGAAATGCCATAGAATTTTTTCCATTTCAATTTCAGTTCTAATTTTATTCCATTTCAGTTTTTGTTGAAAGATTCAATTTTGGTTTATTTTCTGTTTTGAGTATTTTATGTTAATTTTTTTGTCGATTTTTTCAATATTTAATAATAATAATTCTCAATGTTTTTGTTGTTGTTTCCCCTCATTTATTCTTTATTCTTCACATGCACAGAAAGATTTGTTCATTTATGTTTATGTTTTTTTTTTGTAAATTTCTGTTGTTGCTTTTCTGTTGTTGTGTTGACTATTTAGTTTCAGTTCAATTCATTTTGGTTGGGTTGAGTTTTTCATGCTAACGCAGTTTTTTTGACTTGGAGTGGCTTTGGCTTTTTCATAATGGGAAAGCAACATTGGCATTTAGTGCTTCGCAACTCGAAAAGAATCGCGTCACGTTCATCGCTCATCCGCCGGGGCTTATTCATAGAAAAATATTTTAATGGAATTTAATTATTTTTCTAAATTATATTAAATTCAATTAAATTACATTATTAACCAATATATGCTTAAAGTTTTTTATTTCTCTTTTTTTTTTTTTGGTGACAATTTTAAACAAGAATATGTATTGAAAAAAAAAGGAAAAAATGTTATTTAATTTTACGAAAAGAAAAATTCAATTATATTTTCATTTAATTATTTTTTGATATTGTTTCCTTGTTGTTGTTGATGTTTATTTGCTGCACTTTTGTACTTTAATTTTTATTGCGGCATAATTAAAATCTCAAGTTTTCCCAACTTTTGTATTCATTTTCTCGCTTTATTAAAAAAGTCACATGAACAAAAAATAACCAAAAGAAGCCAAATTTGCCGACGGACAATAATCACAAATTTAATACATCCGTTTTGTTGGGTAAGTAATTAAACTCTTCACGGGAGTGAATAGTATTATAAGATTGTCATGAAATTTGTAACACACAGAAGGAGACATCGCAGACCATATAAAGTATATATATTTGTGATCAGCTCGATGAGACGAGTTGATTTAGCAATGTCGGTTTTTGAGGTAGAGAACTGAAAGCACATAGGTTTATTTTTACCATACGCTGCACATCCGTCGGAATCAGCTGAATCGGACCATATAAATCCAAATTCAAATCAATGTTCTCATTAGAAAAAGTTTTTTGTTTTTCGACTTATCAAACTGAAATTTGGACACTGTAAGTTTCCGATCTAGGGTAACCAGGAGGGGTACCTTCCATACAAACCCAAACTAAATGACAAACTAAGAATATAGTACCATAAAAGTGCCACACAAACTTTGTTCTTTGTTGATACTCAAATTGTTACAGAGAGAATATAGTGATGCTAAGAAAGTAAGGTTGGATGCAACCCGGAGGAGCGTGAAGAGTATTACATCTTTGGCATCTTTCTGTTTTTTTTTTTTTGTGGAAATTGCTCTTATTTACAACATTTAGATGATATTTAAAACTTTTCTTTTTTGGTTCTAGTGTATTAATTTCTGTCTACTCTTTGATTTACAACTTTTGTATTTGTTATTCCTTTCTCAATTTGGTTAATTGTATTATAGTTTCTTCAAAACTACTACAAAACTTGACTTTCCATGTGAAAGATACTTTTTTTTATATGATGAATTTGCGTATAAGTTAAATTTCTTAAAGATTGATTTAAGCATAATCAAATTGAAAGGGTAGAGATTTGCTAGGTATAATACTGAGCAATGTTCTTTAATATGCCAGATTAGCGATATTAGAAACAAAAAAGGGGGGAAAAAAAAAAAAAAACAAAACGGTGATCTTGTTAGTCAGAAATTCTTTGTTATTCCGAAGGTCAGAAAATATTTGTCAGTCAATCATTCTTACAGAGACAGTAAGAAATTGACAGGCAAGAGAAGGAAAGATGACTGTCTATTCAATTTGTAAGTATGACAGTCGTGTTGAACTATGACCGATCTCTCCCGAGGGAATTCGGAAGTGAATTTAATTTCACTAGGAACCTAAGCTACATAGGAAAGCAGCCCAGCTTTGCACAAACTCAACGGACTTAAAGAATGCAACATACAAGACACCTAAAGGAAAACCAAATTACCCAGTTGCGGAATCAGCAATATTAACAAAGATAAAGACTCTCTTTTTTAGCTTTAACTTCTCATATAGGATAACAACCCAAAAGGGACAGTTTTGCAACTAGATGAAGGAACCTTCTTTTATTTATTATTTAACCTTCATCAATTCCAAGTCAAATTATGTCCTAAGCGACTTTATATTATTTATTAAATATCAAAAGTAAGTCTACCTTTTTATGTGTCTACAAATCTTACACATCTTAATTTAGATTATCTTTCAAATGCAATTTGTTTTGTTTATATGCTTTTATGTTGTTTATAAGTATATTTATCTAGAATGTTTTATTGATTATCTTTAATTTTTTGTGTTCTTTTACTCGTGAGAAAAAGAGTCTCTTTAGGCTGATTTTCATTATCTTGTATAGTTAATTAAATAATTCTTTAATTATTATAATGTATCTGTAACTAAAATTATTTGCATATAAGGATTTTGTTTTAAATAACTAAAATATATAATGTAAAATGCAAAATTAGAAAAAACAAAATAATAAGGATAAATAAAAATATTGCGTGTATCACAAACAAAAACCAAGAAGTGTTTGCGATGCCATTTTATAGTAGTTAGATTCATTTTGTATATTCTTCATTAAATTCAACATTTCTTCTTTCCTTCATTGATATACTATATTTTTTGTGCATTTTGTCCAATGGCATTGAGCCAACAAAAGATGTAACTCTTAACTATATGTGCATGTACATGTTCTGTACTGTAGATACATTATTGTAGATATACTAAGTGAAGTGAAGTATCAAATGCGGCACAAGTGTCAACAACAGCATAACACAGCACAAATGCATCAAGTTTATTCAAGAAGAACCAAATTAGCCATAAAATGCGAGTGTAACTAAAAGACATTTTGGGAGGAGAGCGTAGACTTATCTTACACCTTCGTGAGATATATTGTATCTCTTAAATACACAGCATGACAGCTGGAGAGATGCCATGAAGTGAAAGTGCATTCACCTTTTCGATGTTTTTATTTGTGATTTTTTCAAAATAAAAATATTTATTTTCTTAAAGTTTTTGGTTGGTTTTTATTAAAACTATTAGCTATTTGATTTTCATGTTTTTTCCACCTTCATTCATTCATTTATTTACCTTTGCATTCACATGTTCACTCAGATACCTACTCTTTCTTTACTCTCTCTCTCTCTCTCTGTCTCTCTCTCTCTCTTTAGGTCACACTTCCAATACTCTTACACTTTTTGAGTATTGTATTTACTATATGCGAATGATACGTCTTCTGCGTGTATTCCATGGAATGAATATTGTATTTTAAGTTTATTTAGCTGGTAAAAAATAAACGGCTGATCATCATCATCAGCGTCATCATCATTTGTATTTAGAGAGTTTTCATGAGAAAATTTAAAACAGAAAATTTCTTCTCATTTTGAGTTCTTTTTTTCGAAAATATAATATTGAACCAACATTTAACGAATCGCGTTCAATGTAAACGGACGCGTTCCGAAATCAACAAACAAACAATTTTTCAAGCATATTTTCAAATTTATTATTAATTAAGTCAATTTATATAAAAAAAAAAAAAACATCACATGCATTATGGAAACGTGATAATAAAATCAACGTGAATTAAGCGTGCCAAAATTAATTTATTTTTTATTTATTAATATTAATGAATAATTTGAATAGTAAACAATAAAATGTTGAAACAATAATTTCTTTTTATTTATGATGATTTTTGAACAAATTTCTGAATCATTTGCATTTATTGCAATTATGACAGACAGACAAACAAACAAACATCAAAATGAACGGGACAATGGCAATTTCGTTGAGTTCTGTTATTCTGTTGACAATGACATATTAAACGTGATTATTAATTAACAACAATGTATATATATATATATATATATATATACCATCGAAATCGAACAAGCAAACAAACAATAACCACAATAAAAAAACAATTAAATTTTATCATGTTAATAAATTAATAAAATAAATTAATCCAAATTAACTGAAATAATAGATAAAGTAAAAATAATAATAAAACAATAAAAAAAAGTTATAAACTATTGTATTTTTTTAAATTTCTCATAAAAACCAGACATGAAAAGATAAATAAAACACATTAACTTTGGTTGCATTAAAGATTAATCATATGTCACAAAAATGGCAATAGTAGATGGATGCATTTAATATACAAAACTTTCTCACTTAGGTCCACAGTTATAGAAGAAAAGAAAAACGCATATTGACTAATTGATTTTAATGATTCATTTGAATATACTTGAATTAAGTTCAATCTGATAGAAATCTGATAAGTCCAATTTGAATGAAATATTTTAAGTAACATATTGTGCAATAGAGAGTACGGTTATATCGACTATGTATTTACTCACAACAAAAAGAAATATTTAGAAAGATTTATTATACGACTGATCAAATCGTTGTAATATTCTTAAGAAAACTCGCAACTGTTGTAGTTACTATTTTATTTTGATATCTATCCATATATTGTATATAAAAATCATTTGACTCATGTTTCTGAGCTCATCACTTGAGTACGGCTAAACTGATTTTAATGAAATTGAATAAAACTCTTGCATAGTCTGGAGAGTGTTCTTGTGAAGTTTGGTGTGGATGGGACCTGCATTTGCCGAGAAATTGGTCGATAAAATTTTGCTTATGAATTTTAGAGACATATTTTAAAATCATTCTAGTCGCCTTTTCCAAATATATCAGATAATTATGTCAATATTACTACTTTATTGATTCGTCTGATTTTTCAAAAGTATTTCAATTGCTGCGCAATGTACTACAATTAAACAGAGAACTGTATAACGCACTAACATCAAGTCGGGATCGTAGCAAAGCACGCCGGGTATGTTAGTTTTTAATAAAAATAAATGATAAAAATCCCACCTTAAAGATGCAAATATTGTAAATTATAACAATATTATTAGAGGAAAAGTCACATATACAAAAATAAAAATAAATAAATTTAAGTCTCAAATGGTTCGTATATTCACAGTAAAATAATATATGTATTTGACTTAAATGAAATTGGTGACTCTTTATAACCATACTTTTTAGAAAAGGGCTTCACGTCCATTCGCCTGTGTCATCGAATATATCTTATCCAATACACTTAACTTAAAATAGGTCTTTATAAACAGATCAATTGGCGTTTATTATATTCACATAAGTTTCAATATACTACATATATTTTTTCCTATAGCAAATGTATAATCTTTTGCTTTTAAGGTAGGAGGTTTTACGAGTGTAGTATATATTTTAATAGACAAAAGTTAAGCTTTTTTTTTTTTTGATATTTTACAACTCTAAAAGAAAATATTTTGCAAATACTTTTGCAGTACAGTATTAGTATATATTAGTATTTAGCTAAAATTCTTTCGTGATCATGTAGCAAATTTTATTTGTAATGTTTTCTGAATTAAAAATTATTGAATTTTGTATATTGTAGTTATATTTTGTTATCTGTGTGGCTTTTTGAGCAATGAATTGAAATTAATTATGTCTAAGAATGAAATAACTTGTTCAAATATAACAATTCTTATATAAACTTAAATAAAACAAAACACTAAAAGCCAAATTAAATCAAAACAAATTTATTTAAGTGGCATCAAGAACAAAACACAAAAAAGAAACCAAGAATAGAAAAGAAAACGAAAGAGAATAGTAAATAACAAAAATAACAACAACAATAAAGTCGTGCAACAATAAAGCGGAACAAAAATTTATTTTTATAAAACTGAAATATAAAAACAAAACAAAAATTTTAACAAATCAAGCAAAAATCTTATTAAAAAAAAAAAAAGTTCGAAACAATGCCAGGCATGGAATCCACGCAGGAAAATATTGAAATGAGTAAGTAGAAATGAATGAAATAGGAAAAGAGAAACTTTGAGAGGCAGAGGCAGAGGCAGAGAGATAGAGAGACAGTGGTATCTTAATTGTTATAAACAAAAATCAATTCAACCAATGAATTCTGTCAATTTTATCAATTTTATCATGATTGAAAAATAAAACCTAAATAGAAATTGATCTTTAATAAGTGTTAAATCAAAAATGGTTGATACAATCAGCAATTCAATCACTCCATCCATCACTCAATTAGTCAGTCAGAAAAGTAAGAATTAGAGTAAAAGAAAAATGTATTGATCGATCAATTCATAAATCATAGCATTGATCAATCTATTCAGTCAATCATTCATTTAAGATTGAAAAACAAAACGAAAAACATTGACTTTTTAAAATTGAAAAGAATTTGATGGAAATATATGTATGTCTATAAAAAAACTGTGAAAGGGAAACAAGTTTTCTATGAGTGTTAGGGATATTATTTATTCATTCATACAATCAATCAATCAAGTAATTGTTTCCCGTCCGATTTCTCTGATTTGGCTTATTAAATAATTTCTTATAAAAAATGTAATGAAGAATATCAAGGAAAATTATAATATTTGGCCTTTCATTGGCAATGATTTTGTTTAATATCGAAATATATTTGTGTATACAAAATATAGAAAAATGATACATATATTTCTACGGCCCGTTGGACAATGCATAAAACATGTATGCCGATTCGGTCTAGCCCCAATATCGAGCTAATATTGGCATAAATTAACAAAAACTTTGACTTGTTGGACAAGTTTTGTTATGGAAAACAATTACATTTCTTAAACGACGCGATCAAACGAAACTTCTCAATATGATTAAAAATGCCAAACAACTTATATATGGCATATGCAAAAAATGTCAGGGGTTTGCAAGGTATACGAGCTTCGGCGAACTTAAATTGATGACGTCTTTCTTCTTTTTGAATTATTGTTTTGTACGAAAATTATATTTCCACACAAGAACTTAAAATGCTGAAAATTAACAAAGTCATAAAATCGCTGAAACTAAACATGAGAAACCACAAAAGAAAAACAAAAAGAAAGAAAAAGAAACGAGACATTGAAAATGTAAAACCCACGAAAAATGAAGATAGAAAATGAAAATTCGAGAATCGTAAGAAAATAAAAACGGAAATCAACCAAAAAAACATTTATTTTGCAGTAAAACAAATCAAAAAACAACAACAACATCAACAAAGGCAAGACAACAATTTTGTAAACAGAAAATTGTTTGGATGCACAAAAAACACGATCCAGACATTGTTTAGATCGGGCAATAGCAACAACCCCACCACCTTCTCCAACAATAATAAAAATAACAAAAAAAAAAATGAAAAAAAAAAATCATATCAACTTAACTTTATAGTATCTATGTATCTTCATCATCACCATCTGTGGGTGTGTTGATTTGTTGACAATATAAAATATTATATGAATGTATGGGACTTTGTGAGTATTACAATAAAAATTTGAATGTCTCAAAATGTATTCTCATATATACATATGTAGTTATGCAAAAATTCATACTAGTATGTCGCAAGTAATATGTAGTACAATAGATACAAAGATACTCAATATAATACTTATTATAACAAGAATATGCACTGATAGAAAAATCGAATACTCATTGTGATATTCACAATTATTAATTTGATTGGCATTGACAATCACAAAAAAAAAGTATTTTATAGACACATTTGTATACTATTCTATAATGCAAAAAACGCATGAAATTCATACGTGGTATTGTAGTATGAGATCAATTATATTGAAGGACAACAAGATATGACTTGAACAAATATAGCAGAAAAACAGCCAGAAAGACAGGCAGATATAGACTTAGTTATAGAGACATAAACTGATAAATAGTTGCTAGAAGGAATAAATAAAATAGTTGAACTGCTTGATTTTGAATAAATTATATTTGTTGTCGACATTAATTTTTAAGCAAATCTAAATAAAATCTGTAGTAATTGATAAAAATATGTTTTCATGTAGATTTACACTATTGTGACATTAGTTATTTACACTTTGTCATGTGGCATAAACGGTTTTTAGTGGATGGCAAAGTGTCGATATAGGACGACAAACGTGACTTGAGAACAATTTCAGGTGATGTGATCGATTTTGTAGCAAATGACTGCAATGTTTTAGTAAATATGATAGAAGATGCTTTGAATATTAGAAGAGAAACAAATCGATTAATTTGTCACGAGTATTTGTGTAAAACAAAGGTCTGCGCAAAGTTTCCTGAAAACAATTGTATTTAGGTGAATTCTTCGCTTATTGTTATTATTATTATTAGCATTGTCAGTGAAGCTTTATAGCTAAAACTAACGGAGAGGATATATCACCGATTAAATCGATTCATGCAAGGTTAGATTAGGTTAGGTCACCCCTGATATAATATGTATATACATATAAATATGTGTTTTTTTGTGCAATCATAAGACATTCAAACAAGCAGCATAGCGAGTTGCTATGAATGAGTATTCAATGGAATATAATTTCGAGCTGTAAAAGGTATAAAAGTTTTAGTGAATCAAAGTGAATGCTCATTCTCTTGTCTTGATATAATTTTCAAAATTGTTGTTTTAAGAAATTTTTACCTTAAGCGTTTTTGCGTTATACACGGAAAATTGAATGGAAATTAAGAAGAAGAACAAAAATACTGCTAACAACATCATGGAATGGGGGTTGGCTTAATGAACGCATCAATGATGATGATTATGAGGTACATACATGGATATGGCGTCAATGCGTGCCAACACAACAAGAGGGAGTAAGGTATAATAAATTATGATGTACTAAAAAATTAAAATACAAAGAGTAGAAACATCTGGTCAACAGGGCGATTTTCCATATTTTTGAGTTTGAAATAATTGTAACAAGTCAACAATTCTGTTTATAAAATTTTGCAAAATTTATTTAAAATCATTTATTTAAACGAGCAATTCTTGTAAATATATATAATAATCCATCTAGAGACGGCTCCAACGATTTGGCAAATTCTTTTTTGTAGTATTCGCCTTATTGCTGAGGTGGTTTAAGAAAAAACAATTCAGAAAACACAAAAGGACCAGCCGAAAAAAATCAACTTGTGCAAGAGAAAGAGAGAGAGAGAGAGATAGAGAGAGAGAGAGAGAGAGAGAGTGCAGAACTGCCATATACTTAAAAAGATCATTAAGAAAAGGAAAATAAAGCAAAATAACAACAATTATAACTCTGCACTAAACATTATTTTGAGAACAGTTGAATTGGAAAACGCTGTTAACGTTTTCAACCCGACTTAAAGAAAAAAACGGGTCTAGAAAGCGCACAGTGGTCGGACTTGTATGGACCCAGCGGCCAAAAATACTTCCAAAAGAGTTAGAGGCCTAAAACTCGGGATATATGTGAATCAAAACATAATAATGATTTTATAAAAAAATGAGCGTGGTTGGGCACGCTCACAATTTTTTCTGTCTCTTTTGCATTGAAAAATTAATTCTTAAAAGTTTGTTAAGTTAAATTACATAGACTTTTGTTTACAACGTAATTTTCTTTGCACAGTAATAAATGGATCAGAACTAGAAAGCAATCTTTGAATTAAATAGGTATTGGTTGCAATTCGTGACATTTTCTTGCTATGCTGCAGTCAAAATGGTTTTATGTCCTTGTTTTTTGCTTTAGCTGATTCCTAAGATAGTTCTTCAATTGATAAAAGCGCGTGGCCTATGACAACTGAAGGCAAGCGTAACTGCAGTTGCGCTTCACAATAAGCGGAACTTCGGCAGCGCAGAAGCTGCTAATATTGTTTTATGATTATATAGTGCAGCCATCTGGAATGAAAATTACTGAAATATTCAGATTCATTAGTGAAATTCCATATAAACCTATGCACATAGTGCAGACCTCGGAATTTAATTTCTTATTTTATATTGTAGTTTTGTCTACATTATGTTTTTATCAAGAAATCTTTTGTCTAAATCTTAGTATAACCGAACCGAACTGAAAGTAAATATTCATATGCTCCTAGATTCCTGGTTTTCGCTTCCAGTCCTGAGAGGATATCCTGTAGTGGTCTATAAATATCGGCAACTGCTTGAGACATAGGCAGTCTGCCATTTAATTACATTGGAGACCGGAATGACCAGGCATCCAAATAAACGTGATAGAGTGCTGCCGAGCTTGATTAAGAACTTCTAGAATACACTAAAATTACCTCTTCAATTTAATAGCATAAAAAGTCAGTGGAATAACAATGAAAAAACTCAATGCTGCTTCCTCAGTCATTCGCATTTTAGCAGAGTTCATTCAGTTTTTGAACAAAAGAATTATTATTGTATTTTCTTCAATTTCTCCAAACCTTAACGATATATCATTCTATGAATATCTTAATGCAACATTAAATAAAATAATATAAATGTGACTCGTATCTACACGAAACACGAGCAATGCTCGGTCCCCCGGTTCTATTTCTTGTACACATGCCTATAACTTAGCTTTTACTCTTTTTCTTCTTTGTCTATTATATTTGTGTAAAAGGTATTTGAGTTCCAGTTAAATTGAACAAAGTACTGTAAATATTGTATTCTACTACGAGTATATCCTCCTCCACCTAATTTATTGTAATATTAATTCTGTGTATATTCCAGATATATCATACATACTGCGTACATAATCCCTATAATTCAATTCTCTCTCATGATTTCATCTGTTTTTGAATTTTTGGCAGTTTTCTTATTATTTATTTTAATGTTTTCCTTCATTTTTGTTGTTAGTCAAAAACTTCAATCGAAATTTTTTGGTGTTGGTTTTCTTTATTTTGTTTGTTTGTTTGTTTTTATTGTTATAGTCTTAATTCTTATTCAGCTGCTTTTGTTGTATCTTCTCCTGTTTTTGCTCGAAGCTAAACACACAATTAAATCTGCAATTAACGATTTGTTGTTATTTTGTTATTGTTCAAGTTATTTTCACAATTAAAATCATTAGTAAAGAGAATGAAATGAAAAGATGTTAAATAAAATGAATCGAAATGAAAAGTAAAGTAAAGTAAAGGCAAGAGGAAGTATGTAAAATAATAAGAAAGTGAAAAATATTTAGCTTCAGGTGTATTTTCATATCTGTATCTGTATCTATGCGTCTATATATCTTTATTATTATTATTACTACGCTTGTTTTTCTTGTTGTTGTAAACAATTTTGATTGTTTGTTTGTCTGTTTTTTTTTTTTTGAATATTCACTTTGATGATTCCACAGATACAATAATTGTTTCTAAAAGAAACAAGTGGTTGTTGAACAACTCACATGATCATAAACACAAAAGTAAAAAAAAAACAGAAAACCAGGTTGCATCCAACATTCCCTTCTGTACACTATATTTTCTCTGTTACAGTTTGATAGTCAACAAAGAACACAGCTTGAGTGGCACTTTTATTTTCCTTTTATTCTTTTTAACCTTATCATTTAATTTGAGTTTGTATGGGAGGTACCCCTCTTGGTAACCGTAGGATCATGAAATTTACATGGTTGATGGATATGGACCAGAAACTTATAGTGAAAAAGTTCTCCCAATAATCTTATCTGATTAATAGTAAGTTTGTTTTTAAGTACTTGATTATGCACGATGGTTAAAAATTTAGTAGATGGTCATCACACGAAATGACAAAAATTGTGTGAATAATTTATTTTAACATAAATAATTGCACCTGAAAATCAGATAAGAAGATACAATGACATTTTGAACAATGACAATTTATTAATACATATGTCCATGACAACTGATTGGTAAAATTATTGGTTTTGTATAAAAAATATAGGATAAAGCTCAACCACATTAATATATGTTAGTATTAAATTTACGAGTATGATGTTTGGTTTCATTACCTGTTTCAACAACTGTCAGAGAGAAAAGAGATCGATCACTTAAAATTACAGGACGATCAAGCAAAACATCTTTAAGATTAGACATTGATTTTTGCTTGTAACGATAACTTCAAAAATTTAAAATGTTTGCCTTTACACATAATTGCATTCTAAAGCCATTGGAGCAATGGATTATTGCATTTAAGAAGGATTATCGCCAAATCAATGGAAAGAATAATGCAAAACTATCCAGGAGTATTTGCAAAAAGTTTTACTTCTTTATTAAATAAGTTCGGATCTAGTAAAACCTTAAACAATTTCAAACTGTTTTAAGATGGTTGGTAACAGAAAGATGCTTTTTATTTTGATAGTGGAATTCATTCGAAATGTGCAGCTTTCATTATTAGCAATGAAAAAGAAGGCGGAATTACCGGTTAGTGCCAGCAATCGGGATTAACATGATCAATGCGATTCGTCGTCTCATCGAGCTGATCAAGAATATATTGTATGTACTTTATGGGGCCTCCGATGTCTACTTCTGTGTGTTACAAACTTCTTGACAAACTCATAATACTGTTTACTGCGTGAAGAGTATAAATATTAGTTTAATATTTTGTATTTTGTGTAAAAGTTATGAAATGATATTGGGTGGGTGGGTAACATGCGTTGCTAATTAAATTTTATTCTTTTCACCTACTCGTGGATAATAAAACTCAATTGATTATATTAAAGTGTTTACAACAAAATGGTTGTTTTTTTGAAATTATTTTAATTTAAAAACTGAACAAAACGTGAAGCAGATGCTCAACACATACAAGAAAATCGCATCAAAAATTTACTCAAAACACAAAATTTATCCAAAATTTGATGTAATACTTTGTTTTTCCCCAAAATGCCTTGACCACACATTTTCACCAAACTTATTGTGCCTACACCTGGCATATTATCTTACTTTTCAGTTATTTGTGTCAATAAACTTAAAAAATTATAAAATTGGGGAATACTATAATTATGATCATTAGTAAGTAATGGTGACTTTTGTCTGATAATTGCTATAGCAGATGGAAAAGGGTATTAACTCAAAAAAGTAGCATTCCAAGAAAATCGCATTTAAAGTTTTCAGTTTACTCACAAATTGGCTAATTAAAGAAGAAATATTCTCTTTTCACGAGGAGAGTATGTAAGTTATAATCACGAAATTTTTACACAATATAAAACATGATATAACAAATAATTCGGCACCATTAACTCAAAAATCATGTTATTTTAATTAGATGATATAACGAATAATTCTGCGCCAATAACTCAAAAATTATTATTTGAGTTAATACCCTTTTGTAGTTATGGTGCGGTATGTTGTTTTATGCGCATATGTCTTCTAAGTCCTTTCGATGTCTTCGAATTTGTACCAATGTTGAGATATATTTGTACTAGGCTGGGCTGGGTCCCTATGTGGCTTGGGTCTATAATTAAACTGAAACTTATTTTGCACACTGAATACCGGTGAGATTGAATGCTTATTTTACTTTATTTACAATATTGCTGAGGCATATCTCTAGCATATTATATATATTATATTGTTTATCTAAAGGCAATCATCAATTTATCTAACTAAGATATTCAGTTTATTTAGCCCTATTGTTACTCTAAGAAAGAAAAGATTTTGAAGAATAATTTCATTTCCATACCGTGTTTACTCATAGTCTTGGAAACGGCTTTACCTGACTTACCCGTTATTCATTCACGAAAATCTTATAAAAGGAAATTTCATTCATTTCAATTTTGAATAAAAAAAAAAATAGAGTTGTTATAACAGAACTGTTATTTTTCCCGTAATCAGTGTAATCTATGATGGTTGTTAAATCTTATAAAGTTTCACGTATAATACTAGATGTCTAGATTACATCAATCCTTGACTGCCCAGTCCAATGTTGCAAGGCGACAAGGTTTGACTTGGCAAAACATGTCAACTTTTTCTTCAGGTGATATTTCGCTCTCTTCGAACGTTGCTCAACGCTAGTCCATTCAGCTGTTGCCGAAGTTATAGGGACCGTCGAAAACAATTGCAATAATATAGCAACGATTTGATGAACTGCAGTGTCTCAAGTGCAGTCTGGGCTCTCTTCAACTCTGTGTTCTTGCAATTCTTGTTCCACAAACCGATTTCTTATTTGTGCTTGTCAGCGAACTCGAATTAGTAAATATCCACTAAAATAGTTCTTGTGATAAACAAAAAGTATGTTATATATGCCAATTTAAAAATTTGATATTAGTTTTCGACTAGTAACATGTTGTTTTTACTATTGCAAGTCTTCCTTTACTTTTAACATCTTTTTTTCTTTTGATATTTAAAGTACCATTCATTAAGCTATTTTTAGGTGAAATAGGTGTTTTTTTGTTTTTAAACTGAAATATTATAAATATTAAACAATTTTTGATTATGAAACTAAATTACTATGAATTTGTTGATACTTCTTTATATGAGTTTAATGTATAAAATTTTCAGTAACATAAACAGCATTAGTAGTAGTGCAATAACGTAAACAAACATTATGTAAAGGTAAGAAATAAAGAAGTGGCTGTATCTCAGAAACTGTACGTGAAAAAACCAAGGGCAGATTCGGAATTAACGGCTTCGAATTAGTAAATATGTATCTACTAAAATAGTTCTTGTGACAAACAAAAAGTGTTATTTTGTCGACCAGTGTTATCGAAAGTTTTCAACTTGAAAATAATTACCGGAACTATCCCAGAGGCGTCGTATCTTCGGTACGTATATTAGTGCGGTTTTTTGCCGACCATATAAACGAGGAATTTTTAACTCCAATCCTATTTCGTCAGAAATTTTCTTGGTTTCTTCAAAAATTCCATCGAAAGATGCTTAATTCTTTCTTGATTCAAGTAACAAATTAATAACATTGGCGACGTGAGCACAAGGTGATGATATATGAAGTTCTGGTGTCTAGAGTCCTACTTAGCGCCAAGATTGGAGAATTGACAACGGTTAAAACTTGCAGGGAGATGAGAAATTCGGTTTTTCAATCGCAGTCATAAGTTGTGTCGCTTTTGATGATGTCTCGCTGTCTGTATCGTTCTTAAGCTTTTCTAATGCCCCAATAATGTGATTAGTGGTTTAGTCACAGTCATTTGAAGGGAGAGACATATATCTTTGGATTATATATTTTTTTTTTTGATTAAATGAATTGAATTTTTGTTGAGCATTAAATATGCTTATGTTACTTTACAGGAATCTAATATTACGAGGATATCACACATTGCCTTGAGTAACTATTGTCCTTCATTGCAATTGGATTTGAATACCCTTTGCATATTTTTTCATTATTTCATTTCGATTTAATTTTAGACAATTGGATTTATAATTTTCCTCTATAGTAAAAGAAAGAAAGAAATTATTTCATTGTAATTTTTTGCCAACAAAAAACAAAAGATGTAAAAAAAATTATAAAAAAATAAAAAGAAAGGAAAACAATGTTTTAGAAAGTAGAATGGAAGTTAAGCATAAAAATAAACAAATCTGGCTAAGCGCTAAATTTGTATCAATTGGCAAAAGACACAAATTTTGTATTTGCAACAACAACAATATCAGAAACAATTGTTTTGTAAATTGTATTGTAAAGAAGAAAAACAATATCAGAAGACAATATGAAAAATAAAAGAGGAGTAAAAAAAATTTGAACAAGTAAAAGAAAAAAAAAATATATAACATAAAACAAAATTAAGAGAGAATAACTAAAAATGTATTACCAAAAAAGAAATGACATTGTTGCATTGTTGTAAAAGTATTAAGATACATTAATAAAACGAAAAGCTCATAGATTTAATATTTTTTGTATTTAGAAAATTGTTTTTGAACATTTTTCTTTATGACTAATTTCGTGTTAATTGTTTTTGTAATTAAATTGAAATGAATATGGGGAATCAACTGTGAGCTCAGTGGGAAAGATTGCAATGCTTACTTTCTAAGTACTTTTGTTATTACCTAAATCGAGTGAACTCGAGAAGAAAGAAATTACAATAGAAATAGAATTAAAGCAAAAACAAAGGAGACTTCTTTATTAAAGATAATAAAAAATTAATAACCGTGTAATATTTTTTTTTTGATTATATTTATGTATGTATATAGTTTATTTTGAAAACTAAAGTGCTTTTAAGCGTGAAGTCAGACAGAAATGATACAGAAAGAAACAACATTAAACATAATAAGAAAAAATATTAAATTAAATATATGTATTTTCCTTTTTTTCTCTTTTTTATTTTTGCAACGTCAAATCAACCAAAAGGTTTTTAAACATTAGTATCATCAGTTTAGGGAATAATCACGTGAGCTTAGGAAAAAAGTAGTGTTTACGACCCCTGTTGGGAAAAGAAAAATAAAATTACACACAACAATTTATCTACTTTATATGTAGCTGTATCATTTCATATTATTCTGATATTGACATACACATGGTACAGTAGTGAGTAAAAGCGACAATAAAAACCAGGACAACCAGTATTTATTTGTGCTATACATATCAACAAGGAATTGAAACATTTCTTTTGATATTTGCTCCATAAGCCTCTGTCTTTCGCATATTTTCTCTAACTTTCTGAAAATAGATCAAAGTTCATCTTTGGTAGAGGCAGTTTTAATACATAGTATTCTGGAAGCCTAATGGAAAATATTGCATGTGTGCCATCGTACACGTGATAGAAGTGAAACTTCTTAAAACAGACAGAGAGAGAGAGAGATCATCTCAAAACAAATACAACAATACAACATTTGCATACAAATTATTCTGTCCAGTTAATTTAGCTATGTCTGTCTTTCCAGTACCAGAAACTCATAATGTCCACTTCCAAAAGACAAAAAACAGAAAAGTTTTTCTAATAAGAACAACCTTAATTTTACTATTTCGGGCCAAAAATCCTTCATTTTTTTTTTTTCAAACGCCTATTTAAGGACACTTAGGTTTTTAAGACGATACCTCAACTGTTGAAATCCATTTTTCAATCCAAATTCCATTTGGAAGAAACGAGGTAATTAAGAAATTTACAAACATACTAGATACGCGCGAAATACATAACAACATTACTTTTTATTGTATTCAGATTAGGTACATTTTGCATCTCTCATTTACTAAAACTTTGAGCAGAGAACTTTTTTAACTTTTCATTGTGAAACTTAGGGATCAATTGTCATTTTATGGCTTGTTTCATATCGTGACTTTGTTTTCAAATACTTTAAGATAATAGATCGATTAATACTAATACTTATTATACGAATATACCAATATACCTTATATGGTCTCTGATTTTATTAATTATTGTAATTCCGTTGTATAAAGTACAATATTAACAAATTTCTGATGACAGCAAAATAACATAAAAAAGTTAAAAAAAGGAGAACGTTAACTAAAAAAAAAAATTTAAAAATGCTTAAATGAATGAGTAGTAAAAGACAGAAATTAAAGATAGTAGATACAATGTTATATTGATTGACCAAGAGATTTGAAATATTAACACGTTTTTATATGACATTCAAATACTAAAGCAAAATGTTATGTTAGCAATGGTGTTAAATGTGAAGGGGACGGATGAGAGATATAAAGAGATGAGTTGATCATAAATGTGTGGTCTGGACGATAAACAAAAAAGCAATCTGCAAATTAGTCTGTCTAGTAAAATTCAAATGACGATAGCAAATAAAAACAAAAATAAAATGAAAAAAAGATTATTACAAAAACACAAAAACAAAGCGTATCTAAGCGAAGCGAGGCGAAACCAAATGAACGAACTAGAAAAGCACTTAAATGAGAGCAATAAATACTCAAACTGGCACACAGTCACACATAGCCATAGATACAATCACATACGATGCACTGATACATTCTGTAGAAACAGTAATAGATACACAAATACTGCTACTTAGTTAATAATTGCAACTGGGCAACGCGACCAACGCTAATAATACAATACAATACAATAGAATACCAATATGTATGTAGCTACTTATTTATCCAACAACTCATATATAATACGTTACAATTGTATCTACTACGAGTATCTTAACTATGCACATATCTGCATATATATATATCTATAAATTTAAATTAAGAGGTTGACTTAAATTGAAATATAAATCAAATGATTTGATTGACAGATTGATTGAATAAAAGAGTGAATCAATAGCTGATTGAAAGATTCCATAAATATAGGATGCAGAAGACAAAAATGATTACCTTATGATACTAATGATTGATTGAATTTACGATTGGGCAAATTCATGATTTCTTGTATAGCTGATTAATTGAATAAAATGTTTCATTACGTTAGTATCATACTGTTATAGTATCATGATTTCTCTCTTGAATTTTTCTATCATTAAAAAGAAAGATATAAACAAAAATCCACGTTTTTGTCTTTATCAAAATACTTTCTCCGATGATTGTAGTTACTTATTTATAGACTTAATTGATTGATTAAGTAATTGGTTTATTTTTTCTTTTCCTTTTTTTCTTTATTTATTGATTTTCCTCTTAATTTTCCTTAGAGACAGATTATAATCTGTGTTACAAAAAAAAAAAATTGAAAAAACTTCTTATCAGACCTAGTGGAGGTTATAGGTCATAAAAAACTAAAAAGAATGGCACATAAAAAATTTTTGATACACCCTCAAAATCTTGACTTAAAGCTCAAAAACCGTTTTTAAGAGGTTCCTGTACATATTACCTTATAACTTGGCCATTTTTTATCGGATTTAAAATTTATTTCTTGTATTTAGAAGCTGAAATATAGCCCTTTACAACCATGTATCATGTATTTTGTAGTTGCATATGACAGTTTTCTTTCCTTAATTGTTGCAGATAGAGGGAGATAGCTAGAGGGAGATAGCTAGAATAAGAATAAAAAAGGAAAGAAAACTGTCATATGCAACTACAAAAAGTACAATAAATCAAGTAATTTTTAACCGATTTTATTCAAACAGGGTTCATAATTTAGATAAGATAAGGGGCACAAATTAGACTTAAAGTTGCAAAATCGATGGAAAAATCAAAAGTTTGGAAAGTTTTTGGTCTGTATCTTCATGAATTTAAATGATAACAAAATCAATCCGATAAAAAATGGCCAAGTTATAAGGTAATATGTACAGGAACCTCTTAAAAACGGTTTTTGAGCTTTAAGTCAAGATTTTGAGGGTGTATCAAAAATTTTTTATATGCCATTCTTTTTAGTTTTTTATGACCTATAACCTCCACTAGGTCTGATAAGAAGTTTTTTTTCGCTGTGACACAGAGTTATCATTAAATTTAAAAATCTTAATCTAATTTTTCATTTCTCCTAAGTTGTGTCCATGTTCTTTGTTGAGTGAGTGTTTATTAGTGTCATTTTGGCAATTTCAATGTCATTTTTCAAATTTTTTTTCTGTTGCTGTCATAAGATCCATATTTAATTTACCAGGGAGCTCCAGCTAAAATTCTCAATATTTTTGATTGCGATCTTTGGATAATGTCTACATTAGAGGTAATTGCATTTTCTCATAGTTGCGAGTCGTAGGTTCAAATTGACGTTGTATTGTTTAGTGGAGAGCGTGAAATGATAAGCCAGTAAAAGCTGTTAGTTTCACTTGAGTTTTCTTGGCTACAATATGTTTACTCCAAATAAGTCGTCTGTAAAGATGGACATCAAGGTACACAACGTCCATTTACAATCCCACAAGTAAAGTATTGTTTAGAGTTGGTGCTTCTATTAAGTGTGATGCCCATGTGTTTGCTTTTTTCTCCATTCGCTTTTATGTGCCAGTTGGCTAATCTCTCTTCGAGGCTTAACAAATAGTTTGCCAAGATTGATGTTAAGTTATTGATTGAATAATTTAATGAATAAAGAAATATTCATCTTCTTTACAAAATATTTAGTTGTTCGTAAGTATTTACATTACTGTTATTGTTATATGATATTCTGGGAATGGACTTCAATGGTTTCCTCTTGCCTTCTAAAGGCTTTAACGTTTTCTATCATTAAACGCTTGATGCAAGTAAAGACATTCACTTTTAGCCGTACCTATGGTAAGAGCCGCCGATACGATGTGGATTGCATTTGGCTTCGAAGCTCTATCAGTCCGACATCGCTCCTGGACCAGCATATCTAATAATGGAAAAGGAATATTAATACATGTGATGACATATGTCCAGAGAGGAATCATTGAATATTGAAAATGATTTATTGATCAATTGATTGCATGAATGAATCGTAGTAACTTATTTATGTACTACGAGCACTGTATCTAGTTTGAGTACCTGAATGATTTAATAATTGATAAAATTATTGATTGATTGATTGAATAGCGAATTACATATCTTACTATTTTTAAATTTAAAAATATTTTGTGGACACATATTACATAAAATAAATGATTAAGCGAATGATTGAATGAATAAAAGAATGATAGAACGATTAAATGTATAACTGTATTCATTGAAGAAATAATGTAGAATTTGGTTTTTTTACTTTTCTTTTCAGATCAAAGTGGGTACGAACAACACACTCACAATAATAACAACAACAGCGGCAACAATAATAATCACAACAACAACATTAGTGGAAGCGATAATGCATCTATATTTGTATCTGTTGCTGCAACACAAAGCTATGTGGCATTCTCATTAAATGAACACCATCAACGTCATAATAATAATCATCATTCTTATGTACAACACATTCAAACAGAACTAGAAAAAGAACAACCTCAACAGCCTCAACAACCTTATTCTCAGTCCCAACATTTTTCACTACATCATCCACAACTTCGTAATTATCACCAATATTCTAATCATCAGCAATATTCTAATCATCGTGATCGACGTCGTCATTCATTAGCGCCCAGAATTTGTGTTCGAAATGGTCGAGAATCATCAATAGCAGCGGCAACACGGCGAAATATAGCAGCGATAGGAACAAGTGACGAACGACGAATCGAAGCTGCAGCTGCTGGTGTTGGTGTTGGTGGTAGTCAAGAATTAATAAATGTCGATGTTAATGTATCGAATATTGATGGCCAACACACAAATGTAAGACAAGATTTCAAACGACTCAGTTTAGCTAATTCAGTCTCGTGTTTTGTTCGCTTTCGAGACGGCTTCGCTAAATGTAAGTATTTCAGTACAGTGTCGCAGTATCTCAATGATAATATCACATGATATTTATTAGGACAGTGGTCGTTAAACTTATGTATTCCAGGTATCCCCATTATAATATTACCCCACAGTGGTTGGCCCCATAGGGCAAAAATAAAAAAAATGAAATTCAAAACTGTCATGAAATAAGTGGCTGTACCATCTCTAATATGAATAATGTTGCTACCATTAACTTTTTGTTTGCTTAATTTTAACCACGATTTCTTAAAATAGCATCAGAAGTGAGGACAAGTGTGCACACATTTTTTTTACTTTTGGGCAACTGCCTTTGAAGCTCAACTTTAAAAATCGAAAAAAATTGTTAATTCTGTCCAAATAAATAAAACAAATTATGTATTTTGAACACACTGGTACTAACTTTATTCTAAATATATAATATTTGTTTTATTTTTGGTGTGCTTTTTGTAAAGTCAATGTTTGCTAATTTGTATTTTTAATGTGTTTTGCATTTGTCACTTACAATTTCACGTAAGGTTTTAGTTGTGGCGCCCCTATCAGCCCCTCTTAATTCTTTTACCACGAAATAGATCCATATTTAAGGATTAAAAAAGTGTTCGCATTAGCTGCAACAAAGTGCCCCTACTTAAGTAATACTTAAAAATATATTGAAAACCAGTTGTTTAATTGTCTATTTTCTATTTTGCAGTTGCCAAATTCTCTGCAATGCTTTTGTTCTGTACAAAGTTTTCGTTGTTGCGTTGCTGTGTTGTTGTTAATGTAATGTTGTTTTTGTAAGAAGAATATTTTTTTATATTGCTATTATTATTATTTTTATTATTATTATTAATTATTTATTTTGTATGAATGCGAATGTTTATTTTTGAAATTTATTGCCGTGAAATGGTTGAAATGCGGAGAAGAGTTTAGAAATAGTGAAACACAGTATTTAAGATCAAGGATATGAAGCAGACACTACAGGGTTATCAAATTGTATAACTTACATAAGTAGACACTTTCAATATTTTGGGAAAACAATAATGAATAATCTGGAAAAGAGCCTCAAAAAACAAATCCAAGAAGGCCGTTTTGAATTTGGTTTATCGCATCTTAGGAAACACAAAATTCAAATAAAATTTCGTAAAAAAATGGGATTGATTATAGACAAAGCAAGGGCTGGAGGTGGTAGGAATTCCAATGATGGAAACACGGCAAGATTATTTTTTTATGAAAGAAACCTAGATATAGTCGCTGAAATTAGTAGTATAAGGAAAGATTTGATTGGAAGATGTGCAACATTATTGCAGGCTATGTTTTCAGGATACAAATCAATGCTGAACAATTTGGACAATATACATTGGATACTACTAAAAATCTGATTGAGATGTATCCTTGGTATTACCTTCCTCCTTTTGTTCACAAAATTTTGGTTCACGCAGCAGATGTAATAGACCACGCGATATTATCGATTTGGGGACCTATCTGAGAAAACAGCTGAAGCAAAAAACAAGAACTTAAAAAAATTAGACTGCAGTATACCAATAAAATATCACGAAATGCAACCAATGCAGATTTAATTCAATGATTGCTTTGAAGCTCTGATTCATTTATTACTGGGCAAAGAAAATTACCTTGTAATGAAAGCTGTATTTCATTTGATAGATGTGTTTTGTAATAAACTATGTAATCATTTATGAAATATAATTTTACTTAACAATCTTTTAAGAAATCATTTTTCAATGAAAAAAAAAAAAAGCCGGAAAAAATTTGTGTGCATCAGACACTTCATAAGGCTGGACACCCATGTTAACCACATGGCAATCAGCCTGCTGGACAATAGCAGGCAAACGCGATGCCAGAATATGCGACACCTCTTAGACCTCCCATTTCGCATCTCGGATGAGTGACTAACTCATCCAAAATTGCTTAAGTGACTTGAAATTATGAGTAAATTCGTTGGTTGTTGTCTGACATCAGTGTTTTGTTGTATTTGCCCAATTCTAACATTCAAATCTCCCATTATTATTGAATTCATAGGATTCCTTTCGATCAAAAAGTTTTCAAGGATATGAAACTCATCGTGCTAGTTTGCAGCTCTTAAATATGATGGTATTAAGGTACAAGTTATTTCATTTAATATAACTCTAATGTTATCTACACCATCTTCACAAAGAATATTGACTTGTGCACAAGAGAATATTTCCGTTTTTACCCCATACAAACACCCACCCGTAGCTCTTCCAAATCTACTATTTCTACCTGCTTTTTTAAAATTTACTTTGAAACCATGAAAATATTTTTTAAAAAACACTACCTCCTCACATGTGTGGGTTTCAAAAAGCAAGAAAATATCGAAAGAATTCAAATAGGCAAAGAAGTCTGGGTATAATGACTTATTTGCAAAACCATGAATATAATAAGAAAGAATTTTTATGTAATTACAATTATCTGTTTGCTTGCTACATGTACTTGCTTTTTTATCTGCACACTCCTTGCGATCTTTTATTAGTTTCTTGCATTCGCTTTATGTAATAAACTTCTATACAACAGACTACCTGGCGCCAAACTCTCTCCAAATAGCTCCTTCAGCAATCTTTCGGCCGGTTGGCCTTCGGACAGCAGGGCTTCTTGTTATCAAAATCCAACCACTTGTTTGATATACTTATGTAGATAAGCGGTCGTTCCTCAGCATAATTTTGTGTGGCTTCTTTAGTTGCAACAGTTCACTGATAGTAAAAGTATTGAAAATTGTTAGAATGTTGCAAATTTAAGAATATCTTTACATTCCCCTGGGGACATACGGAGTAAGGTTTAAATATTAATGTCATAGCACTATTTACATAAATTAACTTAATTGCATTTTATTATTTTTACAGTTTTTGGCAAAATCATGGGTAGTAATAATCCAAGTGAAGCCGATCGTTTCGATTATTATGACTGTAAGTACAACATACAAACTTAACTATACTTTATTGTACAACAATTTATAAAATGTACTACAACTTATCTAATATTGTAAATATATATTTATATCTTAAATCTATTTTGTGATATCAAATTCAGCGGTATCAATTTGTCATGAAGTATTACAGACATCATAATGCATGAAGATATATCGAAACTGTCTAAATGCATTTGCAACTGCAGTTTTGTGTCTGACAACATATATAACCATTTGTATTTGTATCTACAATATATCTATATATCTTTGCAATAGAGCAGAACATTTTTAATGTGCGCTATGGCCATTGAATAATGAAAATGTTAAGCGACATTATAACGTTGAAAACTTTGTGCAACTTTGATTGATTTGATGCCACCCGATTTCATATGTTGTAGTTGCTGCTGCTAGTGTTACTAGTGGAAATTATTGCAATAACACGAAAGTATGTTTTTACTTGATTGACATTGACAGCGGCTTTTGGATTTGGGAAGATTTGATTTTGTTTTGTTGTGATTTTATTTATTGACTTTGCTATCTTTTGGTATTTTTCTTCATTTTCATATTCCCATTCCCAAATCACTTACTATCCATTATTGAAAATTGAAAGTTCTAAATATTTACTTAAGGGAATTATTCAGTGAAACATACTAACTATTCTAAGGTTCTTTTAATGATACTTGTTACATGTTATACTTGTTATAACATAATATAGAAAGGTGAAAATAAGCATTGTATTTTGTTCCATTTTAGTAGTATGTATATGTCAAGTGTCTTTATCTATTGATACAAATACTATTATAGTAAAAGATGAGATGAGCAGCCTTAAGCAATGTTAGACAATCGATTCCATAGTCTTGTATGAGTGAGTATGTGTAACTTGAAGAGTCAATTTACTGACTTTGTTCTATAGATTCTGTCTGCCCCAAAGGTATAAATACAATAAACAAGGAAATACCTAAATGAATGGGCTCAGCGTGAGTACTGCTAATCCATCACAAAAACACAGAACTCGCCAAAGGTCCGTCAACGAATGAAAATCAATAACATTTACTTTATATGCCGCCAATGAAAAAATAACACAAAGAGAAAGGAAGGATAGCAAAGTGGAAGAAATGATGAAAGGAAGGAAGCAATGAAAAGAAAGGTTAGACAATATGAAGCACTCGAATGAGTATTATTTATATGGGTTTAACCAAAAAATATCTTAACTCATCTGTCAAATATCACGTTTCCCTGCGTTAACATGATATTCTTCATATGAGTATGTATTTCATAGATAAACAATGCCAACATCACAACAACAATACGAAAAATAAAGAAATACAACAAAAATAAAGTAACTCAGACAAAGGAACAGAAAGAAATAAATAAAGAATGGATAAATACGCACATCAAACCTAACCTTAGGAAAGTATATACATATGATGTATACATAAACAGATATATACTACATAGATATATAGTACTTATATAACAATCACGAATACGCATATAGTTACAAATATTTGAAGCAAAATACAAAACTGAAAAAATAACTCAGCTAAACCTTAATGAAGAATCTGTCGAGACTGAAAATTAAGGAGCCTACTCAATAAATGCAATACAATAAAATACAATACAATAGGAGGACTGATTAGTACATACAAAGCAGGAGTTATGGAAAAGAGAAAAAAGAAAAATTAAAAAAAAACTCTAAAATAATGTCCGACCTTTCTGGTCAAGTCAGTATGAGAGTTATAAAGTTAATACAAATAAATAAATTAACTTAGCAAGAGGAATTAACTTGCGATCATCTATGTACAATCAATCACATCATCATTAATTTCACAGGTGGAGTGTAAGTGTGACTTCAACCCTCTTACACGTATATACTGCTGAAGTCGCTAATACAACTGTATCATACTTATAAGGTGAGAAATGTTAGATTGAATGTAACAGGATAAAAAAAATTATAGTACAACACAATAAAATGGGAATTGTATTTTTTTTTAATACTACTGAGTGAAGTAAAATGGAATAGAAAAGGTAATGGAAACTACATAAATCATTTTAAAGGTTTTGAGCAACACTTTACACTACTATTGCATACTTAGTTCTAGTGGTTTGTCTCCTGATAATGAAATTGAATATTGCGAATAGACTTACGGATTGTTCGGTTGTTCAATCTGATTTCATCTCAAGAAATATTAAAGAACTTCCCAATTTGCAAGGAAAATCTCAAACTGAAAGAATCAGTTTAGATGTCCAAGCCGCGTTTGATATGTTATGGCACAACGTACAGTCGTCCAAATGGCTACTTCAGCTGTATTGAATTAATAAAACGAACAAATAAAGATATATCGTAATGAAACTTGAAACTTAAGAGTTTTAGGCAAAACTACATGTTTTGGCAAAGTTTTAACAAAATCAAGCCATTTCACCTTATGGATCCCATACAAACATTAAATTGAAATTGATAAAAAAAATGTCCAAAATAATTGCTGGCGCGAAAAGTCAAATTCCTTGATAAATAGTTGAAGGTAGGACTTAATATTAGACAAGGTTACACCACAAGGACTTACACTAATGAAAACAACTAGATCTGGCTTGAATACGGTTGAATTAGGTTAGTTATGCTCCATATGAGACAGTCGTATGCAATTAAGACCAGGCTCCTAGAACAGCTTCCTTTTAACACATTTTATGAATTTCACTTGTATCGACAGGTCAGAGACATGTTTTTTTTTTGGTTTAATGCATACACACAGCTGGGCCTTTTTAAGTACCAGTCAAATACTTATAATTTAAGGACAATATAAATGTAACCTATTAAAGTAGTATAGTCTAAATATATCAGCTGAAAAGATAGTCAATAAGATCTATTCCCTGTATTAAAAAAATAAAAAAAAAAATAAAAATTTGTATATTTGGGCAATAAAGCAAACACAATTAATTAATTACTTAAAAATATTTTCTTAATATTCTAGAATATTGGGTTTTAATCTATACCATGCTGAATATAAAATTATACTATATACTTTTCCTGTACAAAATAATTTATATTTGTAAATATTTCTAATTTAAGACACTTAAGAGAAAATTAGATTTATGATTATTTTATTATTATTATTATTTTGATTGTTTTGTTTTTGTATGTATCTCGTTTTCTTCCTCCTACACGTAGATAAAAATAAAATGATTCTTAATATTTAAACATTTTAAAATAATAAAAATAAATTTTATAACAAATAATTATATCGAAATGAATGAATTCCTATATCAAGCAGCTGTCATTGAATACTTGCTATAATCCCTTTAGTATTGATGATAATTACGACGATAATGATGGTAATGATGAGAATTATGGAGGTCCACAGCTGCCATTAAGGATTTACTTAATATCACTTTCACTTGTTCACGAAGAACAACAGCAACAGTCATCGTTAATGTCATTTATGTTGATGATAGCAATGATGCCGATGATGATGGCACTTGCTGTTGTTTGCGCCATTTTATGTTACACAAGAAAAACATACATGAAGACAATGATATAAACAGCATCAAAGGCCTTTGCCAACAACAGAATTCGTTACATTTATATCAAAGTCAAATTGAATCGAATCGTAATAAAGTAAGTGTTCAATTCAGTACAGTTCTGTTTAGTTCAATTCAGTTTAGTTCAGTTTAATTAAGTTAAGTTGTATTGTGTTGAGCTGAGTTGAGTTGCGTTGGTTTGTGTTGAGAGTTGCTAAGCAACAGGTTAGGACGAACTATGCTGTGCTGAGCTGAGGTGAACTGAGCTAAACTGAACTGAGCTGATGCTGCCAATTCATATAATAACAAGAACAATATGATTTTGAATGACACTGCAGCAATTACAACAAAAATATTGTGTATACAACCAGCTGCTGCCGCTGCAATTACAGCGAAGGTTTGGTTGCTCGGTCGTACGGTCGCTCGGTCACTCAGTCGCTCGGTCTTTCATTTCTTTCAATTTGTTTGTCAATTTTTTTTTAATTTCGTTGTTGCCATCTTCGCTTCTTATTAAGCGTTGCGGTTATTTTATTACTCTCTCTCGCAGTCTTAATATCACAAAATAAGGACTTTTGCTCTCTTGACAGTTCTTAGGGAAGTTTTTCATTTATTTTGATTATTTAAATTTGTGTGTGATAAAAAATTTTAAACAATCAATTTTATGGTTTGTCACTTTGATTATGTTATGTTAAATTAATTATAAAGAAATAAATATTAATCGATTGTTAAAAATATTAGAATAAAAATGAATAAGTCGACTTATAAAGAAGTCCACAAATCGAAGAATCGAAAAGAAGATTGGACAGTAATTTGGTGCACATTTCTTCCATAAGCCGAAACCATAATAGAACTTAAGTTCCTTTATTATATTGTACCATGCTTTATGGCAATTAATTAATTAATCTAATCTCAAAGAAAAATCCATTTTAATAGCCCTCACTGAATTTATAAAAAAATTTTTAATAGCAAATTATTTATTAATTAAAATTTGAAAGTACAATATAAAATGTATTATTATAATTTTTATTAAAATTTCTATAACTCACCATAAAAATAAAATGTATCTTGCTATAAAAAACATGTGTCATGATGTTAAATCAAAAACAGATTTTTGTTCATCTAAATTCCCTTTAATATTTTTTAATTTTATTACAATTTTACAATAATTAATTAAAATATCTCAAAATACAAACATTGATTATAATTTATATTCAAAATACTATAACTAAAAAAGTAGCATGCGATTTAAAATAAAATTTCCTTACATATCGCATGTTCTAAAAAAGAGAAATTCCCAGCCACACAGCCAATTTCAAGTGATTCCTACCGACGACGATGATAGCTATGAAGGAAACATCCGAACGTTGAAGCGAACACAAACAAAAAATAAAACTAACTAACGAATGAGCGTTGAGAGTAATACAAAAAATAAGCATACGCTACAACGCAACTCAACACAACACAACAGAAGACAACACAAGTGAGTAACGCATTATTGAAAGGAACAAACGATGGACGACATAAGCATATAACGGAAGCGTTCAGTCAACATCGTCGTCGTTGTCGCTGTAGTAGTTGTTCGTCAGCTGCGCAAGCGAAAGAACATAATACAAACGAAACGAAACGAAACGAAACGAACCAGTGAACGAATGATTAAGTCGAATTCATCATCGTGTATGTTGCGTATATGTCTTCGGTTAGTTTGAATGCCTACCTACCTGTTCGCTTTCCTCTCTAGCATCTACTAACTGCGACGACGATGACAACAATAATGACGATGCCTACGACAACGACGACGTATACTATGCGTTGGGCTTCACTGTGCTGTGTCGTTTCTGCATTTGTGTTGCGTTGCGCTTGCTTTGGTTTGGTTCGTTTTAGCTTTGCTTGCTTTGGCTTTTGTTGCTTGACTCTATTGAAATGAATTTCCCCGTAAACAGTTTTCGTTTAGCTTTTCCGACGACATGACGTGTTTCGGTTAAATAATTCAAAACAAAATATGAATTTAATAACAGTAATATCAATGATAATTTAACAAACAAATCAAAAACAATAATAATACAATTTATAAAAATAATAAAATTAATACAATACAAAATTAAAATGCCAAAAAAATGGACAATAAAACAAAATAATTTTTTTTCGCTCAAAATATATTTTTTAAATTTTAAGAAACAAAACAAGGTTTCTTTTTTCATGTTTCAATTACAATTTATTTTATAAAAGAAAATTAAAAATATAAAATTTTGATAATTGTGATTAAACTTTTTTTTATTAAAAATTAATACCAAAAAAAAAAAAAAAATTATAATTAATAATTTACAAGAGCAAGAAAATTAAGTTTGTTAAATTTTCCTTTAAAACATGTAATTGAAAAAAATTAAATATTTTTTTTTTTTTTGTTTTTTGTAAACGAAACTAAAATTGCAAGTGAAAATAAAAATATAAAAATGGTTGAAAATAAATAACAAATGAAGGATAGAAAGTAAGGACAAATGGAAAATGGAGAAACTTGTTGTCTTTTTTACAAAAAAGTGAGCAAGTCCCCAGACTTTAGCGTTTTCTTTGACGTACACGCAAGTGATACTTCAGTCCTTTCATAACTCTCAAATTCCCTGATCACTGTGATCTCTGTTAGTCCTGTGACAGTATCTGCTTGCTACACTTATCTTGCAGTGTCTCTTAATGCTCTTCAGTTAAGTCATCTTTCTTCTAACTGAGCATTTGCTGCTATTGCTTTACTTTCTTTTGCCAGCACATAAAACTTCAACTGAATCTATCACCGTTATTGTCACTGTCAGTGCCACTATCACTATCTGCCTTTTGTGTCCATTTAATCGTATTGGGTTTCTTTGAAACCCTGAAAGTCTAAAATTTAATTCAATTCACAGTTAGTTGTCAGTTAATTTAGTTAGGAAGCTCTCGTTTTTTGAGGCAACACAAGCCCAAACCAGAGGCTCAAGCCAAATGTTAGTCTCCATCACCATTTTTATCATCCATATAGGCGTCCTTTTTTACATCATCATCATCTTCATTATTTTTTCATTTGTTCAAGCGGCAAAGATGTCAAAGAAAATTCTCGCGGGAGTAAATTGAGCTAAACTAAAACCATGAACAAACTCAACATCTTCAACTTGTTTCTATATGGCTGTGCTTGTGTTTATAAGTTTAATTGTGTATGTATGTGTGTGTGTGTGTGTGTGTGTGTGGTGTGTGTGTGGTGTGTGTGTGTGTAAATGACAGTGACATGGCAAAGAAGTAGAAGGAAAAAAAGTAGGAAAAGCAAAAGAAAATGATGGAAAACAAAAAATCAACCGCATCATTTTGAATATTTAATTACACACGCATTTGTGAAGCGGCCCAGTACAAAGCCAATCTAAAGATGTCAAGACAAGTTCACTTCACTTCAGTTGAGCTGTGTTGACTTCAGTTGAGTTGAGTTGATTTCATCTGAGCTGAGATGCGCTGATCTGAGTTGAGTCGGCAAAATGTCAAAATAAATAAAAATCATGTCGCTTAAGACAAAAATAAATAGCGGAAAACTTATTGTGGATTCACATGCTGCGCATTCTAATTCGGATATTAATAATAATCCTTGTCATTTACACACTGTCATAATATTTGGCACAAACTTTTATTTATTATTACTTTGGTGTTGATATCCGGTTGCCTGACAGAAATATACAAAAAATTGTCACATTTATGACAGTCACAGTTTTATGGTTTTGTTAGCAATTTGAAATACTTTCTAATATTAATATTAAAGAGTTCTCATCATTAGGTATTAATTAAAAAATACTCTTACTTCAGTGATAAATTTACTTACTAATTGCGCAAACATGGGTACCTTCTAGAAAAGATATATTCAGTTTATTTCACACAAGCATAGGAGTGCCCATGAAGGAAATATCTTAAATAGAGATTATTCTTTGTAACTGGATTCAAACTAAATCTTAATTTTAAAGTTAAAGTTAGTAAACAGAAATTGTAATTCAATCATACTCTACTCTACAACTACAGTTAAGACAAGGCATATGCATGCAATCATTTATTTAATCATTGAAAATGCGTAGTCAGTAAACATAATTCAGTGAATTATTTGTCACTTTGCTGATTTAATTTTTTATTCCATGACTTATTCAGCCATTCAGTCACTCAGTTAGTCACTCACTCAGTCAGAAAATTAGTCAAATCGGCCAGGATGTAGTCATGCAAACCACTATGTCGTATGCGTAATTATTATTATCGTTTACCTCAGAACAACATAGTGCTTATACGCCTCAGTTACTTAGTTTTCTTTACGTCTTTACATATCTACATATTCTGCTTCTGACCTAGTAGCTAAGCAACAAATTAATTGAAATTTTGTTGTCATGTTAATATTCTTCATAATGTTTTTGTCAGTTGGGTTGATATTGGATATGGAAAACGTCCTGAAAACATACAAATTTAGTACATTTTTGATTGACCACAAAAATCTTTACTAGCATGGGAGTGAATAGTTTATATGTTTGTCATGAAGTTTGTAATACATAGAAGGAGACATCGCAGACCATATAAAGTAAATATATTTGTGATAAGCTCGATGAGACGAGTTGATTTAGCCATATCCGTCTGTCCGTCTGTATGTATGCAAACTAGTCCCTCAGTTTTTCAGCTAGGTTTCTTTTTACCATAGGCTGCACAAATGTCGGAATCAGCCGATTTGGACCACCAAGGGTGATACCTCCCATACAAATCCCCATTTAAATTAATGTTCTTATTAGAAAAAGTTTTTTTATTTTTTAACGTATTGAACTGAAATTTGAACCATGTAAATTTCATGATCCTACGGTTACCAGGAGGGGTACCTCCCATACAAACCCCCCGTTAATTTAATGTTGACATTTTTTTTCATATTTTAACGTATCGTACTGAAATTTGGACACAATAAGTTTCTGATCCATATTCATCAACCATGTAAATTTCATGATACTAGGGTCACTTATAAAGAATAAAAGTACAATAAAAGTGCCACTCAAACTGTGTTCTTGTATTGATAATCAAACTGTAGCATAGATAATATAGTGATGCTAAGAAAGGAAGGTTGGATGCAACCCGGAGGAGCCTGAAGAGTATTACATCTTTGGCACTGCCAATGATAGCCTTCTTTCTGGTTCTAGTTTGTTTTATATTAATTTCTTTTCTAAACATAGACAATCAGTGACTTTCATTTTTTTTTGTTCGAGAAGAAGTAGATTCAGAACACTTGGATCATTATTCTTTAATAATTTTTAAGACTTGAGAGAGATATGCAGATATTAGATGCCTTCTTAAATAGTCCGGGAGTAGTATACAAGTGAATTGGTCTTAATAAGTAGCCACCTCAATCTACCAACTACCATACAATAAATGAAGTCAGTCACTCATTTGATGGCAGGGGAATTGAACATTGAATTTTATGAGGGCAATGTGCATATTACCTATTATTTTGGAATATATTATTATTATTTATTAATATTTTTATGAATAATAATTTCATTTCACAAACTTAAAAATCACATAATTTGATATTAAAAGTTTCAGTATTAATTTCCCATTTTGCTATTAACTATTGTGCTTTAAGTACAGTACCTTATAATACCATGCGTTCGAATATTGATTCATTCAATCACTCTATTATATACTGTTTCATTTGTTCAATTGTTAGTTTGTTAGTTGATTTCATTTGACTTTATGTTTGTCCATCACAATACAAAGGAATGAATTAAATGAAATTCAATGAAAATGCATCCATTTTCCACGTAAAACACACAAATAATAATAACAACAAGCAACAGCGACGACGATGGAAAATTGTTTATAACGAAAAATGAGAGAAGAAAATGAAAAATGTTTATGGCATAAACACACAAACACACGCAATAAAGTATTAAAATCTATGAAATTAGTGAATGAACGAATTGATGGGAAAGGGAGGCATTGAAACGCATGATAGGTCTACATTCATTCATTGATTTCACCTCATTAGTATGATGGTGGTGATGTCCAAATATTGCAAGTACTACAATATAATTACACATGCTAAGTATGTTTGATTAGGACAAGGATTATACTAATGAAACATGAAATGAAAATGAGCAAATGGGGAAAAATCAATGAAATGCAACAATAAATTATGTTTGCATTTTGTTCTTGTTACTGTTGCTGCTGATGTTGTAATAATATATGTTAATTTCAAATGTTGCAATTCGAAAAGTGGAAATGGAAAATATTTCACTCTAATTTGAGTTGTTCATACAATAAAAACGCTGCCCATTCTCAACTCAACTTCCTATATATTTAATTTTCGTCGTATTTCAGTTTCAGTTAAAATTTAGTTAATATTTTCAAGTGAAATTCAACAAAAGCGGAAGTGTATCTATGTATTGTATTTGTATATCTGTTTAGATATGGATGTGTATCTTTCTGGACATAAGCATGTGTGTGGCTGTGTTTTTTTTTTCAAAGGCGTAAATTGTTCGGACTCATAAATTGTAATAATGATGAATAAAATTGTCATTACGATGATGACATCAACAATGATAATTACGATGATGATTATAACGCACGCATAATGCTGCATCCTCATCATCATCATGATCACTTTTAATGATGATTTGCATTGGCGGCGGAATCAAATGTAAATAGAGAAAAAATGAACGAAATTTTTATTTTATTTTTGAATCATAGTTCGCCCCTGAATCTAAATGCAGTTCAATTTTGTATCATTGTGTTTGTGTTGAGTATGAGTGTGTGTGTGTGTGTGTGTTTAAAAATAGCAAGTTTTAGTAGAACTCAAATGAAACAAAAACAATAAATTAATTTTAAAATTAATCATACGACGTGTAAACAATAAGATATTTTTTATATGAAAAATTTTAAATAAAATCATTTTCTTTTATTATTTTTTTCTACCATATTTGTTTATTTGTACAAAAAAAAAGAACTATCATTAACGTAATTGGAATAAATTTAAAAGTTTCAGTGTTGTAAACATGAAATATATATACATACATATATAAACAAAACAAAATAGACGATTTAATAAAAACATATAAAAATTAATTTAGTTTGTTGATGAAAAATACTAAATAACAATTAAAAAACAATTGATTTTGATCAGTGGCGGCAGCAGCAGTTGTTGCAGTTGCGGTACAACAACAGTAGATACTTATGACAACAACAAAATCATCACCAACAATAGCAAAAACATATTAAATGTAGATAATGACAACATTACCATTGAATAAGGTGAGTTATTTGTTAGTTTTTCACAATATTTGTCAATCTCTTATCAATATCATATAAACAATTTGTATGTACTTAGTAAGTATCTTTGTATCTAGTATCTTTCTTATGTTCTGTATGTACAAGTAATAATGCTAAGCAACTACGTCTTCGTCTATATATGTATATCTGATGCTTTTTACTAAAAATTAATCAGACAAACAACTTATTTACATAAATAAAAATAGCAACTTGCATATTGCATTAATCACTAAAACTGTAGAAACAATGAAAATGAATAAATATAAAGGCAATATTAAATAAGAGAAGAGAAGACAGATAAAGTGAACAAAAATAAACCAAACGTGGCGTTTACGTAATTTATTTTATTAAATTTCATAAGCAATGTCAGCAATGACAATGGTTATGGTTGATTGACAGCATTCTGAGCGATTGCAGTAGACATTTTTAATTGAAACAGGTGTAGGGAATGATGTCTGTCTGATTTACTTTGCATTGTCAGTCGTCATCATCATACACGATGCCACAGAGAGCCATTTCGCAAATAAACAAAAGCATTAAGTATTATTATAATTACAATATTATCAGTCAAAGCTAACATACAGCTGAGAAACAAAAAAAATAAAGGGAATCACAAATTATAATTAGAAGGATAAAAGGAAAGAACAAAACACATTAAATGAAAAACACAACAAGTCGAGAGTAAATGAAAGAATTAAATGAAGACAATTAAATTCTGATATATTCAGTTAAATGATTGTAATATTTTATTTTAATTTATGCGATTATAATTATGTAGAAAATACATTTCGCATAACAAAATACACAAAGTATGTAATGGTTAAAGCTATAAACTTCTAATTTTTTTTCTCATTTAATCATTTTCGAATGGAGTGTTTGTTTTGAATTATTTCAGATTGCTTTCAATTTTTCTATATTTACTTTTAGTGATAATACATAAAGAAAACTCTATTGCATTTGAGTTTACAAAAGAGTCCTTCTTAAGAAATTATATTAATACAATATACAATAGGTATCTTTTCTTACTTCAGTTTTTGTTTTCCCATTCAGTTATCTCAAATGATAAATGGGAATGAATAATTTTACTATAGAATACAATATATTTTTTCTTCTATGTTTTGAGAAACATTCGTTGTTGTTATTAAGAGCCTTATTAAAAGAGAATTGCAGCAAATTTGTTTCGTATTCTAAATCATCATCACTTTAGTCATATACTTACTAATATAGTGTTAACAAATTTATAATATACTCAATACTTTCGAGCACCAAAATCTTAATTAGTTTAATTCATAATTAAAGATAATATGATCAATTGGTGATTATTATCTTATTCAATATTGAATTCCAGTATCTGCTCGGTTATGTGAACTAATTCAAACGCCCCTAGTTCAGTTAAGTAAATTGTTTATTTATAAAAATTAGCTGCTATCCTCTATAACGACCTCCCCTATAGCTAAGACTAATCTATGGTCCCAATAAATTTGTTGTAGAGCTGTCCCATTGTAAATATATATATTCATGTGTATTTAATTTTTTATTTCCTTCATGATGAAAATTAAAAAAAAAAAAAAAAAAAAAACAGGTAGAAGCTATTATTGGCTATGCCAAAGCTGTAATACTCTTCACGCTCCGCCAGGTTGCATCCAACCTTCCTTTATTAGCATCACTATATTCTCTTTGTTACAGTTTGAGTATCAAATATGAGCACAATTTGAGTGACACTTTTATTGGACTTTTACTCTTTAAAAGTTTGTCATTTAATTTCGGTTTGTATGGGAGGTACTCCTCCTGGTAACCCTAGGATCTTGAAATTAACATGGTTGTTGGATATGGATCAGAAACTTATTGTGTCTAAATTTCAGTTCCATAAGTCAAACAAAGAAATTTTTCTAATAAAAATATTTATTTAAATGGGGATTTGTATGGGAGGTACCACCCTTGGTGGCCCGATTTGGCTGATTCCGAAAAATGTGCAGCGTATGTGCAAAATTTAGACTTTTCTAGCTGAAAAACTGAGGGACTAGTCTGTATATATACAGACGGACATGGCTGAATCAAATCGTCTCATCGAGCTGATCGATAATATATATACTTTATGTGGTCTGCGATGTCTCCTTCTGTGTGTTAAAAACTTCATGACAAACTATACTATTCACTCCCGTGAAGAGTATAAAAAAAGAAGTAGAAGAAGAAGGCAGCAAAAACACTACTGACAAAGTTATTGGCATACAAAGAGAAATCATTCTGAGAAATGATAAAGTTGATTACTGAAGTTTAAAAAACTTTGTTAATTGTGTTTGCTTACGTTAAGCTTCTCTGCATTAACGAAACATTAATAAATCATCAGTTGTATAATTTTGTTTAGCTGAAATGATGGGTGGCTGACGCGTTCAGTCTACTACGAGCCACAATTAGCACTAGAGTGCCGTTTTGAAGCCACTTCCTCGCCGAACGCAATCAGTATTACTAAATCCAACCCGTCGAATTAAGGTATTTTAGTAGATCATCCGGACATGTGACTGAACAGTCCGAGAGGTTGTCAATGATGTATTTGCCCAGAAACTTATTTCTAGTCTTTACCAGTGCTGGGCATTGACATAGAAAGTGGGTGAGTGACTCTTATTCTACGCTTCCGCAGCTTCTACATTGGCTTCTGAACAGAATACCCAGTCAGCAGAAATGATGACTTTATAGGCATTTAAAACTTCCGAGGTGTTTACTGCAACCTTTTGCACTACTTGATTGCATTCTCGCTTTATAAGTCATTTAAGTCGTCCGAAGTACTGTGTTCACTTCAATTCCTCAATTGTGTAATAGTACTGACTTCGTAAATAAGATAAATGGCTAAAAAATCTTGCTTGTGTATCCCTTCCACATTCTTATCTTAATATGTTCAAAGGAATGTCAGTTTTATAAGATTAGTCAAACAAAACTTGCTGTTCACAAGAGAGAGATAATCCCTGTTCATTCTTTATAACTATCTGTATAAAAATTTCTTAATTTTTTGTTTTGGGCACTTTTCAGAACTTGTTGCCTTTTTTTGTTCACCATGCAAGTTCATATGCATGAATCATTAATTATTATTATTAAAGTTGGAACCTGATCATTTCCGTCATTATTTTAATATTAATAATCCTTAATGTGATATACTTGTAGATATAGAATAATTTCATAGGCCAACTTAAAAAAATAGAAGAATATAAGCAGTATATAAATAGAGGATAAAAGTAAAAATCATAAATGTCTCAAATACAGGAGAAAAAATATATTACGTTTAGAGTATTTTACTAGGAGAGAAACTAAACCGACTTGTAAAATAAATGGAAAATTCAATCAACAATTCAAAATAAAAGAAATGATTACAAAAATGTATCATCTTTTCCTTTTTTTTTTAGCTCTATATAACTTAAATTCGAAATAAACAAAGAGAATACATTTTAATAAAAAGATACCAAAAATCAAACTATATAAATAAAAATTTGTTTTTGAAGAAAATAAAAATAAAAATAAAAACCAACAAAGAAGAGAAATCAAAATTATTTAAAAATGCAGACAAAGGTAAAATATGCATGACAAAATTTCTTACAACAACAAACACAACAATAACAATAGTAAAGGAACACAGAAAAACGAAGCAAAACCAAACAAAACAAAAAAAAAAAAAAAAAAAAATTAAGAAAACATAAAAATAACAACAAGAAAATTTTAAATCTAAGAAAACATAAGGGAAAAACAAAAAACCAAATTTAAGAAAATTTAATTTGGTAAGTGATTTTTCTTTTCTGATTTTGAAAAGAATTTTTTCACTTGATATAAAAAAGAAAAATGGAAAATGGCAAACAAAACCATAGAGAAAAAAATGGAAATGGGAATCGAATCCAAAATGATGAAACAGGCGGAAAGCATAAAGTTTTTAAGCCTCAAAACGGCTTAGACAGACAGGTGAAGACTATAAATATGTCCCAAGCAAAATCTCTAAAGAAATTCACAAACACACAAAAAACAAAAACCAAAAAATATATGAATTTAGAAACTTAAACAGATGGTTGGAGGATGGATTGGTTCGGACGATGGATGGATGGGATCCATCGTGATAAGATGGAGTGAGATAAGCCTATAAAAATAAACACAAACATAACAAATGGAATAAGTAAACATATCAAATAAGAGGATAAATTCAAGGAAAAGTGAACGAAATTGCTTGAGAAAAAAACATGTAGCCAACAAATAGGCGCATTGACATCAGGTGAAAATATTGAAATTTGTTTTGGTTAAATGAAGGACAGACACAAGACAAGGTTAAAACAACAATGAAATAAAACAAAGCAAGCAAATCAACAATAAATGAAGAAGAAGTAACATAACAGTAACGTCATAAAGTAATCAAAGCCACAAATAAACCAAATGTTAAAATGAAAACCCCGAGCCCAAATTCGCAACCCAAACCAAGGCAAACTAAACTAAGAGAGAGCAATTCAATCCAAACTAAGTTAAGTGAAGCCAAGTGAAGTGATTCAAGTGAAGTCATTTTAGTTCAGTTCAGTACAGAATAGTTGAGGCCTGACCTGACCTGGCCAGATGAAAGCCTTCGGTTACCCCAAAAGGCATTGATTCCCCACTAAAACTTATACAAGTGAATAACAAAAAATTGCACATACAAAAAAGAAAATGGCACAGAAATGTACTCCTCTCATGATGCCCATGATGGCTCTAGATGATGTTTTTCCATGGGCGTTTATTATTATTTTTTTCGGATTTGATTTTTGTTTTTTTTCTTCTTGGTGGTTGTGGGTGGACCCACATAGTAGTTTAGAGAAGCATATGGAGGAATCAAATCGAATCAAAGAAGGCACAACTTAAACTGAACTGAATTGAATTGGAAAGCAGGCGGCGGCAGTCTTCGATATCAATGTCAATGAAAGAAGGAAAAGCATAAAATGGGTTTACCCCTTGAACATTCATTTCAAAATCATCACAGCTATTGTTTCTCTGTCTCTTAGTCTCTCAGTCAGTCTGTCTGTCTCTGTATCTATCTTGCTTTATTGTGTGTTTTTTCAGATTGTGTAAAAATAAAATTGGTGGCATGTTGTTGGCCGCTCAAGTACAATGAGATTGAATGGAATTGGTTTACAAGATTTGGGTTTGGGATTGAGTTTGAGTTTCAATTATATGAGCATCATCAAAGAAATCAATCAATATTTGTTGCCACATTACTTTCGTATATAATTTAAAAGAGATTCAGTTGATCATTTCAAAAACAGAACTTTAACTAAAAAATCCTAATTCAATTTTATGAAAGTTTAAACCCCATTTTTACATATATGAAAATAAGAAGTTTAATAAAAAATATTGGAAAATGAAAGTTAAAAAGAGATTTTAACATACTTTTAGAAATTGGCTTAGGTCCAATGCAGAATAAACAAAACAATAATGTTAGTTGTTCATGTGTCACAAATTAAGAGTTAAGTTTATTAGTCTCATTTAAATGTTTTTGAAATGTTTCTAGAATTTTCATGTACAACTTTCATTAAGGTCATAAAATTGTATCTATGCAAGTGTTCCCAGTATGCTTTGAATAACTGTATAACAATATGTTTTTTATTAAATTAATTAAAGAAAATTCTTTTTTATTTTAATTTTATTCTCTAATTATATATCTTTATGTTAATTTTGCTATCATTCAATTGTGTTTTTTAGTAACAACTTCCTACAATATTGTATTACATGTCATGAGGATATTTTCATTTTGTTGTGAATGTTTTATTGTAGTTGAAAAGTTCATTCAAAACCTCATCAACACTCAAAGGTTTATCGAACATCGTTCCAATTGTTGGATGTACGTTGAGAAAATTATCAAGAAAAGGATAATTTTGATTTGAGCAAAACCTCTTACATTCCTTACCTTTGAAAACGGATTGTCACAATTGGATTGAAGATATCCTCTACCAGCAATCGGAGCATTCTTAGATCAAAAACTGAGACTTTGAGATAGAGCTGTCAAAACATCGATCTTTTGATTGGAAACATCGTTGGTTTGTATGGAAATATCGAAGTTTTGCCAGCTCTACTTTGAGAGTTCATAAGTATATTGTAGAAGCAGAGTGATGTAAGGACGAGGCTAAATTGATTATCCTTATAGACATATACGAAGGTATGAGACCTATCGGGTATCACAAAAATCATCACAAAATGATAATATTGATTCTTATGGATTCCATCAATTTCTGTTCATATTTTAGTAGTTTTCTTTATTCATTCGTTTGTCCAATTAGTTTTACGTTCCGATCTAGTTGGATAAGTCAATAATGAAAAGAAGCATATAGTATTGTACGAGTATGTAGTATAGTTTGGAATATACATATGTATATGCATAGGTGTATTGTAAGTACTATTCTAAGGTTTATGGTATATATGTATGCAAATCACTTACAATTTGTTCATATGCGTTATGAGGTTTTTTATATTGTTGAATTTATTATTTTTTTTTGTTTTTTTTTTAGCTTTGTAAATTTTCTGTTTTCTTTTCCTTTTTCAATTTGTTATGCTGATTTTTTGTCTTCTTTGTAGAAAATTTATCTTTATTTCTTTATTTTTATTCTAGGCACAAGACTCGCTCCGCTTTCTTTTCCCGATTATGATATGTTGAATCACGTTCTCATACAGATGCAAAAGTATAAAGTACTTTATGAGTATTGGTGTGTGTGTCTGCATCATTGCGTTTGTGTGTGTGCGTTTTATAATATTTGCTACACTCTGATTTGCTTTAACTTAACTTCATTTGACATGACGCGGTGGCGACGATGCTCTACTTCCGTCCATTATCCAACCAATCTACTAAATTTTTTTGCAATGAATATTCCATTCGGCTGCTGCGCTGCCACTACTCTATTACTCTTCATGCTACTCCTGCTGCGTCTCCTGCACTACTCCTTCTACTGATTTTATTGTTACTGGCATATTGAATTTCATTTGAATGTTCTTTTTAGCAGTCACAGCAGCAGCAACAGTGGCATATGTTAAAGCTTAAAATAGCATTTTACAACATTAGGTGGCAAATGTCAAAATGACATTACTTGCCTCCCCATATTCTCCTCCTCATTTTCCATTTCCACTTTCACTTCCTCATAATCATTGTCATCATCACGACGCACTATGTGAGCGTATTTGCTTTTGCCTCATCACCAAGTTTTGCTTTGTTCGCTGGTTGGTGACTTCAATCTCTAGATGAGAGTTTAGAAATGTAAAAAAAAAACACCATAAGATGAAGAAAAGAGGAATAAAAATATAATATAAATAAAAATGTTAGAAAAAGGGGGAAAAAGAGAAAGAATGAGAATGAATTGAATAAGCCAAGAATAACATGTTATGCACGTACATTTATGACAACACCCGCTTACTGAAACAGAATGGAGGAAAGAACAGAATAGAAGTGAAGAGAACAGAACAGAACAGAACAGAAGAGAATTATATCTGTTTATTTGTATGAATTTGTATACTTATATGTGTGACATATTAAGCTCGCCTTACAAACACCCATGATGCATGCGTGGTTGTCGTCGTCTGTCCTCACTTATATTATATAAACATAATAAAATCGCAAGCGCTCCCTTTTCTTTATTGGTTGCTCGCTCATCTCATCACATCATTTTGGATTTTAGTCATTCAGTCAGTCAGTCAGTGGGTCTATCGTTTGGTGAGTCAAGCATCATTTGTGTGTCTAGCGTGGTCGATCCTTCATGCATCGCTCCCTTACTTCCCCTTAGTCTATCACTCAGTCAGTCAGAGAGTAAAGTAGGGAATCTGTCAGTAAGTCTGTCACTTAGTGAGTCAGGCAAGTACCTATTGTTTGTTTGTGGTTTGTTATTTCTTTTACTTTATCATTTTTCTTTTCATACTCAACTCACCCACAAAATATTGTACAATAATTGATGTTACTTGCCACTTTTGCTAACAACGCAAATTTTAAGATTCGTTGGGGTTCGCTACATTTTCTTCTGTTTATTTTTTTTTTTCCTTTTTTTTTTTGGTTACTTTACTATTGTATCTTCTTCTAGTATGAAGGTGATAAAAAAGAAGGAATGAAAGCAAGCAAGCGAATGAAAGGTGAAACAAATTCACATTCATGGTATAGTTAAATAAGTAAATAAAGCATCACCTTTGCTGGTGCTGCTTTCATTGTTGTATTTAATACCACAGCACATGAGATGAGAGGCTTTTCTTATTTGTTGACCTTTTTTCTTTTCTTGCTTTCTTCTGTTGTCCAATATATTTTAGTTAAAGCTACTTTAATTCTCAATGAACACATTCAAGAGGCGAAACAAAAAGAAGAATTTTCGATACATCAGCGACTAAATACTTATACTCGTATTAAAAGCAGACAGGTATCATTATAAATGCTCCAGTGCTGTTCATTATGTCTATGCTGTGCCTTTTGTGGGTTTTATGAATACGTCTTATATCTTTTCTGTCAAACATTTTTAATTGAATATACTATATTAGTTACTTTCCTGCGGAGTCTCCTCTAGGTCTATTGCAATTTCGTAGTTACAATTTGGCTTTTGTTCATCATCATGATCATTACATTTTGTTTGTTCATTTTTTTTTTTTTTGTTGTCAGGTCAGGTATTTTTATACTCTTCACGGGAGTGAATAGTATTATAAGTTTTTTATGAAGTTTGTAGCACACAGAATATACATATATTTGTGATCAGCTCGATGAGACGAATTGATTTAGCCATATCCGTCTATCCGTCTGTATGTATGCAAACTTGTCCCTCAGTTTTTGAGCTAGAGAAGTTTCTTTTTACTATACGCTGCACATTTGTCGGAATCGGCCGAATCGGACCACTAGGGAGGGTACCTCCCATATAAGCCCCCATTGAAATTAATGTTCTTATTAGAAAAAGTTTTTTGTTTTTTAACGTATCGAACTGAAATTTGGACACTATAAGTTTCTGATCCATGTTCATCAACCATGAAAATTTAATGGTTTCCAGGAGGAGTACCTCCCATACAAACCCAAATTAAATGAGAAACTTATAAAGAATAAAAGTACAATAAAATTGCCACTCAAACTGAACACGGAGGAGCGTGAAGAGTATTACATCTTTGGCATAGCCAACGATAGCCTTCTTTTGGGTTGTTGTGTGCTTTTGTTTTATAAAGTGATGGGCTTGCGTGCTTTATTTACGATTATTGCGCCGATCTTACCTTCCTTGCTTTCAGTCATCCTTCAATTCATCCATTCTTTAATTCCTAGTTATTTATTTATTAATTTTTTATGGCATTTTTTCATTATTTTCTTAATTTTCATTATGCACTTTTTTGTAATAGTTTACTTATTTGAAATAATATAAAAATTAGCTAACTTAAATAAACAATAGTTCCATACATAATATATTCGATCGCTTGACCCGAAAACAGTAATCTGGATCCTGAAAAATTATAATGTACATATCTTCTTTTTGAGAACCTAATTATCTTATACGCTAACATTATTTTTACTTGTAAGAGAAGTAATATTTTTTTATAAAATGTTACGAAAAAGTAAGCTAAGTTCGCAGCTTAATTTAGTTTAGTTTTCTTTTTTTAATGTTCACACATAAACATAATTTTTTATTTCCTACGAGGCTTGTTCAAAACGTATCGCGAATTTTGAATTTTAGCGGGCTACGTATGTATATCCGATTTTTGATTTTTTTGTGGGCTTATGTTATAACTCATGTCCCACACTTATGTTGACAATGTCGGTCAATTTGAATGTTTAGTAAGTTATTGACAGCTGTTTTGCTTGGGCGTGTTTTGGCTCGTCTTCGATTTTGTTCTATTCCAAAAAATGGATCTCAATAAAATTTTGTGTGAAAAACAAAATTAAGTGCGCGGACGCATTGATAGCGGTGGGCGAAATCTCAGGAGAAAGGATGTGAAAATGGATCGTGTGAGGCAAAATTAGTTGTGCACCTACCTAGAGCAAGAGGAACAAAATTCCTCGTAATACGACTAGGGACACAGAAACTAAGCTGGCTCAAAAGCCCCGGCGAATTAACAATACCAGTAATTATTTTATAAAGAAAGCTTATTCCTAAAGAAATTCGGCGATTACTCAACGAAGAAAGATCTATAAGAAGAAGCCAGCTTGAGTAAGAAGGCAAACGTACACTATGGTTCCAATTTAAGCCTCGAAGTGCAAAAAGAAGGAATTGCATCTGTACCGACTCAATACGGTCTTGATGTATTTTGTATTGAGGGCGCCAGACGCACGAACAGTACTCGAGTACTGGGCGGACTATAAAGATAAAAAGAAGCTTTATAACGTAGGGATTATTAAATTCTTTAGACCATCTTTTAATAAAACCAAAAATACATTAGCTTTGTTAACAGTTAAAGAAATGTGATGGTTAAAGCTCAGTTTAGGGTCAAAAATGACTCTAAGGTCACTGAAAGTAGAGACACTTGCTAATGAATTGTTGTCGGTCGTGTAAGAAAGAAGATGAGGCTTCGGGCGATGAAAAGTCATAAACATGCATTATGCGCAGTTAAGTTATAGAAGATTGCATGAACACCATGAATGCAGTGATGTTAAATCATCTTGCAATGTGACTTGCGAAAAGATATCAAAAGATATTAAATGAAAGGCATAGTTTGACATCATCAGCATACATCAGAACACGAGAGTAATTCAAGGATGAAGGAAGATCTTTTCTAAAAAGGATAAACAAAAATGGGCCAAGATGACTTCCTTGAGGAACACCAGGAGTGACATCAACTGGACAAGAAAGAGTGGATTTAAATAACACTCGCTGAACTCTATTTCTTAAATATGAAGAAACCCAACAAAGAAGATCTTGAGGGAAACCTAAAAGGTCCAGCTTAAGTAAAAGCAGATCATGATAAACGCTTTGCTGAAGTCAGTATACGTTTTTCGTTAAAACGAAGATATTCTAAAAATGTAAATTCAAGCAAGTTAGTAGTTGGTGATCTATTCTTCATAAAACCGTGTTGACATGAAGGGTTGAAGTGAGCATTTTTTCAAACAACTTTGGGATTGCAGAAAGTGTGGCAATACCTCTATAATTAGGTATGTCAGCTTTGTTACTTTTTTATGTAACGGAACAATTAAGGATTCCTTTCAGACAGCAGGAAAAGATGCCCTCTGAAGTGATAAATTGATAAGTTTATGAAGCGCTGTGTAAGCCGCTGTGAAATTCCGCACAGTGCTTAAGCAGACAACTAGGTATTTTGTCTGGACCGAGTGAGTAAGTGGGTTTCAACAATTTCAAATTTGGAAGAAGACCCTCCCCACTGATTTCAGGAGTTACAATTTGGTTACAATGGGAAGTGGGATATAGATAAAAGTTGCCAACATATTGTTTAGAGGAATAAGTAGATTGAAAGAATTTTGCGAACAGGTCTGTAATACCTAAAACACTATGGGCTTGTTCGTCAACTAGATACATGGATGAGGGAAAAAAAAAGGCTTGAGCAAAGTTATAAAACTGCTTAGGATCAGAGATAGTTCTTATAACAAAGATTATTTAATGAAAGAAAATTAACCCGGGCTACACAAAGGTTAGCAAAAGCAATAGAAGAGCCAGTATTCTTAAATTTTTTATATAACCTAGACTTTACGTTTTTCAGGTTTGAAAGCCTTCTTGTAAACCAAGGTGGCTTATATGAAACTAACGAATCTACAATATACGGGACATTGGCAACCAAAAATATTGTATACCGTTGCATAAAAAAAATTAATAGCAGTAGTCATCTCACTACAATTGACTAAAAAAGACCTATCAGTTCCAAGAAAGATTGCATTTAGTTGTGCAAAGTTAACTTTGCGAAAACAAAACCGACGTTTGCACCTAGATGTGGAGGCTGAAGCAGGACAGCTTACAGAAAGCAAAATTTCCAATGTTGGATGGTAAGTATCCTCAGGAAGACATAATGGTTGGGATCTTGACATAGAAATTCCAGTGAAATCATTACTGAATACAAGATCAAGTGATCTATTCAAAAAAATTGACTACAGAAATCATGTGAAACAAGGAGAGGTCAAACATGGTACCCAAAAAATCATGATCATGATGTGCTGAAGGAACTAGATAATTCGATGTACAGGAAAAGGACCATGAAATGAGTGGGAGGTTGAAATATCCTAGAACGATAAGAGAGTCACGGTCACGAAGAATGTTATTAACCGAGTCAATAGCACTGGAATGACTTAAATAAATTTCCGAAAAGGCGGAAATAGGCACATGATATAAAAATAGATATATAGATGGTACTTTAACGTATCATAACATTTAAATAGTACGTACTAGAAGAAAACCGATTACATTTTCGTGATCAGCAGGTCCAATTTAAAAATAATTAGCTATTTGCTTTAAAATTATAATTTTTTTTTTACGCAAATTTATTAATATCCCGATAAAAAGATACTTGTCAAATAAGATAACGATATAAGAAAGCTATAAAATGGCAAATGATTTATTGACAATTAATAAATTTTACTAATAATGAAAGTGATGATAATGACGATGGTGTGGATAATGATGAGTTAAGCATTCATCTTTTTCCTGAACACAATTTCAGCTCTTATCATAAACCAACTTGTTTAACCTTGTCCATGTTGAGTGTTCAAGTTCTACAATAGATAATATAACAAGAGTACCAGCAATGCTTAAGCTCAAAGAACTACATTAGATAGTTCATCATAAAAATCACTACATATACAGATACAGTAACAAATGGCCATAGACGTAAACACAAATTATAAACTCTAAGTGCCCTAAGGGCATATTGCTACTTCTACTTTTGCTGCTGCTCTTGGGCAAAGTTCTGCCTTTCTTTTCTTTTTGCTGTGATGAGATAACTAAATAGAACGTTATAAGCTGGTTGTAGGGAAGATGAAGCAGAGGTAGAGGGTAGGAGAATGACAGTCAGCGTTGAGTTGAACATAAATCCAACTTATCTACGACAATAAATCAGTTTTAATGTTATTTATATATATATATTTTCTTTCTTTTTGCTGGTGCTCCTGCAGATACACAAATTCATTTAGTTGTAGTGTAGAAAGAACTGCTTCTTTTCTTGTACTTCTATCGTCTTTCTGCTGCTGTTTTTCTTCTTTAACACTTGTCCTTTGGCAAATGAATGGTTCCATATAACATTGGATTGTATTTGGTTGAATCGGATTGGATCGGATCCATGAATTAATCGTATTGTGTGTAGTAGTTGACTTGAAACAAAGCGTTGAAGTGTAGCAAAACATTTTTATTGCTACATTTGATCGTTTTTCATTTTTCCTTTTTCTGATTATTTTCTTTTGTTTTTTTAAATACTTTATTTCATTTCACTTCGAACTCTTGTCTGACGCCCACAATACCACAACACATCATTTCACTCCACTCGACTTCATTTGCCACTTTCCAATCCAATCTTTACACCACGATTTCTTATTTAGTCATTCATCTACTTACCCATTTTAGTTGAATCTGTCTTGATATTGTATTTGTTTTTGTTGTAATTGCTGTTGGGTGCTAGCGCGTTTATCTCTTCGTTTGCCAATTGCAAGAAAACAAGTCAAATTAAGTTAAAAGATTGATGTGCGTTTAGCGTATATGTACAATAATTGATGTATCTAGATACTATTAAGATTGCGTTAGAGCTTCAGCACACACATTTCGATATAAAAACGAAAAATGAAATGAAATATATATGCTTATGTACTTCAAGACTAAGGGTGCGAAATGGAAATTTTGATCTCATATGTTTAAGTTTGTTTGAGAAGCAAAAAAAAAAAAGAAAAAAAAGTATGAATATTGTAAATGGGAGAAAAAACAGGAAAAATAGTGAAAGAAAGATTGTGCCCTTAAAATAGGCAGCAATTATTTCAGTGCAATGCACTTTTCTATGTCTGCTGCTCTGCTGCTCTGCTGCTGTTGCCTTTCATCATCATTTATTGTTGTCGTATCATCACTAGTGTCATTGGTGTTGAGCTGTGACAGAGCTCTGTTGCGTTAAGCTTTCTATTTGAATAGTATCTCATCTTCTGTTTCTGCTTCTGGTATGTCCTCTTCTTCCTTTTCTTTAGCACAAATTTCATCTCCTTCTCCTTTGCCAGCTGGTATTATTATTATTATTATTATTGTATTTCTATTGTTGCTGTTGCTTTGGCTATTGTATACAACAATACATTTCTTGTTATCGAGCTCAACACGTGTACTCGTATCTAAACTAAATTTCGTTTGGTTTTTTTGCTCCTTTCCTTGTCTTTCCTTTGTCTTCTCTTTACTATCTCACGCTTTTTTCCACCTTTTTGTTGTCATTCACCTGCAGCATTTAGTATTCAACTTATTTCTGGGGACTTGAAAATTGGCTTGTCTTACTAAACTATCTGCTCAACTGTTATGTCATTCAAGGTTTTCTCTCAATCATATTTCTTTTTGTTGCCTTGTCTTTCTTTAAATACATTGTATCTTTCTGTTTCTGAAAGTGTATCTGTTTATTCATATATCTGTGTTCATTTGTGGCTCTGCTTTGCAAATGTTTTATCTCATAGCACATAGTTTGTCATTTGTTTATTATCTTTGCCCCTTGCACTTGCACTAGCATTTACAGATTGTGTGTTCGTTTTTATGTGTTCCATCATCATCATCATTTCAACTAAAATATCTTTTACTGTTCTCGATTCCTTTAGATATTCCTTCCTAATACATATTATAGTATAGTGAAATCATTTCGTTTTAACTAAATATGTAGCCACATTTGTGCGATGGGTTTCTTACAAAACACATTTGTCGACAAATTGTTACTATTCCCTTTACACAAAAGCTACTCCAATCTACACCACACTTATGATTCACTTTCTCATTAGTTCTTTGCTCTATTCTTGCTTTCCTTTATAATTCCCTCTTCATCATAATTATGATGATCACCATCATCACCATTATTGTTGCTGATGTTGCTCAAGTTGAAGATTTGTCTTTCCTTTCTTTTTAAATTTAGGTTCACACTTGGTTTATTTTTGTCTCTCTGTCACTTTCAGAAGCCACTAACTTGCCTTCTCTGCCTGCCTGCCTGCTTATCTGTCTGCCAGTCAGTTAGTTTGTGTGTTACTTATATTGAGGTTTTTATTTCTGGGAAATTTATCTCATTGTAAAGTTTCAAGAATAGAAATGCATATTTATTATTCTTATGCTTGAATACTTTAATTTGTGTTCCTTAGAATTTCTTTTCTTGTAATAAAAAAGAGAGTCTTAAAAAGAAAACGGATGCTCTGAAAAAAAATATACGGAAAAAAATATTATATATTTTAATGATAAGCCAAGGACTTAAATTATATTTTAATCTCTTCAAATTTTTTTTTTTATATCTATTTATATTGCATATTTGATCCTACAAATATTTGTACGCTTAGTTACTTAAAGTAAATTATTCATACAAAATGCAAAATTTAAGGCTTTGCAAAAAAAAAAAAATATTCAAACGAGGTGTGGATAAAAATAATCACAATAAGCATCAATTTGTATAATAAATTTGCTCCACGCATTCTTTGGCGATTCCTATAGTGCAAACAAATGCTTCATTGTTAGATTCGTTCCAATAAGATTGGATTAAATTACTGATATTTGGAACACTTAAGCTGTTTAAATACCAACTCATGCAAACATTCATTGCTACGCATTTAAACTTCTTTGAATATAGCAAATAAGTTTCAATACCGAAACTTGTTTATTTCTCTATCAAAACTGTCATCATTTTTTTGGCTGATTTTATACAAACTAAGACTTCGGTCACTCCATAAGGTCGAAAGGTTGAATAACTTTGTCGCATGTATAATTTTTAATACCGTTATTCTATGGTTACACCTTTTAGGTTTAGGGTTTTTAAATCAAAAAATGTTAAAATCAAAATGAACAGCTGGAGTTGAAGATGTTTGGCACATACATATTTTTAGTGGTATTCATGAGGAATATAAAGGTACAACAATTTTTTTTTTGTACTTAAAATTACTTTCCAAAAACTTCTTTATTTCATTTCTTACTTTCATGGCTTCATTTCCTTGCCAACAATTTCATAAGAAAGAAATTTGTAAAAAGGAAAAAAAAAAAAAAACAAACAATTAAAATGTATTTAAAAGTCAAATTTTATTAGAAAAAATATTCGACTCATTATTTATAACTAACCTGACTCATTGAATTAAATATTTTATGTGTCAAAGTTCTACTACTTTCTTCCTTACTTTATTGTTCCCTGTCGCCCTCGCTCTCTCTCTCTCTCTCTCTCTCTCTCTCTTTGTTATTCGTATTCCGAGTTTCCTTTTAATAAACTAATAACAACAATATCAGCAACGACAACTTCATGTTTTACTTTTTTTTGTTATTAACATTTCATTTTATTATCTAAAAATAGCTACATCTGCACACTGAATTCACCCTCCACTACGCATTCAACATCCCTTCATCGTTTCTGTGACCTTGCCACCACAGTTTAACCTTCATTCAAGAAAATACAAATGCTTTTCTCCAAAGCTCATTAACATTTTAGTCAAAAGTTTCTCATTTTGAAATTTTTTATGAGGCAACTTTATGTTTTTTGGTAGAGAAAAATAAAAGGTCACCCACCAACACTGTTACGCATACGCATTGTGTAATTGTATGCATATGTGTGGGAATATGTATTTTAGTGTATGGGTGTGCTTTTTCTCCGAGATACTTTTTGGGAAAACAAAAAATTTGTTCTTTATTTTCTTTAATTTTTTTTTACAAAGAATTGACACAGACACACACACACACACACAAAACCGTTATAAGAAAAATTATCATATACAAATAGAAAAGTAAAGAGAATGGAAGAGAAGAAAGAAAAATAAGTAAAAAGTTTTTTAATTAAGCTTAATTTCTTTGCATTAACTTCATTTTTCTTCTGCATTTGTCTCTTCCTTTCTTCCGCTTCATAATCTCTCTGTGACATGCTTCTCACTATATTTGCTTTGGTTGGTCTCCTCATTTTGATGTGCAGTTTTTGTTTTCTCTTGATTTTACTTCACATATATTTTTATAGCTTTCCCTCTACTGTAAATAATTACAATATTATCAATTCGCCTTGAACGTACAGAAGCGTGCGTAGAAAGTTCCCATAAGAAACTCATCTAAAGGGTGTTTTTTTTTAGGTTCACAACTTTGAGTTGGCAGCACTGCTTTATTTGACAACCAATTTAACAGCCGATAGTTGCTTTTTGTTTAGAGCAACGTTTGCAAATTGTTCAAATTTGTTAACAAAATAATGGTTCTGTTCGTCAAACTTATCGTGCATTTCGTCCATTTTATGGTAATCATAATCGTCCATCAGAGTGGCTAATTCGAATAGCTATGGATCGTTTTCACACTACGTTTGCTCTCATTGATAATGTGCATCCCGTAATAAGCCGAAAATGCGCACAGAACAAGCTTTAGTCGCTGTAGCATTGAAGAAGACCCAAATCAATCAATTCGTCGCCATTCTCAGCAAATGGAGTTGGGTCCATCCACTTTATGGAAGATTTTACGAACGGAACTTGGCTTAAGATTCAACTTGTGCAGGAATCAAAGCCAAACGACCATCGTATGCGCCACCAATTCGGCCAATGAGCTCAAGCACAAATTGATATTGATCTTGATTTTCCATACAAAATTTTGTTCAGTGATGAAGCTCATTTTTGGTTGAATGTGTACGTGAATAAGCAAAATTATTGCATTTGGAGTGAAGATAATCCACAAGCTTTTGTCGAAACACCATTACATCCACAGAAAATTACTGTTTATTGCGCTTTATGAGCCGGCGGAGTCATAGGTCCATATGTCTTCAAAACCAATGGTGGCCAGAATGTTACTGTGAACGGTGAACGATACAGAGACATGATTAGAAGTTTTTCGTACCTCAAGTAGCTGGCATTAATCTACAAGCGCACGCTACAATTGATTTACTCAAAGAAACTTTTGATGAACGAATAATTTCACGTAATGTTTCTATTGATTGGCCATCAAGATTGTGTGATTAACCCCATTGTATTATTTTCTTTGGGGTTATGTAAAGTCACTTGTCTACGCCAATAAACCAGAGACAATTGAACACCTGAAAATCAACATTCGAAGAGTTATTGGCGAAATACGGCCGCTAATGCTGCGAAAAGTGTATGAAAATTTGATTTCTAGATTGCGCATTGCCGTAACCAAAATTAAAGTTAAACATTAATGTCAAAAAATTATCTGTCCAATAAAGCCATTTTAATCTTATTATTAAAAATATTTTTCTTTGTTTTATTTGAATTTCAAGTTGTGTAACTCTATAAAAAAACTTACCTTTGTATGGTAGTGATCAACTTGATGAGGAGAATCGATTGAGCTTAAATCTGATCGTACATGCTTCTATTCATACGAATAGATACATACATATTTCATAGTCTCGAGTTGAAATTAGCTACAAATACAACTGATGCTAAAAAGCTACAGTTCTCCAATTACTAGAAGGCGTAGCCCCACACAAAATTTACTGAAAACTAACATTAAATTGAAAGGATTGAAGCGATCTTAATATTCTGTATTGCTTTTTGACAATCCAAAAGTTCAACAGGTCGGACCAATATTAACAATATACATATATATTGTATCTTTCAGATATTCAAACAAAACTTCACAAATCAATTTTTCATGACAATCAACATACACAAAATATATTCGAAAATCATTCCGATCATTCCGAAAAGATGTCCTGAAATTAAATATATGTTTTGGTTTTAAAGAAGAAGACAACATATGCCTACCGCCCTCTTCCTTTCTAAAAATAAAAATGAAGGAAAAGGAGGTAAAAATAAAATTGTAGTTTCTGGTGTCAGTGAGTGGTAAAACGAGAGTAGGAAATATGTCAGAAACGGAAGAAGGCAAGTGGACAAACAATGTCCCCTAACTTGTGACATTTGAGACGATGTGCGGAGGATGAGGATGTTTGTAAAAAGCAAGTGCAATAGTTTCATGTTTCAATGGTAAATGAAAGAAAAAAGAAATGTGAAATGGCGAACCATAGCAACTAAATGTTTTACTTAAAAGTTGCAACAAAATAAAAATATGAAGAAAATGTGAAGAAATGGAAAGAAAAATTTTTATGTATTTTATTTCCATTTACAATGTAATTACTTTCTTTTAAACAACAAGAAAAAAAAAAAATACACAACAATATTTTATAGCATTTAATGATTAAATGTTCCTAAAAAAAAAAAATACCAATTATGAAATGTTATCAGTTTAATATAGACTAATAAGTGATTCTATTAGGTTACTTTAGATTATGTTGACCAAGTGGCCGTGCGAAGATCAGTTAGGATCCCTAGCCTTACTAGATAATGTCAGATTCATACGATGAGCCAAGATACTTCTAGTCATCTTGGACACTTGAGACTTTTGCCATTTTTCACAAACTAAGACATACAATTGATGTTTCAAACTTATGACATAGGAGACGCTTCAAGGTTTCTTTTGTATCTGGCTGTTCCATATCAAGTTGTGGTTTGCATCTGGGAATGTAATGTTTGTATGTACGCTGTTTTCTAAACCAAATAGATGTCTTAGAAGTCTATATACATTTCTTCATTCAAAGATTGTCACTAGCTTCATTTGGTTTGATTGTGAGAATTTCAGTCAAAATTTTAACACGTTTTTTTAGCATCATTTAAATAGAAGCATTAATCTCTGGTGGTGGTACCTACTTATATACACACGTTACTACGCTCCTGACGTGATGTTAATTGATGATTTTCGTACAATGCACACAGCGACTCAAGAAAAAAAATAACAAATTTTTTTGTGGATCTTGCATTGGTTTTTGAAAATCTTCATAAGTACTCAAAAATAGTATATTTAACTTTAAAAAATGAAAAAAAATTATGTAACTCGATTCATTTCCATTCATTTGTTGTTTAAAAAGAGTTTAGGAGAAGAAGAGTCAAACAAATCCGTACACTCGAATTTTATATATAAAGTTTTTAAAGTTATCCATGCTTTATTATTTTCATTCTCATTTCTATTTATACTAATAGTATTATAAGTTTGTAATGAAGTTTGTAACACACATAAGGAAACATCGTAGACCACATCAAGTATATATATTTGTGATCAGCTCGATGAGACGAGCTGATTAAGTCATGTTCGTCTGTTCGTCTGTATCAAAATTAGTCCCTCAGTTTTTTATCTAGAGAGAGATGAAATTTCGCACATAGGATTCTTTTTACCATACTCTGCACATTTGTCGGAATCTGCCCAATCGGACCACTCCTAATATTCTAATTAGAAAAACTTTCTTGTTTTCGAACAGAAATTTGGACACCATATTCATCAACCATGTAAATTTCATGATCCTAGGATTATTGGATCATATAGCTCCCGATATGTGTGCTCAAAAAAGCATGGCCATGCGCCAGCTTCATGTGACCATTGGTGTATTGAAATTAGTATGAGAAGCACCTTCTATGACTATAGGTAGAGTCATTAGTAGTGCCTTAAATGTTAGTCAAATCATTAATATAATGCATGCTCATACACAGGAGTGTGAAGAGTATTTCATATTTGGCATAGCCAAAGATAATCTTCTTTCTGGTTTTATTTGTTGTGTGTATAATGTCATTTAGCAAAGAAGTTCTCACTTGACATTTAATACCGCAAAACAGTCCGAGCCCTATCAACATCGCTGGTAACCATCGTTACGCTGTGAGTATGTGAGTAACTGAGAGTGAGTCAGTGAGGTAAAGTACATCAGGAGAACAATGAAACGGAAAATGTTTGGTGTACACTGTAATTAACCAACAACCAATCTAATAACAATGAAAATTCTTATATAACAATACAAAAATGAATGTTTTATAGTGTAGTTGTGCAATGTATTATAGTATGAAGTTATGTTACTTGATGTTGTTAAAATTTATTTAACTCTGTTATAAAATACCAGTTTTGCCTAAAATATTTTATTTATTACTATTTTTACAATATGTAAAGAAAATTAACGTTGGGGTTTTGCCATTTGCCCCGTTTTATGGAAGATTCATAGACAAGTGACATTTTTTATTAAATTATATTTTATTTATATTTTATTATTATGTTGCCTCCAACATTCCTTTCTTAGCATCACTATATTCTCTCTGTTACAGTTTGAGTATCAACAAAGAACACAGTTTGAGTAGCATTGAATTTACATGGTTGATGGATATAGATCAGAAACTTATAGTGTCCAAATTTCAGTACGGTAAAAAGAAACGTATGTGCGAAATTTCAGCTCTCTAGCTCAAAAACTGAGGAACTAGATTTGATACAGACGGACAGACGAACATGGCTTAATCAGCTCGTCTCATCGAGCTGATCACAAATATATATACTTGATGTTGTCTACGATGTTTCCTTCTGTGTGTTACAAACTTCATTACAAACTTATAATACTATTTACTCCCGTGAAGAGTATAAAGATAAAACATGTTTTGTTGATCTAAAAATACATAACATAAACTTGCATTGTAATACACAAAATGATGAGATACATTTGTATCCTTTCCACTTTTATATGAGTTCTGACAAGTTCAAAGAAACAAATGACATTTAGCTGTTTTATTTTTGACATGACATAGAAAATTTAAAGTAAAGATAAAAGCAATAGCAGTTTAGGTAAGTTAAGTAAAAGAAAAGTCTTTAAGTGATAAAATTTGAGCGAAAAGTTCATGATCTATGTTTATGTTAACAACAAAAAAAATGTTGTTACATAATTTCAGTGTCTGAGAAAAGGGGAGAAAAAGGCTTTGATCAGAGTTGATGATGGTGGTAATAATCAATGACCCCATCATCTACTTAGGACGATGTGATTCGATTCGATTTGTCAAACAATTTTCTACTGCTATAAAAATAAGAGGAGGCACAAGAATGTTCAGATTTTTATCGACTGTAATTTTGCCTTCACAAACTTACATCTCTGTTTACTTTGCCACTTCTCCTCCGTTTCTCTACCACTTCTTCGGTATTTTCTTAGCTTCTTAATGGTGTCTACTTTTCCGACCCGCCAACTTTAGTTACTTTTAATTTTGTTTTGCTTATATAACTTTCCTTTAAGTTTATCATCATCATCAACATCATCAGAAGCATCATCATCAACAGCTTCAGCATCCACAGGGCTTCAGAATTATTGATGTTGGCACCTCATCGTCGTCGCCTTCCTGTCAACATAGATGGCATTTGACAGTTTGAAAGCGCGTTTAAAATTTAATTTTAATTAATATTTATTATCGAAATAGGCAAAATAGGCGAAAATACGAGCACATATCTAAATACATGGTTCTAGAAAGATAAATTCTTATCTAGATACGCATGTCTGTCTGTGTAGTATGTAGTATGTCTGTTTTGTGTTTTATATTGTAATATGTATAATTGTTATTGATTGCTTTGTTCTGATACTTTATGAGGCATAATTTTGGGCGTTGGTGCTGGTTTCCCTTTTTTTATAAAACATTTGATGTCGAAAAGGAACTTGAAAACCGAAATCAAAATTAAAGTAATGTTAAATATGTATTTCCCATTAAATACAACAATACTATATGCTTTATATGTAATTAGCTGAAGGACTACTTATGTATGTACGTATGTACTTCCTTTTCTATAATATTTACTCTCGAAAAGCTTAAAGCGTCATTTGGTAACTTAAATACTGACTTACCTAACTCCGGTTGCCAATCATTTTCTGTCTGATTGTTAGCCACTGGCATTTGGCCATATTTTATGCCATTTGTGTGATATACGCGACTCTTAACGCTTACTCGTCGCTACGACATATGGCCCAAAGTGCTCGGCGAAAAAAGAAAAACTTATGGAACTGATGGAAAGGGGAGACCATCGTTAGCAGAAGTCCTTAGTCCTTGGTGCTTGGAGTCATAAATATAATGTAGCTATGCATTCAATGCTATCGCAATCAGTGAATCAGTGGAGCAGAGAGAAGAAATGGTTTTTTGGGACCAAAAGAAAATACAAAACATCTATCAGCAAAACAACTGGAAAAACAAAGCCAAAAATAGAGAAGAGAAAAGAAAACCTAATCACACCTGACCAAGTGGGTTGGTTTGTTGGCAAATCTAAACACAACTCATCTACGAGCTACGAATACTGCGTAGCGTTGAGTTTAGTTAAGCTGTCGACTAGTTTAGGTTACACACTACTTTAACCTATTGTGCTGTAATATGTGTGTGTCTGGGGTAGACATAGACTGAGGCTAGCATACAAGACAAGACATGACAACCGCAAACTGTATTCCGCACAATGGGAATGACAAGTATGATGAACAATAGTACAGAACAGCACAAAAGCCTGAAAAATATCTGAGGGAGGTGGGTGGTACAACTATAACATACTCGTAGTAGATCAGATCAGGTCAGTAAAGTAGCAATTGCAACATGACATGAGATGACATGAAAATCATCTGTTCTTCATGTTGGTTAAGTTTTAGAATTTGATGTTGGCATTTTTTTATGTGTGACACGTTTAACCACACACAGATACAGATAAATAAATAAGCACACAACCACGTTGACAGATACACATTCACAGACACATAACGAATGGAGCAATGAAACGAACTTACAGTTGAACACAGGAAGTGGTCAACACGCATTGTCCTTGCTTTCCTTTTATTTTTTATTTATTTTTTTTTTTTTCCTTTGTTCGTCCCATATTTTTTTGGTGTTCCAGGATATGTATGTTGTAGTAGTTGTTGGGTCTCGTTTCATTTCATTTGAGTTTCAGTATCATGTGCATTGAAGCGGTTTCAAAAGTTAAGATTTGAGTTGTTGTAAGAGATGAGTTAGGTTCAGTTCAGTAGAGTTGGGGTGAATTCTGTGTCCTTTTATGTTGGGTTGAGGTTTAATAAATGGTCAAAGTGCATTAACGCAAAGCAAAAAGTCAAAGAAAAATAAAAATATGAAAAATGAAAAAATATGAAACATAAAATTATTTTTTCTCAACAAATTAAATACTCTTTAAATCGTATTAGGGATAGTTAAAGAAAAATTTGACAATTTAAATAAAAATTTAATGAAGAGCTGTTCCAAAGATATTGTATAATATTTTTTGTTTTCATCGAATTATATAATGAACTGATTGTTCCGTTTCATGATTTAAATGAAGGTTCGAAAAGCTCAATTCAGCAGAAATGAAATTTATCAATGTACAAAGTAATCTCTATATAATAATAATAAACTGCTTTGTATAAGTCCAGCAAGAGCTCAATATTGCATCCACAGATACTGGGGTGGCTAAAAAAAGAAGAAAATTCGGAAAAACCAAAAATGAGCATCCGTAAAACCAAGCAACCTGCATTTTAAAATCGAAATTAGCGAGAAGAAAACGACAAACATGATCATGAAGAGACTTTGGTCATGTATTAAACAGTAGTCATGTTCAGTGTATTAAAATAAAAACCAGGAAATAAAATATATTAGGTATTTTAAATAGTATTGTAATTGAATTGTAACATTTTTGTATTGTGTGGTGTGTTGTGTTCAGGCAGATATTTATTGAATGCTCTCTTATTAGAGATACGCATGGCGGCACGTACTCATACATTTCATTTCATTTAACTTTCTATAACAAAACGACCATCAGATGCCATGGTGCGTATCTCTTTGTTGCTGTCATATATATATGTGGATGGGTTGGGTTGGGTTAGGTTCAGTGTGGTTCGCATTTACTCATTCGTCCGTCCATTGATTTATTTGTCTGTCTGTATAAAAATTCCTTGTATCTCCATGGTTACATTTGATTCGGTCACTTGGTTTCATTGTAAGTCTGTCTGCCTTAATGGCTATCTCTTGGTCATAAGTAAGGGCAAACTTCCTTTGGGATTACATTGACTATCTCTTTATCTGCCTGTTCTTTCTGTTTGTCGTTTCTTATTGTTACTTTTCTAATGGCAATTCTACTCTACTTTAGTTATCATTCATAGAATTTACCTCATATTTACTACCCTCCTTTCCCTATCACCATCCATCCAATCATGGTCTTGGCTTTAATATAAATAAAAAATGTGTATATACAAGTTTTGTTCTCCTTTTTTCTATTTTCTATTTTTTTTTGTGCATTTCTTTTTATATTCGTTTTCAACTCACTTTTCCTACACAAACACAAAGATACGAGTGAGTGAGTTAGTGTATTGGACCCTTTTAAAGTCTGACTGACTTGACCCACCTTCCTTTCGTTAGCACCCATGTCCTTCATATTTGTAATGTTCTCTTTTCTAATGCTTTATTGCCTTCTTCATGTGTTTCGTTTATGGATTCATCTAGATCCTTAGTATCTGCTATGACTTGTTTCTTGTTTCCTGCTCATTCCTTTTCTTTTTCGTCATATTTCTCTCCACCTCTTTGACATATTCTGCTTTGGAACTCGTCGTTGACGACTTTCGCACTCAAATTTATGTTTAATTATTTTTTTATGCAGTTAATGGCAATTCTTATCTAATCTGTTGAGCCCACACCAAAATAAAATCATGGAAGAAGAATGTGAGATACTCTAGCTAAAGTGCAATAGTTTATATTTTTTTTAGAGAGAGAGAGGGAGAGTAAGAAAGAGAGTCCTTGACCTAACAAAGGAAATATCATAAATTAATACTAACAGTTTAATAGTTGATGAATTAACTCATTGAGTTTGTCTCCCTTCACACAATATTTCAGTTATGTCCTTCTTGGGCTACCCTTGTATTTCTCTGTTTTATCTTAATTATACTCTTTACGGAAATGAATAGTATTATAAGTATGTCATGAAGTTTGTAACACATAGAAGGAGACATCGCAGACCACATAAAGTATATAGATCTGTGATCAGCTCGATGAGACGAGTTGATTTAGCCATGTCCGTCTGTTCGGACAAACTAGTCCCTCAGTTTTTGAGCCAGAAAGCTGAAATTTTGTACATAGGTTTCTTTTTACCAAACACTGGACACATGTTGGAATCAGCCGAATAGGACCACCCATACAAAACCCCTTTTAAATTAATGTTCTTATTAGAAAAAGTTTTTTTGTTTTTTGACTTATTGAATTGAAATTTGGATACTATAAGTTTCTGTTCTGCAAGCAAGGGTACCTCCCATACAAACTCACATTAAATGACAAACTTATAAAGAGTATAAGTACAATAAAAATACAATGCAACTCAAACTGTATTCTTTGTTGATACTCAAAATGTGTTCTTTGTTGATACTCAAACTGTAACAGAGAGAATATAGTGATGCTAAGAAAGGAAGGTTGGATGCAACCTGGAGGAGCATAAAGAGTATTACATCTTTGGCACTGCCAATGATAGCCTTGTTTCTGGTTTTTATATAAAGTTTACATTTATCGCCTTTGCCGGCTCTTCGTGTGGGTTTTTAAATATGTACATTTTATCTTATGATTATTGTGATACTATCCCCTTCCGCCCTATGCACTAACTAAAGTGCGGCACTATATTATAAATTTAATTGTAATGTAGTGTCAAGGAATGTATATATATATCCCCTTTAGCAGAGTCCTCTCTAACCATTCTAAAGTCTTTATAAATTAAATTACCTTCATCAAATTTAATTACGCTATCAAAAGACTTGAGTCACCAAGTGTAGGCAGCAAGTTTCTCTTCTACATAGATGATGTTCCACTATTTACTTTTGCTCTTCACATATGATACCTTTACTATATACCATGAAGGTATTTTTTATATCCATCTTCAATGTCAGTAGAATACTTATATATAATTCTGGTTTAGGGTTTATTGAGTTTATTGTAAATGGTTACCAGCCTATTGATTTTTAATTTTATACTGGCAACATAGTATCAGGTCCAACCCACCTGAATGGTTTCATAATTTTAACAAAAATGTAGCAAAATACGATCAATAAAGGAAGTACAAAAATAAGTTCAATATTCATTGTTACTTCAACATACATGATATATCAATTTATCTTTTCTAGTAATTTGTTTGCTTATTTAAAACAGGAATGGGAGTTTGGCTATTTCATTTGTCTCTACTGTAGATAAAATCATGTTTTTATATACTATAAAATATACATAGATGATGCATTTGTACATATGTTATATATGTATCTGTTGTATATGACAGCCGACAAACCACAAAACAAAGAATAACAACAACATGTGATTTAAAGTGGTTCCAAATGACCATAGAACATGGCGAAAAGTGAGAAGAAGTAAAAATATTGCAAGTCAAAAGAAAAAATTGTGGATTCACGATTTTATTTAAACTGAAAATGCTATAGATTGGTGAAGAGAGTAGTGTGATGACTGGTACTTGGTACCTACCTAAATATTTTTAACTTTTTGTACATGACGTTGTACATTATAATATTTCTAACGTATTTTAATTTCAATTTTTTAGTTTTTTTATTCAGTCACAAAAAATCATATATAAAACCAGAAAGATGTTATCATTGGCTATGCTAAAGCTATAATACTCTTCACGCTCCTACGAGTTGCATCCAACCGAACGGCGACAAATGCTAGATATCAGATGTGCTTCCTTTCTTTGCATCACTCTCTGTCACAGTTTGAGTATTAACAAAGAACACAGTTTGAGTATCAAATGTGAGTACAGTTTGAAAGGAACAATACAGTTTTGTACGTACTTTTTTAAATTTGGGTTTGTATGGGATTTACCCCTCCTGGCCCTAGGATCTTGAAATTTACATGAAACTCGCGCACTCTGGTGTGCAAATCTTACACCCTTACCACTGCGCCATTGAGAACATTAAATTGTTTTCGCTTAAATAGCTCCACGTTAAACGGAAATCTGACGATTCTATTTTGATTCACTCTAAAAATGTCGCACAAAGCAAAAGGCAGATCGGTACTGATGACTGTTTTGACTCTGGGAAAAAAATTATGGAAATTCCGACTTTTCCGATGGATTTTCAAAAAAAAAAAAAATATTATTGTTTATTGTATTGTCACTAGAACTGAAGGTGTATACCGAATTTCAAATCAATCGGTCAACATGAAGAGAGTAAAATTAAATAACTAGATTCCGACAACACAAGCACGGTAGGATAAATAAAACCTTTTAAAAAGTGTTGAAAAATCCAAAGTGCTTAAGAATGTTTACTTCCAGTTTATGAAACAATCAAATACAAATTGAATGAACACACATGCTGAGCAAGGACTCAGGACACAAGAGAATTTAAGGGTGAGATTCATGAGTGAAATATGTGGTGTCAGCGGTGATTCTCCCCTTCCCCTCTTTTGACTTGCTTTCTTTTTTATTCATGTTACAATAATATTTCTCTGTTTTTTATTGTAGTTGGCAGTACACATAATAAAATACTTATACCATAATGTCGTTGTGTTCAAACGAGTATGTTTCAGTGAATAAATGGTATGTGTGCGAATATCTGTATGTGCCTGCAGTGAATTGCAATTCTGCGGTTTGTGGTATCCTTCCATCTTTGTACCGAACGACGAGTGTTTGCAATTGTTGGAAAATATAAAAGACAAACTCAAGTAATTGAGAACTTACACACACATATTCACAGGTACCCACAAGAATACACACACACTCACACCTATGCACACAAAAGAATAAAGCAAAAACTAAGAAGAAAAAAAATAAGAAAAGCAATTCGTTAAAAATATAAAATCAAAGAAAAAAGCGTCCGATAAAACAAAGTTTTCCATAGTGAAAGTTCATTTATTTTGATTTTATATAGTACTTATTTAGATGGTAAGTCTAGGACTATACACTAATTTTGTACAGAAACCTTAACGGATTAGCGTGAATGAAAATTGTCATGGAAATGACGAGCAGCTCCAGGAAGCATCATGTTAATGCTTTGGTTTCTTTTGGGATCTAATAAGGGCGAACGTCATACCACAATATTTAATTCCTCAAATATCTTGATATTGTGTGCTGTGCACCATTCAATTCTCCTTAGTAGACCCAATCGTGGGGCAAATTTAGATGTTCTGCGATAATGTAAACTTCATTTGAAGCCGTTTTTCACAAGTTTTGATTGTTTTAAGGCAACCAAAAAACAAAGTCAGAGAGAGAGAGAGATGCCAGACTGCAAATGCAAGGGTGTTGGATTTGTTTGTATTGTTGGAAAATTTTTTGTAATTTTTATGTGATTTTCGACTCTCTTGTTCTTTCTTTTTGTTGCACGGAAATATACAGCTGATGATGGCAAATAATAACTTTAATTAAAACTGAAATTGTTTTTTTTTTTGTAGAGAGTCGAAAATCACCTTAAAGTTACCAAAAAATTACCAGCACTACAAACAAATGGCAACACCTTTGCATTTCGATTCGGCATCTCGACGAAATGCTAAATAGATTCTGCTTTTCATTTTACAAAAACAATCCTAATTTCCCTGTGGTTGTTATAAAATTGAAGCCGCATCTCGTCTGCATCTCATCAAAATGCTAAATGCTCGCACTGTAAATACAATATTATTCTTTAACTTATTTCAGGCTGGCAACATTTTAATTTTTCAATTTGTAATTTTATGAATTTGCTATTCGAAGGAAAATTGGATAAACAAACGAAGAGCGCAAAAAGTGCGTACTCACAGAGGAAAATACAACAATAACAACAAGCAAAGCATTAAAAGCGAAAAAAAGTACAAAACTTTTTATGCTTGGTCTTGCAGTGGTTTTCAAAAAACTTAATACTTAAAAATATTATATTAGAAGTTAAAAACTCATTAGCATTCATTTGTCATTTAAAAAAAAAATTGTTAAAATCGGTTTAGTATAGCCTGCGCTAGATTAAAAAAAGTTAAAAATTTGGTAAAAAAGTGCCTGTATCTCGACAACAGCGCCACCTACCGGTTCCAACTGACGCATACCCCATCTTGGTGACCCCAAAAGTAAAACAAAAAAATAATTATCGAAATTGGTCTGACCGTTTAGGAGCAAGGCAGTCACAAACCATTGTACACTCGAATTTTATATATAAATATGTAAGAATTTCCACCTTTCAATTATTTTTAATCCCCATTATGTACTGGATTTTTTATAAGTAGCCAGTTTCAGTCATCTGCCCAATACATTTTAGACATCTCTGGCTGCAAATATATTTAATGAAATTAGCTATTTTATTTTAAAAATATATTAAATATATATCATTATTACTTGAACTCGTTACATACAATTATTGCGTGCGAATTTCCATCTTTAGCGACGAGGACATTTTTTGACGGTGAGGCTACGTAAAGAAATAAAATAGCAAGAAATATTTAATGATTTCTGTCAAACAAATACTGGAGTTATAAGTATTTTTTAAACTTTTTATTTCATTTAATTACCAAATCAGGCATTATTATTGATATGCATACATGTAGTTGTAGTTAAGGTACAGTTTCTTTCTGCTAGCATGCTTTCTCAAAGGGATAAATGTCCTATCGGATAGCTATGTTGCCCGAATTGTCTCCGATCTTTTACTGAAATCGCTACGCTGTTACATACATAAATATCTCTGTCCAATAGGCCCGCAAGGGGTGCTTCTTGGTTCTTGTACGGAGCGATGCTTAGGAGCTGTTTTCATAGAAAATATACACATTTTATGTTAAATAGATATCAAATCAACCATGTTCCCTTGCATCACTGTTTTGTCATGCTGCTACTTGACTTACCACCCACTAGCTTTTGTTACAATGGAAATGGAAAATATTATGAAAATATTGCCAATAAAAAATTCCAATTTTGTTAGACTAGAATTTTTTTAATTTAAACAAATAATACTTTTCAATGCGTTTCAATGTTGTGAGTAGTTGAGATGAGAAGTTGGAAACTGACAGAAATTAATTTTCCTTAGAATAATCATCAGCGGTTGTTAGCTTCTTGGGTTTGGGCGATTCAGTCAAATTGCGCATCATGCTACCTATTTCCGACTTAACCGCTACGATTTTAACACGATCAACTTTGATAGTATCATTGCCATCATGGAAGTGTGGTTCATCCAATATTAAAGTCCAGACATCGTCACACAAGCGATAGTTGGCCAAACGCCTGGCCTTGAAATAGTTAATGGACAACTCGGGTTCTGCGAACATTCTGAAAACACTTTCATCGAATCGTCTCAAAACAAATGATGCAATATCTTCGGTCAAAAGGCCATCCTACAAATATGTATATACATTTATAATAATTTACTTACTATATTTTTGGTTGAACCAATATTGTATATTACCTTTATCATCTCAAAAAGGGTTTCGGTTAATGCCAGTCCAATCATTGTCTTGCGATATATATGAGTCATGACTGAGTTTTTTTTCTTAAAGGAGCAATTTTAAGAACTTCGCAGTAGGAAACTTCAATGGCTAATGACAAAAATGTGAAAATGTTACTTACCAAGTAAAATTCGATTCAGTCAGAGTTACCACATATTTTCTTCCTTCCCGAAATTTCTAAATTGTTATGTGTTGTGGGCTTCAGGAGATCAAATTTGAACCTTTCGTTTTTCAATTTTGTGAAAGATATGTGGAGGTTTGTATGTCATGTGCTTTTAATATGTTACAAAAGACATAACATCAAAACCCATACTGATTTTTTGGTTTTTTAGAAATCGAACAGCTCGACAACTCTAAAATTTTGTTGTCATGGTAACCAGGCGGATAAATAAGATGTAAAAAAAAAAAAAATTAAATTGCAAATGCAATAGAAAAGGTTTCTTTTACTTTAGGCAAACTGCATACTACGTACAATAATGCATCTAAGGGCCCGGTAATAAATTCATTACGTTTTTTTAGGTGACGTTTATGCCGCGCTACACACATACAATTTATTGGCTTTGGGTGATACATCTATGCGTTGGTACCATTTAGATTCTATAGTTGAATAGAGAATATATCAGAATTTTTCATTGTGTTAATGGAATACTGGTTGATTCCTCCCAATTCTACCAGATTGTAATTGACGGTGTCAAATATCGAGATTCTGCATGAAGTGAACGAATTTTAAGTGACCATTATTTATATTACCATTTTTAAGGTACCAGTTGCACCAGTTGCAAGCTACCAAATTGTCGAATGCTTTATTTTATCATCGTTAAGCTCGGAAGACCTGCGGAAGCGATTAGTAACTGCAACTGATAAATTCATCATTAAGAAATCGAGTAAACCAAGTTTGGCACTGTGTAATTTTTTGATTGTCGTTGGAAAGTATGGCAAATACTCTTTTTAAAGTTCTCCATATATGAACTACATTGAAGGTTAAATGTTAATAGTCAAATGCATGTAAATATTTAAGATTCATGTCATGTATGTAAACAATAACAAAAAAAAAAACCAGAAAGAAGGCTATCATTGGCAGTGCCAAAGATGCAATGCTCTTAGCATCACTAAATTCTCTTTTTTCTAATAAGAACATTAATTGAAGTGGAGGTTTGTATGGGAGGTACCTTGGATTTTACTTAATTAGGTAATAAAGTGAATAACAATAATATTAAGAACAGTTGGGGAATGTTTGTTCAATTACATGGAATGGAAAGGAAAAAAGGAAATTCAAATTTAAAGCAAAATAATACCAACAAACACATATGAATTTTGCCAATTAAAAGTAAAATAACAAGCAATTTAAGCTAGGGTCAAAGTGGGTGAAGGGCAATTAAGCTTCCAATTGAAATTGAATTGGAATATGAGTAAGTTTAATTATAAACATAAATAAGCAGTGTATGTAACTTTATCTGTGTGAGAGTGTGTTTGTATGTGTTAAGTAGTTAATAAACTAATTACAATAACAATAAAAATTCACACATATGCATCTAAAATATATAAAAACCATACCACTCATCCAACAACAGACTTTTCCCCAACAATATCCAGCAACATCCAAACAAAACCATAACAAAATAAAGTGAAACTAGTTCAATTTATTCTTATTCAGAATTTATCGTTGAGCAAGCAACTGAACAGAAATAACTGAACAACAGCAAGGAAAACCAGAGCATTAGGGAACAACAACAAAATGAGAAGGGAAAAAGTATCTGAACACCAAGTGAAATACAATAATTTCTAGATGAATTGAGTTTGATTCTTGCTTCGTGTTCAGCGCTGATTTTCATCCAAAATCAATTAAGGTTAAAACTCAGCATCATCCTTTAGGAGATTTGTAGTCATAAATGTGTGAAAATATTTAGGATTCAATAGAGGGAAGAACTGATAGAAGGAAGGAAAAAAGAAGGAAGAAAGGAATGTGGAATGCAAGGATGAAATGATGATGATAGAATATATTGGTTACCCAAATGTGGGTGTGATAGTCCTTGCTAGTACATATTTTATTTAAATAACGAATAACTCTGGAACTTATAGAGAGTTTTGAGCCTGAATAAAAATTGAGCTCCATGATTTATAGAAAACTAGCATAGAACGACGCGCGTTGCTGCGGCCCCGTCGTGATGTTAGTGTGTGATTTTTGTAGTCATTGTTCCTTTCTAGCTCTTTGTTTAATTTTTTGCTACTAACGAAAATGCAAACATGTTTTTGTGTTTCTTCTCAAATGTTCAAATGTTGTTGTTGTTTCCTAATGTTCTCGTTTCGATAGAGATTCACGCCATCCCAACTGTTAAACTTTAAAACATGATCAAACAGAAACGGAGTTCTGTAGCAATGAGCTTTTTGTATGGTAGCATAATGAACTTACAGTAGAGTCAAAATAAGTGCACTTCTTATTAAAAAAATATGAAGATATATAAAAACTTGCGAGTTGCAACGAAGTGGATAGCATATAAATATACTTCATGGAGATATACATGTACATGCCAACTTTCATGCTGATTGGTCAAACGTTGTTGGAGTGAAAAGCCTTTAAACATTTTTTCTCGTCCTATTTTATATATATAGATTTGTATATGTTAAACTGATGTTAAGTAAAAAACACTACAAAAAGTTTACTGAAAAATGATGCACACCTTACACAAAATCTTACCGACTTTTTTGCATCTATGCATGTTATGCATTATGCATTTTTAATTCTAAAATATAAATCAATGATCCAACTATTGAGCACTGAATTTTGTAAACAGAAATTATATTATTACTATTACAATGTTGTATTTTTGTAGCCATTAAAAATTATCAAAAAATCAAAAATTAAAATTTATAGTTTCCGCTAAAATAATAATATTAAAAAAATACAAATAAAAATAAATATAATAAAGGATAAACTGGAATCAATAAGACGGTACAATGTGACAACAATATAGTTCATGAATAATTTTTTGTTTGGCTTTTGCGGTTCACCATTGAAAATTATTATTATTATCATCATTATAGTTACGATTCACACCGAACTGATTCATTGTGAATCGATTTTGCGTTCAAACCGGCTATTCTGGATCTGAACAGCTGTTTGAAATGACCGAAAATTTTCCAACGCTATCAGAAATTTGCCAGCCCTGTTTCGATTCATAGCCGGTTCTATTGTTGAATCTACCTGAATTGATTCACATTCTACAACAACAACTGTCATTTTTCTTTGTGGTTTTTGTCCGATTCAATGTTCGATTCAACATAGAATCGATTCACGTTCAGTGTGAATGGCCTATTAGTTGGTGGGGATGTTGGTGTAAATTGTTGTTATTGTTTTATGAGACCAATGTGGTTGATTTTATTATCGTCAGTAAATACAATATCTTAATGCAGTATAAAAAAGTTATTGTATAAAAAATACTTCAAAAAAATATTGCAGAATAAACAGAAATTCCATGATGTTTTTGAATTTTCATGAGCGAAAAAACTGTTATTGTATTTCATAAATTATTTTATTCTGTTTTTCTTTGTTTATTCCCCAGTTGAGAATCGTTTATCCTTTATTTTAAATATATCAAAATTGCAATTTAATAATTTGGTTGTCTTTTTTTCAATTTGAAAATAAATATTCCTCTTATTGTTTCATTTTCCGTGCTGTTATCCTTTTTGAATAATGGTATTTTGGCTGTTGTTTTTAATGATTAACTCATAAGTCTTCCGATTAAATTTTCAGATTTTTCGTTCCTCGTTTTCATATATTTATTGAGTGAACTTGATGGGCGTTTTTCCAAAAGACTTACAAGGAGATGGGGACATTGCAATAGAATTGGTAGAGAAGAAATTTTCTGTTTGAGCTGATCAGTAAAATCTATTAGAATTTGAGATATGACAAGAAACAATAATTATACTCTTCACGGGAATGAATAGTTTTATAAGTTTGTCATGAAGTTTGTAACACACAGAAGGAGACATCGCAGACCACATAAAGAATATATTAATTTGTGATCAGCTCGATGAGACGAGTTCGTCTATCCGTCTGTATCAAAACTAGTCCCTCAGTTTTGCACATAGGTTTCTTTTTAACATACGCAGTTCATTTGTCGGAATCAGCCGAATCGGACCACTAGTGGGGTTCCCTCTATACAAGCCCACCTTTTTGGTTTTTTGACTTATTAAACTCAAATTTGGACACTATAAGTTTCTGATTTATATCCATCAACGATGTAAATTTCATGGTCCTAGGGTTACCAGCAGGGGTACCTCGCATACAAACTCACATTATATAAAGAGTATAAGTACAATAAAAATACAATGCCACTCTAACTGTGTTATTTGTTGATACTCAAAATGTGTTCTTTGTTGATACTCAAACTGTAACAGAGAGAATATAGTGATGCTAAGAAAGTAAGTTTGGATGCAACCCGGAGGAGCGTGAAGAGTATTACATCTTTGGCATAGCCAATGATAGACTTCTTTCTGGTTTTGATTCTCAATAATGCTCGGCCACATACTATACTAAGACAACCATTGGAAGAATTTAACTGCGACGTGCAACTTATTCAAAAGGTTTAGTACACATCAATACTTCTATAAGATCTCGAACAATTGATACTTCCAAAGTGATCAAATTTTTGTCCTACCTGTAAAATTGTCAAAAGTCGTAACTAATTTCCTTCCCCTTAATCACCAAATTCATTTATTTAATCGTCAATTTCTGTGTAATTATGACTCATTAATTATTTATTTTAACATATATTTTTGTAGTAATCAACAAAAACCCCTACAATTGAAACCGAACTAAATTCTTATGAAGTCTTTAGAGAATACCTCATTAAAAGAATTTGTTGTTCTTAATTTTTCATTATCCATTGATAACACAAGGCGAGTCGATTAATATGTCTGGCTTCTGAGTGTTAAATTTTGGTTTCTTCTACGTTACTCATAACACTGTGTGACAAACAAAAAAAAAAAAAAAAAAATAAATATATGTATACATTTATAACATTAATGAAAACAATTTTTTTTATTAAATTGGCCCTGCTGATCACGAAAATCTATTTGTTTTTTTTTTTAACTATACCATTTAACACGCGCCTTGGGCCAATGTCACAGAGACAGGGAGCGTAGTTCTTCTAATAATCTATGGTAGGGAAGCTTCGACTTTCGATTCAAATTAGATTCAAATACTTCAATAGAATAATTAAATATGTGATGAACTATATTTGATATAATTTTAAGATCTTCATAGTATAACAGTTACATCGGTTTGAATTTTGTGTGACAGTTTATTTCAGCAGCACTTTGCTAACTTTCTTGATTGACATCTAAAAACATGCAATGTTTTTTTATTTGATTTATAATTTTACATTTTACAACTTCTTTTTGTATACTTTCTTTTAATAAATCTATAGGAGTCACAGTATAAAGGAGGAATATATTAAGAAAGTACGAATTGGGCAAAATTGTGTAAAAGTACAATATATACATAATGTAAATTTGTCACACTAATTGAGTTATTTACTGTTGGTCATGGTTGATTGTTTGTTTATTTGTTTGTCTTTATTGTATTGTATAGAGTACTTATATTCCTGTTTCAACAAATTTAACATTCATTTGAATGACAACAGAACAAGAAAAGAGTAAATAGTAATAATACTAACTCCAAGGAAGCACAATACACAATTATGTTTTCCCATTTATTTCTTTTCTTTTTTTTAAATATTTTATATTGTATGTTTTTAGTGGTTTCTTGGTTTTTCGGTTTATTGTAGGTTTTCTATTCATTCTTACATAAATTTGCATATTTTACATTTTAGTTTATTTTGCTGTTGCTTTTATTCTTGATTATTGTCCTTTAATACAATAACAAATTAACGAGAAAAGAATTTGAAAGATAATAACAACAACAACAAAAATGAAAATAATAAAAGATAAATCAATTTTGGTCAATTGGGAGTCGGACTTGAACACAAAGGGTTCCCTACCACCGCACAAAGTTTAATACTATGTATACAAATTCGTTGGACGTAAAGCTTGTACCTTTTTATGATGTTATATACAGCCATGTATTCCATGACATGAATTCGCCGATGGTTTCGCAAACGGATTTTTTCTAAATCTCCAAAAGACACCCTCGGTATGGCATATCCAGATTTTCTTGTTGTTTTGCTTGTTGTTTCATTTTGTTGAGATTTTAAAAACGTTTTTGCAAAATTCAAATTTATACTGAAATGTTGAATTCTTTAAATGCAGATTTCAGTGGAAAACAATAAACTACAATTGTTGGTACTTTTTTAAATTTATTAACTTTACATAAGAGAGAATTTAGCCAAAACGGCTCTAAAGACACGGAAGATCTTAAATCTCCTGACCTTGATTCCGATCCCTCGACATCTTCAAAACGAATTTCATAATACATATTATAATTTTGAAATTAACAAATTTAACAATTTCCGGCATAGCTTTTCTGGTCATGCTTCCCGTTGCTAGACAGTATGAATATAAATTTCATAATATTCACAATTTAAAGTAAACAAATTTTATAATATTCGGTCTTACTTCTCGTCGCACGATAGTTTTTATATTGAAACTTTCAAAATATGGAAAATTTTGAAATAAAAGCCCAATCCCAATAATTAGGTACAATCAAACCGCAATTATTTGATATATGAAAATTATGTTAGGTTAGGGGAATTCACTCAAAGATAAAGAACCAAACCCAATACCATCATCACATTATCATCAGCATCATCATTATTTCAATTACAACATACATAAAAAAGAAATTAAAGTAAATCAAGATTTCACTTGCAGACTTTAATGAAATGAATTAAGTACACAATCCTAGCAACCAACAACCTTTAGTAAATAAATATAACTTGCACGCCATGTTGAGTTTTATTTCATTTATTTTTTCAGGGAAAACACTAAACCTTCAAGATTATTTTTATATTTTATATGTTCCTATCAAAAATTCAGATTAGTGTCAGACCAGTATCCAGTTAAATGTGTAAACTGTGAACTGAATTTAAAGTGGTGATGACGGCGGCGGTGAACTTCATAATAAAATTCATAATCAAATGAGTTGTTTAGAGCTAAAAAGAGGAACGAACGAGAAAAGTTAATAAAAAAATTGTGGGAGAGGCAACTAAGGAAAAACAACAAAAGGAAATCAAAGAAAATAAATAAGACGATAGGAGTGAGTTAAGTTGGTAGTGGCAGTGGGAGTTGAACTCGTTTGGAGTGTTTTTGTATGGATTCTCACCGCCTCATCCACTTTCACTTTATTTCTCTAGCAATCTCTTTACTATGAGAGGGTGAAGCAAGTCCTAAGCAACATAAAAGGCAAGGAGTACATCATTGCCATTGCCATGCATTCTTTTCAACCTGTTCATTCATACATTGTAGTACTATGGGAAGTAAATGAAGTACGAGTACATTGCGTTAAAGGAAACTTATCTACGTAGTTTTAACCAAAAGTAACCAAAAAATCCACAACAGAAGGACCAAGCCAGACCCGTTAGACAAATTTATGGCAAGTTATTTGCTTTCTTTTTATTTTCTGTTTATTACAATATTTTTGGTTTTGCGTTTCGTTTTGTCCTTGTTTGAATATTCCCTTTTTCGGTAGGAGCGGAGTAAAGGCTTTTGTGCATTGTAAAGTATATACTTCACTTTACTTTACTTGACTCTTGTAACCTCAACCTCATCTCATCTTCTTTATGTTTGTTAGTTGGTTGGCATTTTGTTGAGTCCCTGCCAGGGCCAAGCGTGCCTGTCTTACGAGTATTACAATTTTACGCTCTTTCCCATATCTTATTTTTTTATTTAGTTCACATCCTTTGCCTTTACCTTTGTTTCTCTTGAAGAGAAAGCAATGAAGGGAGAGAGAGCGAGAGGGAGGTTAGGAGGGAGTAAAGTAAAGACTTACGGAGTAGATGTCTGTATATTGATTCCCTACCCTATCATTACTACCTATACAGGAAATAGTTAAATTTTATGCTTTTAGATTAATTTGCTTTTTAAGATACTCTCATGATTAAACTTTTAAACACTCCTTTTGGTCCTTGGTCATCACTTCATTTAACATTCAAATTTACTCTACTCTGATCTACTCTTTTACTGTACTCCTTTCTTTTTCTCATTATATTTTCTATATCGATGGCTTGATTTGCCGTCCATCCATTCGATTTCGATTCTGATTTCTTATCATTTCCTTTCTCTATTTTTGTTTTCAAAGAGGGAGGCACTTTAGCCTCCCCCTCTACCTTTCCGTTCTTTTGTTTTTCACAAGTTGCCTTAGTTTTTATTTTCTCTTGCCCTCATTTTTCTCCTAATTCCCCTTTCTTCACATAGTTTAGCATTTATTACTTTCGGCAAGCCAAAAATGTTCTTTTATTTTACTGTTTTGTTCTTCTCCTCTTTTTCTCTTTCGGCTTTTTTTTTATTGTACAATATTTAGTTTTTTGTTTGCGATTGTTTTCTATTATCATCTTCGTCGTCTTTTTCTTTTGCTGTTCTGTTTCCTTTGCTTTGCTGCTTTGCTTCATGCATATTTCAAATTCCCTTAAAGGCACTTCAGATTTTCTTTTTCCACATCATATTTTCCTACAACTCAGTTTAGTGTTATTGTTGTTGAAAACTGCTGCGGGATTCCTTTTATTTTTGTTATTCTTGATACTGTTGCTGGTTCTGTGGTTTGCCTCCTGCTCTTGTGGCTTATTCTCTTGATAATGATGGAGATGATGAGGAATGTGTAATAAGCATGTCTACTATTTGAGTCATTTATAGTCAAATGTGTGACTTGACCTTCATCTTATCCATTATCATCATCGTCATTTATCTTCCTCAATCTTTTCTCACCAAAAGCTTTATCAACATAATTTGCTATTTGCTGTAAGTTTCTTCTGCACTTAAAGATTTCTTAAGAATCCGTATGTGATTTTATGTTTCTTGAAGAATAGTTGAATTTTTCTGGTCATTCATTCATTGAATTTTCCATTCTATAATTCTTTTCTTTTTTTCTTCTTTTATTTCTTTTCTTTCCTGCATCTTTCGTTCTTTCTACCCTGCATTCCCTCTTTTCTTGAATTTTTCATACTTTGTTTCTTGAATTTCAGTTTTTGGCTCTCTCAGCGTGTGTGAGTCTTCTTAGAAGAAAAGTATCGGAAGCCTACTATCCCCCCGGGACTTTCGCTAAATATTATGTCGGAAGGAAAATGAGATAATTTCTGCTCAAAGTCAATCTGTCCCAACTTCAATGGGTCACCTATTGTGCTGTAATGTTAGTAGATCCCGACTACAAGTCAAAAACTATGATTCCCAGTCCGGTTATGCTGTTGACCCGTCAGCTTGCGCATGTAATCGTTCAGCTGCTGTGTCCTCTCGTCACTAAACCGGGGACAGTAGAAGGGAACGTGCTGGGCATCTTTGGTGATACCGACGCAGACAGAAAAGAAAGGGTACTCCCAATGTTTTGAACGGTACAGGAAAAATTTAAAGCAACCGTGTCCACCGCTGAGTGTCTAATTCATATCAAAATTCACTTCATATTGTTTCAGCGTTATCCATGTGGGCAAGAAAGCAGAGAAAACGCCCATCGCCCTTTTTCAAACGATGTCCATCTTCTTTGCCATTCTTGGATGCTGCATCGCCGCTCATCTTCTTTGCATGATTCTGTATTGTGCATACGTTTAAGTTCACAGGCTGTTATGTTAAACGCTGGCTAGAGGTTATCACCTAAATCGCGACATCCGATACTGTCGAACGTCATATCTATGATTTCTTCTGTGTTGCGTCTGGCCATACTGGCGTCGCCCAAAGAACAATGGAGGTAGCAATCCTGGCTATCAACTTTCTCTTGCTTGCTCGTGGTTGTGTATAAAAGTGTTTTATTATCACCAAATCTATTATTAAATTCCTCTAATAAACGATATATATATATAAAAAAAAAGAACTTATTTCATATCATTTTTTTCCACATCCATATCCTTTTTCTTAATATCACTGTTGTTTTGTCTGTATTCTTTGTGTGTTGTTCCTTTCAATAACACACAATACGACGTCTACTTACCAACGTAATGTTCTATTATTCTTATCATCATTTGCTTCTTATTCCATTCCTTCTCATTCTCTTATAGTCTTTTCACATTCAGTAAAAGTTTGGGTTCTGGAGAACACAAATTGAACTCGGTGCTCTGACGACAATAATAACAGGGAAAATTACCAAATTAAGGAGTTGTTGTAGCAGTCAAAACTCTGGGTTTTAGTTGAGATCTCGATGAACCCAACTTGAACCCACTTTTAAAGTTGGTCACTCTACATACAGTAGTGCTGCCTATTTTTTGCCATTTACGGTCGTGGGCAACATTGAATAGCTGACGGTGGCACATAATATTTTTAAGTAAAATACAAATTGTTAATTTTTTTTGTAAAATGAAAAATGAAGCTGCAAGAATTAAGTGCATATACTACAAAATGTTCCAAATCTTGTGTTTTTCACAAAATTTCAGTTTTAATTTAGGCAACGTGCGCGCAAAGTTCTACGTAGGTTAGGTTAGGTTAGGTTAAGTGGCAGCCCTCGAGAGGCTCACTTAGACACAAAACAAAAAAGAGTATTGTTCATTGTGATACCAGCAAAAAGTTGACATGGCACCCCTTAGTCCGATGCGGAGAACCATTTGGATTCCGAAATGAACCTAAGTATGTGCCTAATTGGTAGAAATGATAGTTCGGTTAAGCTGGAGAGAAACCCAGAGCCTAGGTGGTTCCATCTTCTTCTGACGAGGGATGGACACTGGCACATGAGGTAAAGCACAGTCTCCTCCTCCCCCTCTTCAGAGTTGCAGCTGCGACAGAAATCGTAATGAGGAAGCCCGAGTCTGCCAGCATGTTTCCATATGACGCAATGGCCCGTTAGTACATTTATGGTCTTGCTTACTGGGGTTCTTCCGAGATTTAGCAGCTGGCCGGCTCGTTTCCTGTTCATATTAGACCAGGTTTGCCTAGATATGCTGCAAGTGCCTTCTCCTAACCAGAGAGCATTGGCTATAACTTGGTAGAATTTTCTGACAGTGAGCATCTCTGTTGCTAACGGAATACGGAATTGAATGTAGATTTCAATGGAGTTAGGTTTTAGAACAGTACCGTCCAGCCAGTCCTCCCTACTGGGGATGTGAATGGAGAACTTCCGGTTAAAGTAGGGTGAGGGACATACATAGTCGACTGTCGCGAGTGCCTTCGAGTTTTGGTGGCGGGAAGTTGGGGATTTTGTACTTCCTTATGAAGAGCATAGGCTCTGTTTGCGAAGGATTAACTGAGAAACCAAAGTCCCGACACCATTCAGAGACAATGCTAAGAGCATATGTTAATCTGTCGGACAGGGTGGAAGGAAACTTGCTGGATACCGCAATAGCAATGTCATCGGCATAAGGCATCCGGTTCGATCCAATTTACTTAGCAGGGAGTTGACTGTCAAGTTCCAGATGAGAGGAGAGAGTACGCCACCTTGCGGCGTATCGCTGTGTACGGCTCTTGTAGCGTTCACATTGCCAAGAGAAGAGGTGATGGAACGTGATTTTAACAATCGTTCAATGAATGTAATGATATTTGGGTCCAGGTTTAGACCAGACAGAGTTGAGACTACAGCGTTTGGACTTACATTGTTGAATGTACCTTCAATATTGAGGAACACGGCCAAAGTAAATTCCTTAAAGGATAGTGATTTTTCTACTTCCTCAATGAGAGACTGTAGCGTGGTTTCCACAGACCTGCCCGTAGTGTAGGCATGTTGTGATTTGGATAGAAGGTTTTGAGCGATGCTGGTCCTGATATGGACATCGATAATTCTTTCAAAGGTTTTCAGGAGGAAGGAGGAAAGACTAATGTGTCTATAATCCTTAGGCATGGTGTGTGATACTTTCCCTGCTTTGCGAAAGTTCTATGTATAACCAAAACAAAAAATAGCTGTTCTGAACACACCAGAGCACACTGTGAACGCAAAACTAGAACTCTCAACTGATTGTTGCTGATGGTTGGTGGCCTCAATTTTTCCTCTTTCAACTCTCCCTTATCCAGCCTTTAGTATCGCCATCAACTGAATTTGAAGTTTTCAGTTTCAGAAACTCAACTTGACTTTGGTCATAGCTTATGTCTATGATCATCATTATTTTGTAGACTGCTTTTACATTCATTCACCTATTTATATACTCATGTCTATTTCTAATTTGATTTACAAACAAAACAAAGAAAAATTGAAAGAAATGATTTAATTAAAGTTTGAAACAAAGAAGGAAATGAATGGAAAAACTAATCATAAAATCATGCGCTCCTTTCGTCTCGTTTAACATGGAAAATCCATTTGGTAATATTAATAATTCCCCTAAATCTTCACATTCTTGACTTTGATAACAACACTTATATGAATACTTATGGTCTTAGTTTGTGTCTCTCTTCCGTACACATCACCTTTGTTTTCTTGGCTTTAAAAAAGTTCAAAGTATGTCCTTGTTAAGCGTTACGTGCTGGTAGAAAAAGAATCATGTTGGGTGCCCAGATACACATACACATATTCATATACTTAATCAATATACAATTTAATTTTTATTTAATTTCTTTCTTATGCAACTTATTTGACTTGCATTTTACGAAAGACTTCCTGCCACCCACTTGACTTGACTAAACTTTAGTCGTGTTGTGCTGAGATGATTTCAGTTAACTTGGTTGTTAACTTGATTCAGCTCATCTCAGTTTCATTTTTACCTTAATATTTCAGAATGCTAAGTTTGAGATTTGGTTTGGTTTGACTTGGCTTGGCTTGGCTTGGGTTGAGTTCTTCTGCGGCTTTACTTTTTCATAACTTGTTTCTTTAAGATAGTATGACACAGTCTATATATGTATATACACGACAGGTAGCGGATCGGAGGATTGGAGGGCCTCATAAAAATAGACATATATAGTTTGAGAGATAAGCTTATTAAATTCCATAGGGATTTGGTGACTTCCTTTTACTCTCTCTCACACACTCTTTCGTTCTTAATTTTCATATCTACTATATGTGATGTAAATACGTGTAAGTGAGTATTAGTGTTGATGTTGTTGTTTGCAACAGAAATAGCTTTAGCTACTTATGATTTAAGGATTAAATCAACATAAATAAATGTCCAAACAAGAAACGAAGGAGCCAAGGAACCAACCAAACAACTAACTTCTTCGAGGTATGTTATAATATAATCAGACTAATGATAACTTGGTAATTTTCTTAAATCTAATTTATTATAGTTTAGATCACAATTTTTAACAGTTGTTAAACTCTTCATGCAGTGAATAGAATTGTAAGTTTGCCAAGAAGTTTTTAACATACAGAAGGAGACATCGGAGACCCCATAAAGTATTCATATTATTGATCAGGTCGATGAGACGGTTTGATGTAGCCATGCCCGTCTGTCCGTCTGTATGTATGGAACCTAGTCCATCAGTTTTTGAGTTAGATAGCTGAAATTTTGGTTTATTCTTTTTACCATATGGTACACATTTATCAGAATCAGCCGAATCAGACCACTATGAGGTGTACCTCCTATACAAACCCAAATTCAAATTAATGTTCTTATTAGAAAAACTTTTTTGTTTTTTGTCTTATCCAACTGAAATTTGGATAGTATGCGTGCCTAATATATATTCACCAACCATGTAAATGTCAAGAACCTGGATTTATTGGAACTTATAGTTCCCGAGTCACGAATACATATGAAGCCATCTACATATGACACATATTTCATAGAGTCAGCGCCATCTACATGTGACTATTGATGTATTGTAATTTCTATAACTGACTCTTCCCTAAACGTAAGTCAAATCAATAATATATGTTTTCTGCTCATTCACAGGAGCGTGAAGATTATTAAAACTTTCAAATAGCCAAAGATAACCTTCTTTCTGATTTTTATATAATTTTAAGCATCTCTTTCCAATTCACTCAAAAACTTGACTTCCTTAAATAGAAAAGACCTTTCAGTAGCAATTGTATCCAAATTTCTTATGAATTTTGTGTTCTATTCAAATTTTAATCAAATTTGATTATACCGATGAAAGCTATAGTTAAACTCGTGCCTACAGATATGGAACGGGGATGAACTGGCAATCCACAAGAGAGCACCAAAGATTGGTGAAATCTCTATTCATACAAGAATCTCAATCGGGCACCAAAGTTTTGTAATGTCTATAAAATCACTTTCCGGCTCGCAAAGAAGTAGTAGAAGCATTATTCTAGTTATTTTGTAACGTACCTCGTAGGAATACTATTACAGTTGTTACATACATTGGCGTGTATTTAGTTCTGAGTTTCTGAAGCTTTGCTGAGCATTGTAAAATATTTACGCCATTTAGATATACCCACATACGCACACGTATATACATAAATATGTATTCACATATACATAAATAAATATATGTAGACACTTGTAATTTCTTCTACAAAGTTATTGTAGTAGTTCATCTTTACACGTGGACGACAAACTGAACTGAACTGAGCCAAACTAAACTTAGTTCAGCTGGGCCTGGCTCTGCTTAGCTCAGCTAAGCATTTGCACATCACACATAAGATTTATCATATTTATGCATACTTAATGTACATATACAATACATACATACATATGTGTGTGTGTATGTTTAAACGCTCTAATGTTGACAAAGTCGTTGACACACATGCAGTTGGTCCTAATGTTTACGTTCTTGTTCTTGTTGCTAGTGCAACATCATTCACATCACAATACTGAAATCACTCAGTCACTCACCCACTGAGTCACTCACGAACTCACTGACTCAGTCACTACTTAGTGTTTAGTGCTGCTTAGAAAAAATTAAAAAAAAAAAATTTCAAAAGGGTATTTTTTCATAAAGATTTGCACCCTGAGACATATATACACACACTAGTATATGCATTAATCCATGCATATAAATGTTTGTACTTCTCCTTCACTTTTTTTTTTTTTGCACACGGAACTGTTAATAAGCATTTCTAACAACAACAATCTCACATATGCATATATAGTTGTTGTTGCTATTTTTATTTTTGTATTAGACAAATACGCTACACCTAGGCTAACACACATTTTTTAGTTAGTATGTTAGTAGATACTAAGCCAAATTATACTTTCATCTCTTCGTCACCATCATAATTATTTAACAAACTTCCCTGCCTACCTTCTACCTTCCTACTACCCTCTTTATCCTCTTCTTTTTTCACTACTTTCCTTTATACCTTACAGTCACACATTCACTCACACACTGCACACATACATTGTTTCACTCTGTTACAGTGTCAGTTTTACTGTCACTTTCTCCAACATTTACTTTTTATTGTAGTATTTCACTTTTACGTATTCTTCAATAATATCTTGTTGTCTGAATCTCAAAGCTATTTATGTCAATGTAAGCTAAATGACTACACACACACGTACGCACTAAAGTGTTCTAATGCCAAAAAATAACCTGTCAAGTTGCTTTCTTATGCATTTCACTTCTCTTTAGCCTTCTGTACTTACTTGGCAGAAAATAATAAAAATTATAAAAAAAAAGAAATACTATTTTCATTGTTACCCTACTAATTTAAATTCCACAAAAAAAAAATAAAATAAAATAAAAAAAAGCATACTTACAAGTGCAATACATCACAGTGATGTCTGTTACAAATCTTCTTCCGATTCTTTATTTCTTCATTACCACATGTGTTCTACAATATATGTTTGATCGTTTTCATACCCTACATATGTGTGTATGCATATGTACGAGGTACTTTAATTACACCATGATGTTTGGCACTACACTACAGTTATGTGTATCGAAAAGCTCATTTATCATGAGACTGCCGATAAGATAAATCCTTCTCTTATCCATGAGAGTACCATTCATTCATGCAAAAAGCAGATCAAACTCTTTTTGAAATATTCTTTTGTAGCTTTAATTTCTTCATGACTTTTATTGCATTTTTTTTTGTAAATATATTTTCACATAATGATTAGAAAGAACATAATACACAACTATGGATCGACTAAGTCAATATGTCATTTGTATATTAAAGCTCTCAGCTAAACCTTCGCATTTCATTAGATCAACAATATGTCAATAGATTTTATACTCGTATAATATTTGGTTGACTCATTTTTGATGGAAACTTTTACTTAAACAAAATTTTTCAAGCCATACCTTTTTATATACATATTATATACACAAAGGTAGAATCAATGAGACTAAAATGACATATATTTACACTAGATTTTGCAAACAATATAAATTGGCTAAAACAAAAATTTGTATGGAAGCTTTCAAATTCTTATGGCAAATGAAACCCTTTGGAGAAGCGTACTACAATTGTCCAATTGTGTGTGCAATCGATAAAGGTAGATGCTTTCTGGATATTTAAAGTTTAGATGACTTTACTTTATTTAACATAGCAGTTTCACTCTTCACTTGTTTATTTTTGTATATGTATTCTCAATATTTGTGATTGACCAGTAACTTTGCGCAAATGAGAGTATCTAGTTAATTTTAACTGAACTGAGCCAAACCACCAAACCAAATTAAGTCACTTCACTTACTCAGTACATACACAGCTCATCGTCCTTTCCATATCTCTCCCTTTGCGTATCTTTCTTAGTCTTATTATTGTTATAATTTTTTATTCTTGTTTTTACTTTTGGGTCTCTTCCATTACTTCTGAGTGAGAACGTGTCAACTTGTCTAATTACTTTGCTCACTCGTTTATACGCTCTTAGGATTCACGACAACGTTCGTTGTCTGTTTCAGTAAATGACACATACTCACACATGCACATATACGATATATACCACACATACACATATATTTTCATACATATAACATATGTATGCGTCTAATTTCACACCCAAAAATTTGTGAATATTTTTTTATATGTTTGAATGTTTTTGCTGCTTTTCCTGTTATTGTTGGTGTTAGGACTTTTTACGAAAATGTTTAGAATTTTTTACCGCATTTAAATGGGTCTCAGGGCTTAGTACAACATTTCTATCAGTTTTTTGTCTTTTCGTATACAGTACATTGCGTATGTTTTGTGACTTCATTCATTCTTTAATATCATTTTTATTCTCAATTTCATTGTTGGTTATTAAATTAATATCAAAAAATGTAAACAGAAGCTCAGCACGCTTTGCATTGCCATCATCATCAACATGATGCCTAACTCAAACCCTTCTACCCTCGGTACAGAATACACTCAGCACCTTTGGCCACTGGCCTCTCCTATCTCCTATTTGTAGTGCCATCACCATCAACATGATGCCTAACTCAAACCCCTCTATCCTCGGTACAGAATACACTCAGCACCTTTGGCCACTGGCCTCTCCTATCAAGGTATCACCATGAAATGTTATGAAAAATGTTCGTGACCCATCAATGGCGTATTAATGTGCGCTTGAGTCTTGCAGAGTATATGTTGATAAACCTTAAAGGGATGACGGCTTAAAGGGGTGGAGATGATAGGATCATGCAGTTGTTTTGTTAATGTAATAAACAATTTGAACCAAACTCTTGCTGCGTGTGCCTTTCAAACTTTGCTTCGAAGCAACTGACGAAGAAGACAAACAAGAACTAACAAACAAAATAGAAATAGATTAGAAAAGAGAAGAAAAGAAATATTTTATAATGTTAAAAAAGTAAATAAGAACTAAGTGCGTAGCCAGGTTCTTTTTCTGTACGGAGGGGGGTAGGAGGTTGGATGTTTTACGTGAAGCTGGCTACGTCGTTGAGTTGATCTTTAAAGATGAGACTATAAATGTTTTTACAAGCAAGCAAATCCATAGATCGTTAAACAGCTTAAACATATTTGTCAAAAAGCAGGCATCCTGCCTGCATGAGTGAACTTTTCTATTTGTCCTTCTTCATTACTCTTTACTTTCATTTTCGTTTTCAAAAATGTAGGCAGGCAGCTTCTTCACTTAGCGACCGGCGGCAGCTTTAACGAAAGTGCAAAATATTTGCCACTTGACGCGTTGATTTGTCAGATCTGTCAAAATCCTTGTCTTGTCTCTCAATCTCTCAGCAGGCTTCTATGTATTTGTGTGTGTATATAAATGCGACCATTTGTCAAGTGTCACACACACTGGATCGCATACACATACAAATATTCAAACTCTTAGACATCAAGCAACGTATGTTGCTTATCTGCAGCTTGACGTTTATATGACAAAGTATGTATTCTAAAAAGAGGCAAGGCAAAGACAAGAAACATGTCTCAACATTCATATACCCTTAGCACCTTTCTTCTTCTTGGACTATTAACAGGCACAAGCACACATAAGCAAAGGCACACAAAAATAAAAAATTATTCTTGTATCCTGTCAAGTATCTCTGTAGCTGATGATGCTTACAAGGGTTAAAAAAGCTTTTTTTAGCAATAAACATACAATAAATGAAAAACAATAGTGGAAGCCTAATTTTTTTTTACCATGTTAACAATATTTTGCTTGTAATAAACACATTTTCATTAAATAAAGTAATTTGACCATTTACAATATTTTATCAGTCCCACCACATCAAGTCTTACATTAAAAGGTTGTCTGACTCATAATTATCAATTGATATTACCATATATGTATCTGTATATACATACATACATATATCAACTAATATTTCTGTTTATTTTCTTTTAAATAATTGAGATGTTCATAAGCAATTGTACTCAGCCTAAGTATAAAATGATACGATCTTAATTTCATGTAACACCTTAGTGTGGTGCAGAAAGTATTTGTACAGATTGAATGGCATTTCCAGTACCAAAAAGTGTAATTGAAGATGAATTGAATTTTCAACTGATTTACATTGCCTCCTGGTCAGTTACCATAGTAGTCTGACTGAGATATTTTTTTTGACATTTTCTGAGAAATTCTGCATCCTGATTTTTTTTCATAACAATTATGATAAATTTTATAATAATCTGCGGGTAAGTAAACTGTTTAGTTTTATATTCATTTCAGAACATATCCAAACCTCTTGAACTTTTTAAGTTTTTTGATAAATTGTGTATACCTTTTGTAGTAGTAAGTATTGTAAGTAATATATGTAGGGGAGGGGGCCCAGCTGTGACGCAGGCCCAGTTGTGACGCAGCTAAATATATTTGACATGCGGTATGAGAATGACAGTTTGAGCACTGCCAATCATGTTCGTTTGACGTTCTGCAGTTTTTGGACAGACACCAACGTTAATAGTCGCATTGTGTATACGCGCACCAAACATCGTGTTGAAAATCGTGCGAAAAAGTTATTTTGAAAGTGCTGAACTGACCTCTCCTGAAAATCGTGCTGTTTTGAAGGAAAAGGGAGCAGCAAAAGCAGCCAAAGGGGCGAAGAAGCCAACACCGCAGAAGCCAACACCATTAAATCACAACAATTGGTGTGACATTCCTTTCATATTTTCTCATTTTCAGTGAATTTCTTGAGGTGCGTCACAACTGGGCCACTTTTTTTTCGGCCTAAAAAAGGTATCCTGAATAAATTTGTTCCAAAATATTTTGAGTAACTCAAATAAACATACTTTCTTTGGAAAATAGTTGCGTTTGGTTAATATTTAAATGTTAAACTTCTTAATTTTTCATTTTCCGGAACTGAGGAAAAAATTTTAATTTTTTTTAAAACCCGCGTCACAACTGGGCCCCCTCCCCTACATATATCTGAACATGAAGAATAAAAGGCAGTGTTAAAGCGAAAGTCAAATGGTGAAAATGATCGTACTAAGTATTGAGTGTGTGTCAGTAAATTACACTTTTATGTATGTGTACCAGAATTTTATATTGTTTCGTATGTTACAAAACAACATTCAAGAACCAAGACTTTTTAAAAAAGGTTAAAGTTACAACTAAATCACCATCGTCATTATTATTAACATTTTTTCTACTCGTTATGAATCATAGCTTACATCATTAACATAATCCCATCATCACCATCATTATTATTCATATTATCGTGATGGTTGTCATTTTTTTTCTAATCATCATCATCATTTTATGTTCACTGTGTTTTTTTTAAATTTTTTGTTGTTGTTTCTTGTTGGTTTTCAAAGAAAAATGATTGAAGAGCAAGCGAAAATATAATACATAACAGCAACAATAACAACATTTACAATTACAATAACAACAACAAAATTGAAATAAAGTAAAAAAATGAATATTCAGAAAGCATAAGGTTGGGTCATATGAATTAGTTATAAGGTTATAGGGCAGGCAGGTTACCATAGTGGGTATTGCCATCGCCATCTATCTACCTTCTTGGTATTCGCCCTTTTTGTTTACAAAAATACACATATGCACACATACACAAAGAGATAAACTCACACATATATAAATATATATATATATATATATGTATATTTACATACATATATGTATATTGTAGATACATATAAATATAACATATGCTCCCACATTGAGAAATACAAACACTCACAAAGCAATGTCAGTGAGTAAGTGAGTGACTGACTGAGTGTATCACTCTAGGCTGATACTACTACTACAAACCAAGTTGCTTGAGTTGCCAGGCCGGTCCTGATTTACATAGCTTAACTGGTCTAGTCTGCTTGAGTCTGGTTTGGTTGGTTCTGAATTGAATGCCTCTGACACATGATGACTGCTTTCTACTTGTGTTTTCTTGTTGTTTGCCACCAACATTCGCTTTCCATATGCTTGGGCGCTTTCACTTTTGAGTCTATCGTAATTTTATTAAGGCTTTTAACGCAAACACGCACACACACACACATACATACACTTATACTCACATACATTACACGGATTGTATATATTTACATACACACTCATATATACAGTAACTAAATTGAACATTGAAATTACCATAGTAAAAGTATAAAAAAAAATACTAATAAGAAAAATGTACCTTATTGTCGGTTAAACTAGAACATAAATTACCCTATACTAATCGCATTTGAAGGCAAATTGAATAGAAATATATTTTCCTCAATTTCACCACATATGTATAAAACTGATTCTTCATTGAAAGAATAAAAAGTTTCGTACACAAAAGTTCAAAAAATCGAATTGTATCGTCTATCGTACAATGAGGTACAATACAGTCATCACATCTTTCGTATCATTTTCATTTTATTTTAAATCAATATTGTGTTTTTCACTCATTCATTTAAAAGTTAATAATGGTGTAGAAATCATTAATTTCAGCAATAATGAATGACAGACATTTAGAATTTGACTTGGATGAATATGTTTCACTCGCAATGCTGATCAATTATCATATAGCAGAACAATCCACTACAAAACATGTCCAGTTTTCTTCAATAAATCGATCTTTCTGATGCTTATCGATTGGGATATCAACAATTAAACCATTAAGTCATTAATGTTGTAGTCAATTTGAAGGACAAACGAAAGTTCAAGCAAATCCATGCCAGACAATCAACGTAAATAACTAAAATCGATCATCCATAGATATTTATTTGTTTGACGTTTCTTTCCGGTTGACATCACATTTGTTAAAAGATAATACCTTCCGATATCTGTATCTCTGTGTATTTGTCTTTTGGGTGACGTTACAAATATGATAACGAATTTATAATACTCTCGATCTAACCATTCATCCATATGACCACAACGTATAAAAAGTGTAATATAGTACTGGAATGTTAAAAATATTATAGGTGCAGAGAATCAAATGATTTTTTTGTATACGGTACATAAATAAATACGAACATATGCATACATATGTATGTGTAAGTGTTTGTATGCATATGTTTTTATATATGTGTGTGTAATTCAAACTAGGTCGCCTACTAACATTGCTTGTTGTTAGTCAGTTACTTTCTTCTGACTCTTTGACTCTCCACTGTTTTTTTTCTCATTTTCTTTTAAGTTTAAATTCTGTCCATTTATCTATCTATTTCGTCTGTTAGTCTTTTACTTTTGGCACGTTAAATTGGCCCTTCCCATCTTCTCTTTATAATACTCATAGAACATATATGGATGGATGGGATGGAATGGAATGGACTTTTTAAAAACAGCGTCAATGACATTATTTGTTTCATGTGGACATACATGTATATAGCCTTATATACATATATATGGGTGCGATAAGCTATTCTTTTGTGTTTTTGTGTGGTTTGCATGTTTGTGCCATTACCTTATTATTTTCTAATTCATTCACTTGTTAACTAATACAAAAAAAAAAAAAAAATTGAATAAAACCTGAGAATCCTAAATACTCTCCCTTTGAGTTTAGAATTCCTTCTCCTCCTCACACTCCACTATAACTATAAATATAAACAGTCTTAAATTTATCTTTTGTAATGCTTAAGATAATTTTATCAATATATTGTTCTTCCTTACCTGTTTTTTAATCTTGCATTTTATAATGATGGATTTCATTTTCCAATATCTTTTTACTTCAACTTTCAACATTTAACAATCTCATTTTTTTTTTGTAATTCCTCTTTTGTTTTTCTTATATTTCTTATCAATTTTCTTCTACTATTGTTCTGATTATGACTTCTTGTTCTTCTGATTCTCTAATTTTTTTTGTGTAATTTATTCTTTATAATCACTTGTTATCAAATAGTCGCTTCTTTTTATTTTATTCTTACTGTCTTTCTTTCTATTTTTCTTATTGTTTTTCTTCCTGACTTTCTTACTACTTTTCTTCTTGTCTTTCTTCTTGTTTTCTGTTCATGTTTTTGGCTTTCTTTCTTTCTGTCTTCTTTCTTTAGTTCCTTCTGCCTTTCTTATTGAATTTTTATATGATCACATTTCCCCTCTAGTTTTGTTTAAATTATCCTCTTTTCACATCATCATCACCTTTTTCTACTTTGTTTACATTTATTTATTCATCGTTATTTTCCTAATTAATTTATCGTTGCTCTTTCAAATTTATTTGAGCACTATTCTTCTAACATTTACAACATATTTTGGTTTCATTCTCAATTCTCATTGTAGTCTTTACGGGAGTGAATAGTATTATAAGTTTGTCATGAAGTTTGTAACACATAGAAGGACACGGAGACCACATAAATGTAAGATTGTGAGGGTGTGAGGATGGGTGGTAGCCCCGTTGAGTTGGACTAGGTGGCAGCATGACTCGAGGATTGTCATACGTCAACGAGTCGCAGAACGAGGTGAATCAATAGTCAGTCGGTTAAGACTATAGGAATAATCAGATTTTTCCATAATCAGGTCAAAAATCTGATTATTTTTACAAAAACCACAGGGAAAAGTGACGTCACTGAGGATGTTGCTATGGTAACCAAGGTTGATAATAATCAGATTGAAAAAAAATCAATCAACTGTTGACATTGTGTTGTTGGTCACATTAGTAGTGTTGTAAATGAGCTGACAACATTTTAAGTAAAATATCAATTGTTAATTTTTTTTAATAGATTTAAATAAAATAATTGTCATGAATGAAAAAGGGGACTGCAAGAACTATTTGAATATATTTCAAAATGTTCTAAATTATGTATTTTTCACAAATATTTAGTTTTTCGCAAAAATCCACGTGTATGTATAACCAAAATAAAAAACAGCTGTTCCGAAGACAATTGTATAAAATTTGAAAAAATCTACAAAAAAAAAAAAAAAAAAATGGAAAAATATCAGTGTAAACACCTGATTAAAAATCAGGCAATTTTAAGCAGTCTACAAGAAAGGCATATAGAGAGACAAAACGATTAGATCGACAGACACGCGAGCGGATGTACTTCATCAAAATTCAATATTATTCACTAAAAAAATAAAACAAAATATTAAGTTAACGTATATAACAATGTCATTAAACATAATGCAATCCCAATAAACTTCCCATACAATCCACTATTTAAGTTAATGTTCTTATCTGAAAGAGTTCTTTGTTTTTTCACTTGTCGAACTGAAATTTGGACACTATAATTTTCTGATCCATATTCATCAACGATGTAAATTTCATGATTCTAGAGCTACCAGGAGGGAGGGAAACCTCCCATACAAACCACCATTTAAAATTTTTTTCTTATTAGTAAAAGTTCTTTATGTTTTGACTTATCGAACTGAAATTTGGACACTAATAATTTCTGATCCATGTTCATGAACCCTGTAAATATCATATCCTAGGGTTACCAGGAGGGGTACCTCCTATACAAACCCAAATTAATTGACAAACTTATAAAGAGTAAAAGTACAATAAAAGTACAGTGCCACTTAAACTGTGCTCATATTTGATACTCGAACTGTGTTCTTTGTTAATACTCAAACTGTGTTCTTTGTTGATACTCAAACTGTAACAGAGAGAATATTGTGATGCTAAGAAAGGAAGGTTGGATGCAACCCGGAGGAGCGTGAAGAGTATCACATCTTTGGCATAGCCAATGATAGACTTCTTTCTGGTTTTCATTTCCATTTCTATTCATTTCTTCTTATGATTTTCTATAAATTAAATAAAAATTACGTTGCCCCTTAAAGTAAGCAATGGAATAAATCCCCTAAGTAAAACGCATGATTGATTCATTTCATTGTTTTGTTTTGTCTTCTTTACCATTACTTCGATTATCAAATGGCATTTCCAAATTCCGTCCTACACTTTCTTACCTTTTCTTGTCTGCAATATTTTCCCTACTTATATACTCAAATATATTCTTATGTACATTGAAGTATGGTGATGATGAAGATGATTTGATGGTTTCCTCTAATGTCTTTTCTTATTGATTTATATAAATACAAATTTAATTGCTTTTATGGCCCTCTAAGCTATTTCAATCCCAATCTGAAATCAATATTATAGTCATTTAGGAGAGATACACACACACACACACACATACATATAAATAAATTGTATATAGAAGCAGACAAACTCAATATTGTTTTTTGTTCTTATTAAGTATTATGGCTGCATTATCTTTAGTCATTAGTTTTGAATACCAATTGGGATTAGAAAAATATTCAATATATACAAGATCGTATATAAACGCAGAACAAATTATTGTTGACAAATCAAATGAATAAATGAATATGGGTCAAAGTGGAAGTAAACATCATTCATTATACGAGTATCTATGATGATATATGTACATATGATTCACAGCAGATGCAAATATACATACATATATCTATCTGTCTATCTTTTTTATACATCATTCTTCCGAATATATTTATATTTATATATTTTTTGTTCCATTTATTTTTTTGTAACTATTTGTTTTGTTTGTTTCCTTTTGGTTTTAGCAAAAAAAAAAAAAAAGAAGAAGAGGCTTCCGTGTGCTGTGTGCCACTTGTTCTCGTACTCTCATTAGGTATATACTTCACTTATTGCCTACTCATGTAGTTATACACAAAACATACTGACGAAAATCAATATATTAAAATAGTTCATATAAGTATGAATATTCTGCGTACTCAGCTGTCTGTCACATCTATATTCTTATTTATTGTCCTTTCTGTTCTGTGTACCTGTCATATTTGATATCTAGAATAACATCACTATGCTGTCACTACGCTTACTTGCCCTCATTACTTCTACACTTCAGCATATTCATTCTCAATACTCAGTTCAGTTGAGTTGATATTATCTTTTTACAGTTTTTCTCTCAACAAGAAACATTAAGTTTTGGTAAACATATAATTAATTAATTACAATTTGTTCATATTGATTTCTTAATTGTTTTCAATTAAATTTGAATATTTGGAAGACAAACTGACATGCAGTCAGGCAGACAAATAGATGGAAAGATAAATAGACCGACAAAAAGATAGAATGATAGATAGTCACATGGATACAATTTGCTGATGCAAATTTTAATTGTTTTCAATTATTTAAAAGTAATTTAAACAGCAAAGAATTTTAACTATTTATTTATAAATGCAACTTTTCCTAAAGGACAATCAGTAAAAACATTAAGAAGCGGTAATATTCGCAGGACAATAATGTATACGTTAAGATACGGTAAATGTATAGTTTTGTAAACGATTGTTGATTCCTTTTGCTAACTAGAATTTAGCATTCAGACATTTGTAAGATTATTATAATTTTAAAATATTGATTATTCTCAAAGGCAGAATAATGTGACTATCACTTTTTATTGGATTTATGCATTATGTAATAATTAACAGTCAGACCTCTATAATAATAATGTTGTTATAGAAGAAATTAAATTCTTCAGCAGCTATTTCAAAGAAAGATTTAGAGGTCTTTAACTTATAGCTCAACTCATCGTCGTTTGAAAAGACTTTATCCCAACAATCTCTTTAATAGGAGATCTTAAAATTCTTTAGATGTCATAATTATCAAAGCTCATGTAAATATTCTGATGATGATATTAATACGTTATAAAAAAAATAAAAATAATACAAAAAATGTAATAATTATAATTATATTATAAATTTTTTATAATAAAAATAAATGGCAATGATTATGATGAATCCCTTCAAAAGAACAAGTTAACATCGTTAACATTTTGTTATTGCTTCGAAACAAATAAACTATAATGAATGAATAAATGAATTAGTGAATAAAAGAAAAATGGTGATGACGTTAATGACCTTTCATTACTCTTAGTAGGCATCTTAAGGAATCTAAGTACTATTTAAGCGTTAACGTAATTTGCGATAATGATGATGATACTAAGATTCTCTCTGATTGAATGAATGGAGAAAACATAAAGAAAACGAAAGACTCTTTGACATTATCCATTGACTAAGTAACAATATACAAATGTTGTATATTTGTGAATAGCATCAACATCATCACCATCACTAACAGATAATGATTATACTTATATCTATGCATATAATAAAATCGTAGGATTTGTCAGTTTCTTGTTTTGTGCAAGTATCAATTAAAAACCACTCATTTCATTCGCTATCAAATCACTGAAACACAAAAAGCTTTTTTTTGGAGCACAGCATGAACTTTATTTCATAACAATTGGACTTGCTGTTGTCGAGAAATTGGTGGATAAAATTTTGCATATAAAGCTTAGAGACATATTTTAAAATCAATCAAATCGCCTTTCTCAAATATATCAACAAAATTTACTACAATTAAAAGCGAACAGCATTACATACTAACATCACGCCGGGTTCACTAGTTCTAGAATATAAATATTAAGCATTCATCCATTTAGATGTGGTAGTAAGGCATCAGCAAAATAAGCAAAATATCAGCGAGAGAATTATTTTTTCAAAATATCTATAATAAAAGAAAAATGTTCATAGGCTACGAATTGAGATTCCATTGTATACGCTAAGGCGCCAATAAGAGCTGAGATGAATTTTAGGCCGATCTAACCACGCCCACTCCTACCACCTACAAAAAGTTCGGTAGGTACCTAGTGATTAAAACTAAAAGTATCGTCACATAATTTTAAAACATTTTAAATATAAATTAACATGATAATTATTATTAAATTAACATTATCGAAAAAATATTTTATGTTAATAAAGAAATTATTTTTGAATATGAATTGATGTTTTAATCAAAATCGCTGTCAGTGTACATAATTTTCGGCTCTTCCAGTAGGCTTAATACCTCTTTGAGTAGCTTCTTCACTTTGTTACACCACTTTCTTTCAGCAACGTAGAGACTAGACATGAAATGATCTGATGGGTCCATAGCTCTGTGAAATACATCGGTTATGTTGTGAACTCGATAACAACAGACGCTCCAATAATTTGCGATCCATGGGCCAGTATGTTATGAAGTGTTGCTGACATGGAATACCATGGATATTTTTCCATATACAGAGTTGCAGTCCTATTGTTAAAATTTTGAAATTTTTCCAAAAAAAATTCTGTAATCACTTGATAAAACTACTATTAATATGTATTGTGTGGAAATGATGAAGAACTTCGAGATTGAAATTTATGTACTTATATGAGAACACTCTGCGAGCCGTGTTGCCATCATTGGAATTCCCGTTTCCATTTTGTTTTGGTAAGCCAACAACAATTTCTATTTCATCAAATTATTTTTTTTTTAATTTTGAGCTTGCGTGCTGCCATAAATTTTTGGCCCCTCATATCTTTTATGTTCCATTTGTTTAGTCCAGTCCTATATGTTACATTCAAAACGCATTCGAAAAGTACATAGTTCATAGCCGGTGTGGGCTGCGAAAGTAATGCTCCACAAAACACAACTATTTTGTTAAACATTCCTGCTAAATATACATACACAAATACACATACAATGACATCACGATGTAGTTTTGAAATTGATTCTACCTTTCCATACTTATCCTTTTATTTTTACTCAAATAAAGCAATGTTTATCATAATCGAAAGTTAACAAAAAGTTCCCGCCAATTTGCAAATGCCAGGGCTGTCATCGATCACCTCATAAAATTAGCAGGGCAATTAAGCTAAAAAAAAAATGTATCCTAATTGGGGCGCCTGTTTATCAAATTTGTATTTATATTCCAAAAATATGTTCATAAATTATTTCGATTTTATGCCGCTGTGGGACCATTGTGCAGTGTTTAAATTAAAATCCCCACTCGTTTAAAAAAGGAAAATTTTCTAAGAAACTAAAGATGGTCAGCTGAAGGCAGGAAAAGGAGAAGAAAATTCATAATAAACATTATTAAGATTGAGATACCGAAAAGAGAATAAAGGAAAGAAAAGAGTAAAAATTTAAAAATCAATTAATTATGCATTTTGTTTTCTTCTCTAAACTTAAGTTGGTTATATATAGTAAGAACGTTAGCAGGAAGAGTTCGGGGTTGGGGTGGATTCTCTACTTCTATAACTTTATTAAGGTTGTGTGTGTTTTATAAAAGTCAAGTATCTTCTACTGTGTTGCACATCCTAACTTAAAGGGCATCGCTTAATTTTTCATGAAACTAATTAATGGATCTAAGCCATGAGCTTCTATCTTTTTTCCTTTTATCCTGCCATACATCCTTCGGTTTTTTTCTTTTCTTTTCATTTTATCCTTTATTCCTTCGTTGCTCATTCATGTACTTTACAATTCAATCAAATGTCATGAGACAACAATTAAGGGTTAATACCATCAGAACTAAGAAGTAGATAATTGTAAAAAAATTATAAGGGAGATCATGATCCTACTTGCTGCCAGATTCTCAGAATTCGTAGATGATTACAAATGTATATATATCTTGCATATTTGTTGTATATCCTCCTTTTTGAAGAGAAGTGCTAACTGTGGTTAGTTATTGGCATCGATGGTTCTTAAGTATGCATCTAATCTGCAGGGTGAGACTCAATGAATATTTAACACACTCCAACTTCTTCTCCACTTTGTCGTTTTGTTGGCTCTCATTTAATCCGTTAATTTCTAACTTTCCTTGATATAAAATACTTTGATTCCTGTAATCTGCTCTATCTTCTTGTTCATTCTTTTAGTGTGAAAATGAGTGTCGTTTTTTCTCATTATTTTAGCTTTTTTCTGATTTTCCTTTTTTCCTTATTTATGTATTTACAATTTTTACTTTTATACATTTCCGGCTCATTGAATCTATCGATGGTGATGGTGCTGTGATGCTACTATTTCCTATCATCCTGATGGTATTCATCCTGACTGAGTTCAAAACCAAACTGCGTAACCCGTACACTCAGACTATGACTCTGATTAAGACTGAGGACACCAAATGCATTTCACAGATGTTCATGCGTCGGAATCGCGATGACGACGACGTGGATAAGGAGGATGAAATGAAAAATGTCGTTACTGGAAATTGATAGCCACGCGTAAGATGAAAGAATAAAAGAATTGACTTGAGAGGAAATAGAGGAAAAATCAACATGGAGCAAAAGGTTTTAACTTTATACATTACTCCACTCCACTTTGCTCTGTTCGTATGTGTCCTCTTCTTTAAGCCTCTTGTTCCGTGATCCTTACCACTCACATGGCTTTCCAATCCTTTAGGATTGCCTCATGCGTGAAACTGTTGGTTAAATGTTTCTTTTGTTTGTGTTGGCACTGCTGCTGTTATTGTCGATAGATGAATATGAATATTAGAAACTGAAATCTATTTTGTATCCACACATTTCTACACAATAAGTATACTTGTGTCGTATTGATAAGAAGAACTAACTTCCTTTTTGAAGAGACCAAACGTAGATTCAAACTTTGTTTCGGTTTCTGTTTTTCGTTTTCAACGTTTCCGGGCTTAGAGAAAAAACACAAAAAAAAAAAAATTGAAAAAAAAAAAGAAAAGCGTCATCGTCATTATTGAAAATTTAATCAAAATCATGGCTATTTCATTATTGTTCTGACTCAATTTCTCTATTTCACTATTCATGATGTTCACATTGATGTCTCCTTCATTTTCATATTCTCCTTGGAACTATATCTCATGGATGTATGCAAGTTTCTTTTTCTTGTTGGCTTTTCTATTTTTATACTCTTCACGGGAGTGAATAGTATTATAAGTTTGTCATGACGTTTGCAACACACAGAAGGAGACATCGCAGACCACTTAATTAATATTTGTGATCAGCTCGATGAGACGATTTAGCCTTGTCAGTCTGTCCGTCTCTCCGTCTGTGTGTATGCAAACTAGTCACTCAATTTTTGAGCCAGAGAGCTGAAATTAGGTTTCCTTTTACCATACGCTGCATATTTGTCGGAATCAGCCGAATCGAACTACTAGGGGGGATACCTCCCATACAAACCACCCTTTAAATTAATGTTCTTTTAAGAAGAAATTTTGTGTTTTTTAACATATCGAACTTAAATTTGGACACCATAGGTTTCTGATCCATATCCATCAACCGTGTAAATTTCATGACCCTTGGGTTACCAGGAGTGGTACTTCCCATACAAAACCAAATTAAATGAGAAAAGAATAAAAGTACAATAAAATTGCCACTCAAACTGATGTGATGCTTAGAAAGGAAGGTTGGATGCAACTCGGAGGAGCGTGAAGAGTATTACATCTTTGGCATAGCCAATGATAGCCTACTTTCTTGTTTCTCTTAGTTAAACTCATTCATTGTAGTTTTTTTCTCTAGTCATTTCGTATTTATCTTTAATTTTGTCAACGCCCAATGGAGCCCAAAACATGTATTCAAAATGGCAGTCAGCCTCACAAAAGCAGCACAAAACATTAAATTGAAAGAAGAAGTAGAACTACGTTATGAAAGACAGTGTAAATGTTGTCAAAGTTCTTCCTTTCTTCTGATCGCTTCTTTTATTCTTTCCATATCCCGTCTATTTTTTTTCTTTTTTGATTAGTACAAAAAATACAATAGAATAAAATCCCTAGCAGCACACAAACTTAAAGTACAAAATGTGTAGTTTTAAATTAAATATTAAATGACAATGGAAAGAATATAACAACAAAACATATATTATCACTATCATTATCATCGTTAATATTATCATTAATATCATTATAATCATCATAGAGAAAACTAATTTCATAAATGATGACATTAACTCAGTGCCGTAATCCTTATAATGACACAAATTGAATTAACAGATACTTCGAATCTCACCACATATACATACTTTACTTAGACAAATGTATCTGTTTCCCTTTTTCACACACACACACACACACACACACACACGTAGATACAAACAGAATCATGGCAATGTTAAGAGGAATGGTGATGGGTTGGTGATAGAATGGGGTGTATGAATATCATCACCATGAAGTGAAGCACAGAAGTCATTAATGCGAGAGATGCCAGTTGGATCAACTTTGATGTATAGACACTGACAGACAGACACAGGATAATGAGTCCCGAGTAAAAAACAAAAACGACTATACAAAAATTAGATGTAATGAATATCAACCTAGCCTTCTACCAACCTATCTACCTTTGAGATATACTTGTGTGTAAAAGATACAATACAATAGAAAAAACATGGGAAAACAAAAACTAAAACAACACAAAGGATACTTAGATATTGATAATTATGATGTGTTAAATAGTAAAGGTATTTTGAAAAACATTTTGAAATTAAAGTCAACATATTGTTGAAAATTGTGTATTTTAGGCGCAAATAATATAATTATATATTTTTTATTAGCAGAAAGTTCATCGGCGTTACCCTTAAAAAAAAAAATAATAATAATAGTACTAATAATATACAAAAATACTTGGTTCACTAACAAAAATCACAATTCTATTTCTTTCAATTTCTATGGGATGTCCTCCTCTTCCACAGATTTACATCCATTCGATTCGTTCTCAAAATCAGTCCTTTAGTAATCATCGTAATATATTTCTTTTTTTATTATATTCATCTGCATACTCTTCTACTTCTTCTTTTCATCACAACCAGAGATACGCATCAGCACCTTGGCAGCAATTGCCGATCGCTGCAATTCGTTTTGTCGTAACACAGCCTCCTTCTTAGACTCGGGGCCTCTGACCGAGTAAGCCTCACTCCTACTGGCGTACTCGGCAGATGTTTCCCCGGAAGCAGTATTTTCTTTTCTTCTTCCTCCTCTGCCTCTGAAAATGGGTAATGAAAATGGTCTCGAACCGTTGGATGTCGAATTGGTCGGACTATTTCCGTTTCCTCTAATCTATCGGCAATTTTATTCTATATGTGTTGCCAAATCACATTCATTTTGAATTGATTTAACAATCTGATAGCAAGACTTTCACCTACTGCATTTACATGGGTACAGTTCAATGTCACATTCTTTGACAAATCTGATTCCACAGAGAGTTTCAGTAGAGCATATTGCAAATTACGATGGCTTAATGTGTATCATTCCTGGGTATCCACTATTACGAGCGCAGTATTATTCACTTTGTCGTAACGATATGCAATTGACATAACTTTGTATGTTTGTTTTCATGCCTATCACATCATTTTGTAAACGTATGTTGTCCGATGACTCCTTTTTAAACTAAATTTTTCATCATAGACTCTTCCCAAGACTAAGCTTTTAATGACGTACATATTAAATGAAGGACAAAATTGTTTCGCAAGTCGATGCGGTCCACAGTTAAGAACCGCTGACTCTTAGCGTAAATACAATATATTGAAATAACGAGCCATAAGGACATACAGTTTAATATGAAATGATAGCAAATGTTGCAAATCTCTTACAAATCCCCAAATAGTGAAACGGAATACCAAACAACTGTGACTGGAATTTATATAAAGAAGATAAGAAAAGGAAAGTGGAGTAGAGAAGAGTAGAGAAAAGAATATAATAGAACAGAAATGAAAAGAAAAGAAAATCATTGTTGAGTAGACTAGAGTAGATTAAGGTTTGATAATGGTATGGCTTAAAAAGTTTATGAACCACTGGTTTGGTAGTATAGGAGAAGCAGCAGGAATAAGTATAACAGCTTTGCAAAGACAAGCGTGTAACTTAAGTTATTTTTAAAAGCCTTTCACATTTTTATATTGCTGTTACTCCTCAACTTAACTTGAGTCTCAACTCAAAGCAACTCAACTTAGCACAAGGCTCAACTTTTGTTGACTTCTTCTACTCTTAAGCACCCAAATGTGATATTGAATCTAGGGAATCTATTTCTTTCTCTCTCTCTCTCTCTCTCTCATTTTCTCTGCCTCTTTCCAACTCTCTGCTTTTAAATGAGAAATGTAAAAGAAGGAAAAGGTTATTTAGTAGATTCTTCAAGAGTAAAGTGAAGTGAAGTGCAAAAGTAATTTAAGTGTTTTTTGGCAAATTTCATTTTGTGGTAACACATGTCAAACCTCATACAAACAAACAGATACACGCTCACCAGAGATGTGCATAAACACGAATAAAACGCGTTCATGAACATTTTGAAAATAATGAGCAAAGAAAGATTTGTTGCCACTATCGCTCTCAAGTGACAACCATCAACCCAACTATCAAAAGCAAAGATATTCTAGATTGAAGATTGAAAACTGTAACCAATTTGAAAAGATTTTTTTTTAAGAAGGCATTTAAGATTTGTGGAGATTTTTGGAAGAAACTTATACTAAACAATTGAAAAATTGGATGGTTGCTTATTTGGTTACTTGAATACAGAAAATTCGTGCTGCTGCTGAGCTCAACAGAAGAACGAATATATGGAAGAAATGGAGAATAATCAGACAAAAATAAATGTCATGAAGGATAGATATATGAAGAATGTAAGGTAAAACTGCATACGCAGAGATAAGAAGAGCAAGAACAATGAGCCATTACTTGCAATATGGACAAAATATGGTCGGTCACATGAATGGGGGAGTAACAGAAATATTGTTGGCAAAATGTCAAATTAAAGGAAAACAAAATAAAAGAAAAGAAAGAATGGATAAACGAACGAATGAACGAAAGCAAGCAACGATGTTAAGTTGTCGAACGCGGCCTGATATCCTTGTGTTGCATGTCACACATATCATTGTTATTGTTTCCCTTACTCACCTCACTCTGTGTCACTTCCACTCAACCTCCTCTTAGTATTGTTTCAATTTAACTCTCTTCTCCTCTTAGTCCCATCTTTGTGACTTTTGTGACGCACACTGTACGCATTTAGAACAACTGTGATTGCCGCTGTTTCTTCCTTTTCACATTCCTTTTCACATTTTCACTTCCGTTTAAGTTTGCTATTCTGTGTTCAGTACTACTCTGTTTTGTTGTATTCCTTCGTTTCGTTTTATTTAATCATTTTTCCTTTCTTTTCTCTCGTTTTTCCTTCCATTTTTCTGTATTTTTGTATATAGTCATTTCCGGCGCAATGTTTTTCAGTTTTCAGTGTCGCAAATAAAAATGACGTTACTTGGTTTTTAGCGATTTAACAACTACAACTGAAACATCAACACCAACAAAAACAAAGACTTAGGCAAACGTTTTGTAGGTGGCGGTAGGAGTTTATATTTTGTGCGGAGTGTAGAATTCTCGCCTTGTCTACTGGCGTGCTGTTAAGTGAGCAGAAAAATGAATGAAATCGTTAGAAAATATTCACGTGTCAAAGACATCAACATCAGCAGATTTGTCTGCTTGCTTTGTGATTTAATTTTTCTATCCTTCCAAGAACATTTTAATGTAAACGAAGAAAAAAGAAATGAGCAATGCGAAAAGAAAGTAAATTAAGAGAAAAAGAGACAGGAGAAGTATTCATTTCATTTGATGTAAAGAATTATTGGAAATGTTTCACTTAACCCCTATTGGCTTCTGCAACTTAAAATGACATTTTAGGAGCAGTAAGCTCAGAAGTGGGGAACAACCATCGAAGGAGGATGCCAGCCAAATAGTTGAATTTAATCACACGTGAAAGGAAAAATAAACACAATAAATAATGAAAATACGCGTAAATCGGATTAAATAACAAAATAAAAGAAAAAGAAAATCATCGTGTAAAATTGACACACGCCACGCCACACACACTTGCTTTGACAAGACTTTAACATGAAACCTATGTGGAGTCGCACATAATAGTATGTATATTATTCATAGAAACAAGGACTAGAAAGGATGTATGAAAAAGTGAGGAAATATATTAAATATGGTTGCCGTCGTCGGACATCGGTCATCATAAGTGAGAATATGTGAGAAATGTGTGAAGAAAAAAGAGAAATAAGGATAAAAATAGAAAAAAAAAAAGCGAAAACAAACAACGTCAAAGGATATTAGAAAAGTTATCAAGAGAGAATTAAACAAGAGAAAAAAAAAAACTACAAAAAGCAGAAAAGCAAAAAACAAAAAGGCTGACCAAGAAGGTCAAAGAAGAACGAAATACATGCATGCTATATATATAAAATAAAATGTATATACAATATATAGAATTATAGAAAAAATGGGAAAAATAAAATTATTAGATTAAAAGAAAGACTAAAAACAAATACAGAAAGAACCCGTACACATTCTTACATAGAAAAAGGGTGCATAGGAAGGATGGAAGAAGGGAGAACATGAAGGGTAGCTGAAGAAAAAACCAATGAATTGGACATGATCAACAACAACCACAACAAAAGTCTTTTACAAAATGGGAAATGAACATAAAAAAAATTAATTTCAGAATTAAAAAAAAAATAACACAAACATATCCCCAGCAAGACATGCATCAGAACATATAAACCATACTCCAAAACCTTGTGACAATTGTTGGAACTGAAATAAATTTTCTTAAATAAGCATGAAATGGAACAGATATGAAGATAGACAGAAAATACAGAAGGACAACAAAAGAAGCCACATCATTGCACATTATTACGTGAGATATTGTTGCAATATCTTTCCAAATGTAATCCCATTCTCCATTCTATATTTGCTCGTCTTTCTCATCATTATGCCACATTCATACTGTTTGTTCTTATCTGTAATTGTAATGTGGAAAAAATTGCATTGGAGTACAGTGCAGTAATTAAAGTGTTCCAAATAAGCGCACACATAATAAATTAAATACATATATAAGCAAAGTTCCTTCTACGTACAATTTTTTTTTTCTATTTTACTTATACTCGTATATCCGTAAAATCGTCCAACCTCCATCCTTTCTATCACTTCTCTGTTCTGTTATATTCTGTTCTGTGATTGTGACTATGTTTTTTACGAACAATTTAGCAAAGTGTCGCGCTCGCATCTACTTAATTATTTTTAAGTGTTTTCCCTTCATTTTGTTGCATTCTTTCTCTTGTCTGTCCCTCATCTTACCTACCGATTTGATCATGGTCGTAGCGAGGGAGCAGGGACGGTCCGCCCCCATTCTGGACCTAGACTGCGGTTATTTGAGGCAACGAATGAAGTACTACTAAATGCTGGGCGTTGTAAGTAAATTTCTGATTTTCCCCCCTAGATGAAAGCTGGGTGGACACCTATGCATTTGTTGGTGTGATGGCGCCCTTCATTCTGTCATAATTTTACTTTTTTGTTTTGGTTTTTACTGTTCTGACTTTTGGTTCTTTTCCCTATATATTTTGGAATTTTGATACTTTTTTTTGCCTTCTATTCCTTCCCATAACAGTGAGTTTAGTACTAAATATTTTGGCCAAAAGTATACTACAAGAGTACAACAAAGCTTTAGTAAGGAAATCTTGGAAAACCAACTAAACAATCTAGGTTATTTTTGTTAAGTTCTTGTCCTTAGTTTTTGAAATATAATACTGAGAATTACAGTACGAGATCTCCACAATTTTGAATGTTGTGATGGTAGTTTTCTTTTGAGTTGAATTCTGAAGACATTCTGGCTATTATGAAATAAAAATTTTGTCTTGGATGAAAGAAATGTAGAGAAATAAACTAGTTGATTTGCGTGTTTCAGATCTCCACAGCATATGTAAGTGAAGTTATACCGTATTCTGCCTAGCGCTAGCTCAACTGTTATTTGAGGAACTGCTTATTACACAAAGCACAAGAAGATACAAAATTACACAAGCAGAAAAATTTTAAATCTAAATTTTCGATCTTGGCTTAATATTTAACTTGTGTGGTAATTAAAGCCAAACGGCCATCGTATGCGCCGCCAATTCGGCCAATGAGCTGAAGCACATATTGATATTGATCTTGATTTTCCATACAAAATTTTGTTCAGAGATGAAGCACATTTTTGGTTGAATGGGTACGTGAATAAGCAAAATTGTCGCATTTGGAGTGAAGATAATCCACAAGCTTTTTTCGAAACACCATCCACAGCGAAAAGTGGTTAAAATTGGACTTCCAGATTGCGCCCTGTACGCGCCAGCCTTTGCGGCCGCATGGCCAAAACAAAACTAAACATTAATGTCATAAAATTATCTATCTGTTATCCTGTTTAATTTATATTCAAAATATTTAACATTGTTTTATTTTAATTTGAAGTTGTGCAACTCTAAAAAACAACACCCTTTACAAAGTAGTTGCAAGTTGCGGTGTTTTTACTTCTACACCATAGTGATCGGTAGAGAAAAGATTGAGTCCTTTTCAATTATCATAAGTCAAACTAAGATACTAACTTTGTATTAATGTTGTTAATGATCCAAGTTAATAATGAATTTATGTCAAAAATGTAGACGGAAGGTGGAAATATGTTTAAATACAATATCTTTGCAAAGAAGTTTAGTCACCTTTTTGAACGACCCTCTCCCCTTGTTGACATAACCGCACCATAACAAAATTCCTCTTATAGGCACATTCTGTATTTTCAGAATATATAAATTACGTGGCGCTACGACTTTTGACTCACGAGATATATTAAAAACAAAAGCAACAAATTTATTTATATTTCTGAAAGAGCGCTAGACTGTGACATGCATTCCCTTTATAAATCGTTTTCACATTAAAAATTATCAAAATACAAATATTTTTAAACTTATGGAAAAAATGTGTTTTAAAACAACTTTGACCAAAATAAAAAAAAAGATTAAAAATAATTTTAACCAAGATTTGGCATCCCAATGTTAAGACGAATGAATGTTGTAAAGCAATAAAATCAAATAATACAAATATAACAAATACAGAAATTTAATAAAAGAAATGACAGACTTTGACTTGTACTTATACATCAAACAAAAAAAAATTACCAAAAAAATCTAAATTCTTTACTGAGCGAAATAAGTTGGACCAGACCATGAAAAAAATGCATTTTATTTATATGTAATTTGATGATTTGGAGATTCCAATGATGTATTCAATCTTATGGAAAATATGTATTTTAAAACAACTTTGATCAAATTGAACAAAAAAATAAAAATACAGAAATACTTCAATGAAATTATAACCAAGATTTGGCATCCCAATGTTAAGACGAATGAATGTTGTAAAGCAATAAAATCAAATAATACAAATATAACAAATACAGAAATTTAATAAAAGAAATGACAGACTTTGACTTGTACTTATACATCAAACAAAAAAAATTACCAAAAAAATCTAAAATCTTTACTGAGCGAAATAAGCTGGACCAGACCATGAAAAAAAAATGCATTTTATTTATATGTAATTTGATGATTTGGAGATTCCAATGATGTATTCAATCTTATGTAAAAAATGTATTTTAAAACAACTTTGATCAAATTGAACAAAAAAATAAAAATACAGAAATACTTCAATGAAATTATAACCAAGATTTGGCATCCCAATGTTAAGACGAATGAATGTTGTAAAGCAATAAAATCAAATAATACAAATATAACAAATACAGAAATTTAATAAAAGAAATGACAGACTTTGACTTGTACTTATACATCAAACAAAAAAAATTACCAAAAAAATCTAAATTCTTTACTGAGCGAAATAAGTTGGACCAGACTATGAAAAAAATGCATTTTATTTATCTGTAATTTGATGATTTGGAGATTCCAATGATGTATTCAATCTTATGTAAAAAATGTATTTTAAAACAACTTTGATCAAATTGAACAAAAAAATAAAAATACAGAAATACGGAAATACTTCAATGAAATTATAACCAAGATTTGGCATCCCAATGTTAAGACGAATGAATGTTGTAAAGCAATAAAATCAAATAATACAAATATAACAAATACAGAAATTTAATAAAAGAAATGACAGACTTTGACTTGTACTAATACATCAAACAAAAAAAATTACCAAAAAAATCTAAAATCTTTACTGAGCGAAATAAGCTGGACCAGACCATGAAAAAAAAAATGCATTTTATTTATATGTAATTTGATGATTTGGAGATTCCAATGATGTATTCAATCTTATGTAAAAAATGTATTTTAAAACAACTTTGATTAAATTGAACAAAAAAATAAAAATACAGAAATACGGAAATACTTCAATGAAATTATAACCAAGATTTGGCATCCCAATGTTAAGACGAATGAATGTTGTAAAGCAATAAAATCAAATAATACAAATATAACAAATACAGAAATTTAATAAAAGAAATGACAGACTTTGACTTGTACTTATACATCAAACAAACAATTACCAAAAAAATCTAAAATCTTTTCCAAGCGAAATAAGCTGGACCAGACCATGAAAAGAAAAGACACATTATTTTATAAAATTTGATGATTTGGGGATTTGCGTATTACAATATCATTTAGAAAGTCAGCTGCTCTGACTAACAATTTATAACACGAAATATCCCAAATAAAACGTCTCTTGATATTTTTATCATTATATAAAAAAAATAATGGGTAAAATTACTAAAACACAATTTTTTTTTAAATATTTGATATGTGAATGAATAAAACTTTAAAATAATTAACAATTTAATAAGTAAATAAATAAATAATAAATAACCGATATAAAAATTCGCAAAATTACAAAACCCATCATATCATACGAAAATAAATTCAATTTTAATTTAATATCAAACTACAATAACTAGCTAAGGAATTTTCCTTGAAGATACTTGCTACTTCATTATTGATTGATAAATAAATACAAATGTAATTGTTGTAAAAGACTTCTCTTTATATTGATTTTAAAATAATTTATATATTTCACCTTACTGTCCAGGTTGAGCTTCACCTTATCGAGCAGCTTTGATTAATGTACAAAACAAAATTTTCTTACTCCTTCCTACTGATGTCTGATGAACCGATCTAGCCGATCAGTGGTTACCCTTGTGATGACCATCCGTAGATGACTTGAACTTATAGTCCGTTATCCTTGCAGATGACTATGGAGTGGACGTTGTATTTTAGAAGTAGCTCCTTGGAGATAGGCATCATCGCATATTTCTGCAATCATGCATTTGATGCTTTTTCTTTCGCAAAAAAGTCATAAGTTTGCTCAATTTCCTTTTGGCTATTGGCGCATTGTGAAAATTAACTTTCTGCCAACTTGTGCCAAAATGTCATAATGTAAAATTACTGCAAAAAATCTGTATTTAATCGTGTAACTAATACTTTTTGAGGGTTTTCTACGTATATTTTAAATGACAAAAATTATAACCCTGTTGTAATGCAACAATCGATAATTAAATAAAACTCAGGCCTCAGGGGATCATTGTAAATGAAACAGCTTTTCACGTCTCCCTTAAAAAACATTTTTGATTTTACCATTCGCCGGATTATTTTCATGCAGGAAAAAGAAGAAAATAACAATTCACATATTCCAGGTAAGACCAAATCCAACATTTTCAAATAACATTACATTGCAAAAATTTAACCTTATATGGGCGGTAAGGGTGGTCGTAGTCGGATTAGTCAGAAACTTTGTCTTATTACTAAATACTTGTTGCCTATCAAAATTTGCCAAGTAACAATTGTGTTACCACACTCTAGAGCAGAGTGCAGCACAAAAATGCAAATTATATCAAATACTAGCGTAGGACGGCGCGTGTTGCTACGTGATGTGAATGCGTGATTTTTGTAGTCATTGTTCCTTTCTCGCTCTCATTTTGCCCACGCAAATTTGTTTAATTTTTTTCTACTAACGAAAGCAAGCATGTTTTTGTGTTTGTTTATTCTCGTTGTTTTTTCTTGCATGTTATTGTTGTTTTCGAATGTTTTCGCTTCGATAGAGAAGTATATAGATTTGCGCCATCTACCGTTAAACTTTAAAACATACAATAATTGAACAAACAGAAACGGAGTTCTATAGCAATGAGCTTTTTGTATTCAGGCATAATGAATTTATAGTAGAGTCAAATTGCACTTCTCATTAAGAAAAATATGAAAATATATAAAAACTTGCGAGTTGCAACAAAGTGGATAGCATAGAAACATTCTCATGAAGAAATACATATACATGGCAACTTTCATGCTGGTCGGCCAAACGTCGTTTGAGTTCATTGCCGTTAAACATATTTTCTCGTATATATAGATATATTGTAGAAGTTTAAATATTTTCATACAATATTATTAAGAAGTTAACAAAACTAAAACTAATTTAAGAGCAAGGAACTTTCGAGAAGTTTATTATTTTTTATTTTTTTTATACGTGGCTGCTATTTATGCGGTTTGCATAATATTCTTTTTTATTTATTCCCATCTATGGACGATGTTTAAGCTTTTAGATTTCTATTAATAATTTGCGAAATTGAAATTATCATAGCGATTTTTGTTCCATTAAATTCTTATGTTCTATATAATTTGTGTTCATCTGCCTTCTTTAGTTTTAAATTTAATAATATTTGCCAATGTTCTTTTCTAAGTTTAATTCTTATTTTTTAATTATGTTTTTTCAATATTTATTATTTTATTATTAGTTCCCTTGTGTTAAAAATGTCAATTTGAAAAAGAAGGTTGGAAATATTTAAGGATCATCATCATCATGGAAATTCTTCCAGATTCATCTTAATTTTTTTTTTTATTTTGGTTTGCTTTTTGGTTATATACATATTATTCGATGGATATAATTGCTGACTATCATTATGGATACTCATAATATTTTTTGATTGACAATATTGGCATTTCTGGTTCTTCCCTATTTTCAAAATACTCTGAAATTCATTTGTTTTTTGCTTGTGTATCTTTTTTTTTTAATTTGTCTTTTAATATAAATTTTATAATAATGCTGATATCGTACAAATAAATTAAAAAGCTGTAAGGAAAACATTGTAAATATTTGTCGAAATTGTATCTGATATCTTCGACCGAATCTACTGATTTCGTTTGATATTATATGATATCTGAAGATATTGGTAAATTGTAGTATTCAGAGCAGCATCAACTATCCTAACCAGAAACTTACATTAGAATCTCTGAAGTATCTTAAAGTTGGAATACTATGCAAACCCCCATGTCTGAATTCCATATGTTCAAATAGGTTTTAGTAGACAATTGTTGTACAGAGAAAGTTTAGATTTAGAAGATACCAAGAAAATATTCTCCCACTCTCACTAGTAAGTTGCATCAGTAGCTCAGAATGAACTTGGAGCAATCTGATGGTAGTTTGAGTCTACTTTTTCGACAATACACAAATGTATCTCTTTTAATCCATTTGTATAAACTTTGTTGTTGTAGTTGTAATTGTTTCGATGCTATGCAGCTAATAAACAAAGTTGTTTTTGAAAGCTAAAAGCTTCTGTCCTTCAATTTTGGAAAGGAAAGAGGCGCCACAGCCGCATCATCAAACGGCAGCAACATGTAACTCAATTAAAAGATGCGCCGCAGTGACAAGGTAACAACTACTAAGACAAGCAACTTGCTAAGCTCACAAAAATCCACACACACACATTTACATTAAACCATTAAATTGTGTATCTATGTGATGTTGCTTCTACATGGTGCGTTGGGGCAAATTGACTTCCATGTGAATGTTTGAAGTTGCCGATGGCATTTGTTACACAGACTAGATTCAATGTTGATGTTGATGGTTATGGTGATGCTGATGGTGATGATGCTGTTAAGATAGTTCATCCTTGCAGTTTTTATACTGTTGAGTCCTGTGATTTCCCTCTCTGGCGATGCAACGCGCTTAAGTTTATTTTGCCTTTGGCGTGACTGCGGCACTTCTTACTGCATTAAACTGCTGCCATGGAAAACCACTCAAGAGGATCAAAATGAATGAAGACTTAGTCGGTGACTCAAAGCTAAAAAATAACCAGATGAGGTTTCGTAAAAAGCCAAATATTGTGAAAATAGATAAATGAAAAAATAAAATTGCAGGGCATCCAATTTGTTTCGCTTTAATGCGTTTTCAAGTTTTTTGTGTGTTTTTTGAATTTTATTTTACCAAATATAAACACATACATGTGAAATATACACACAAGCATAAATATGTATGTATATACATACACAATATTATTTGTGTTAAGACCCTGAAAGTCTTTGTGATCCTTTTACGATTTGGTGACTTATTCAACTGCAACTCAAGCAATTCTATAAACTCTCTCCCTCCCTTATTATTAAAAATATAGCATTATTGTGTAAAGAACTAACAACTTCATATACACATTGAAAGCATCTATATAGAAACATAAAGATCCATTTTGATATCACAAAGAGCTTTCCACAGAGTCCTTCATTTCTAAGCCACCTTGAGGTCTCAATAAAAGCCGCCCTATGAAGCTTCCAGTTCACCAGCTCAGTTGTAGTCTAGCGCTTTCCATTCCAATAGATTTTGATCACATTTGTCTACTAGTTGAACAATTTGAGGTGTACCAAATAAATAATAAAATATCTATAAAATTTACTCTCACACATTAAAACAAAAACAAAAATAACTCAAAACTTAGGAATTGCTCACATGTTGATTTGGTAATGATGTTGATTAATAGTGGCTTTACAGTGGCTCGTATCACGGGAATTCGGTTTTGTACTTTACAGTGCTGTTTGAGCATCACAAACAGGTGTTTTTTGTTTTGATTATGTGTGGCGCGCAACAAAAATGGAAGAAGAAGACACCTGCCATTCAAAAAAACGACGAAATTATCAAAATGCTGCCAAATTACACGGAAAAATTGCCCAACATTGCTTAGAAGTAACCGAGCGTATCAATTTGAGATTAGAATCTCTCATTCGAATCACAACTACAACAACAACCCCTCAATTTTGTCATATTCCCTATTGTCGTTGTCAAATGGAACTCGAATCAATAGTCGCATCTTCATAAATTCGAATCTTAGCTCACTGTAAAGCCACTATTATATATCTTACTAGCTTTCCCGGCGTGCTTTGCTACGCTTCCGACGTGATGTAGGTACGTCATGCTATTTTTTTTTAAATTTAGTACATTGCGCATTAATTGAAATATTTTTGAAAAATCAGACGAATCAAATATTAATATTCAGATAATTTCCTGCTATATTTGACAAGGGTGACTTGATTAATTTTAAAATATGTCTCTAAGATTTGTATGCAAACCAATTTCTCGACAATAACAAGTTCGATTCGCACCAAACTGATTTACTGAAACACTCTCAAGACTATGCTAGAGATGCCCTTAAAATTTCATCAAAATCGGTTCAGCAGTTTCAGAATCTATACGAGACTTACATATATGTAAACATACATTCAATTTTATATATATAGATATATATATAGATTTATTACAGAGGCATGAATTTGCTGTACACTATCTGCGTATAAAATGAAACCAAAAAAAGTGCTCATGCATCGAGCATCTACAATAATATTTTCCAGCAATTTTTCAATAATTTTCCTATGACTCCCTCCTTCGCCCATCGACCATATTTACCTTCATTTATTAACATTATGAAAATAACATAAGAAAATGAAGAAAAATATAATGAAAGAATAACAAAATAGCAACTGGAAGATCCTGAGAACCGAAGGGTATGGGGTATAAAATGGTGATACATGGTGATACATGATGGTAAGTAATACTTAGGTGATATACCCTGAAGCCATCATCATCATCAATACATGATGCATTACTACATAGCTCTATATGTGTGTGCCACAATATCCACGAATGATTTTCTGTGTCGCAGCAACAAGCATTTCGTTGTTATTGTATCAATTTAAACGATTCAACTTTTGCTGCATTTTGATGCATGTCTGACAACAGTTCAGTATAGCTCAGTTCAGCTCAGTTTAGTTGAATCCAATTCAGCTTATCTCATTTCAGAGCAGTGCATTGCCGTTCTGTTCAGATACTCGTTCTTGTTATTCTTACTCTACTATTTCATCTGTCATATTGATGTCCTTCGGTCTGGCTGTCTTTACTTAATTATAATATTAATTAAATTGAATTGCCTTAAGTGCTTCATTCTTAGAGTGGAGGCAAGTGGCGAGTGAAGAGATCCCAAATGTCATTTATCCTCGGACACAACAGCAAAAGTCACAGATATGCAGAGAGAGCGAATGGAAGGAAGATTGATACAACATGTGTGAGCTTGAGTATGTGAAGGGTAATACTTCGACACATACTCATTATCAACATCATCATTGCCGTCATCATTATTACAATCTTCATTTTATTCTGCCTTGGCCATTGAAATCATCAACAGCAGCAGCAATAGTAAACAGGCATCCTTGCTCCATCGAGTGGGCCAGCAACTTTTCCTTCACACACACACACACACACACACACACACATCCTTACTCATGAGAGTATCCGTATGCTGATGTATTTCAATTAATTTGAAACATATACCAACACAAACAAACATATAAGCAAACACAAGTACATTACTTCCTACTCCATTTGCTCGCTTTAACTTCTTCCTGTTTTGTTTGGTTTGGTTTTCTTTGGTTTTATTCTTGGTTAAATAAGATCTAAACTAAAAGCTGAATTTTTAAATTTTGCATTCCCAAAGCTTTTATTCAAATTGATCTTACCCTTTACAAGTTACAAGCACTGAAATGTGTAATTGTTCTTATATTAGATATACAAATACATACATCTTTATACATTTGTAAAATTCGAGTATACAAAGTTTTGTGACTATTTTTCTCCTAAATGTCAAGACCAATTTCGAAAAAATTTTGTTGTTTTACTTATGAGGTCTCCAAGATGGTCTATGCTTCAGTTGGACCCGGTAGGTGGCGCTGTTGTCGAGATACAGGCACATTTTTACCTAATTTTAAACATTTTTTTATGTAACGCTCACTATACTATGCCGATATTAATATTTTTTTTTTTAACATGACAAATGAATACTAATGATAAGAAATGCATACTTTTTTTCAGTTTTTAACTTTTAACATAATATTTATAAGTATTAAGTTTTTGAAAGCCACTGAAAGACCAAGCATAAAAAGTTTTGTACGTTTTTCCGTTTTTAATGCTTTGGTTGTTGTTATTTTTGTATTGATCCTTTCATTTATTGAGTACGCACATAGTATTGCGCTCTTTGTTTCCTTGTTTCTGTATTTGATGTTCATTTAGAGTGGGGCAAACGAAAGAGAGTCTGTTTCGCGTTTTGTTGGCTAACGTTGGATAACAACAGCAAAACTCTCTCTCTCTCTTTGTTCATTGTATGAAAAACAGCAATTAACATAACGTAGATGGCGTAGCAACGAGCGCAGGGCAATGCTAGTATGATATAAAAATCAAGCACCAAACATTTTTATCATTACGCGCTACAAGAAAAGTGTTGCATATTTTCAAAAATATAATAAAACCAGAAATAAGGCTATCATTGGCTGTGCCAAAGATGTAATACTCTTCACGCTTCCTCTCTTAGCATCGCTAAATTCTCTCTGATACAGTTTGAGTATCAAATATAAGCACAGTTTGAGTGGCACTTTATTGTACAATACGTCGAATACAAAAAAAAAAATTCTAATAAGAACCTTAATTTAAAAGGGGTTTGCATGGGAGGTACCCCCCTAGTGGCCCGATTCGGATAATTCCGACAAATTAACAGCGTATGGTAAAAAGAAACCTATGTGCAATTTCAAAACTGAGGGACTAATTTTTGGCCAGACGGACAGACGGACATGGCTAAATCAACTCGTCTCATCTAGCTGATCACAAATACTCGTATATATACTTTATGTGGTCTGCGATGTCTCCTTCTGTGTGTTACAAACTTCATAACAAATTTATAATACTAATCACTCTCGTGAAGAGTATAATTATAGGTGTTCTAAACATGAGTGTAGTCAATGTTCATGCACATAACAAATTATCATCACAGAACATGCAATCATCAAAGAACATGCAATCGAATGCAACAAAGGACTTCAAGCACGGCATTAATGTAGGAATTACTGAATTGCCACAAATTACTACATATAGAAAGACATTGGGGGTCAATAATGAAGGATGAATGAAAGTAGTAATAGTGATGAAGGACGGAGAAAAACAAATTATTAATAAAACTATCTGCTTATCGTATCGTTGTTATTATTATTGAATAAAATTGATCAACAACTGAACGAAGAATACTCTTTTGTAGAAGAGTTTATAAAAAGTGCTTACAAATTTGTTAGTTAGTTGTTTGTTTAAGGATGCCATAGTCTAGAAATATCTTATAAATTTTCTCAATTTTCATTTTCACTTTTTTCTACTAATCCTTGATTAAACTAAATGACATTAATTGGCTTTAAATGTTGCAAGGACAAAACTAATCTGAACCAAACTAAACTCAACGAAACTAAATTAAACTATTATAACAAGCGAAGACGAAATGAACCAAAACTTGGAAAAGGACATCGAAATGAAAATGTAACAAAACAAAACACGATAATTAGTGGTATTTTTCTCACTATTTTCTGGTCCTTTTTGTCTCTCTTCCCACCTCTGACCCTTAATAGTTGTTGTTGCTGTTGTTACCAATGTTAGTTTGTTGCATCAGTAATAACAAAAACAAAAAGCAAAAGTCAAAAGTTTTTGCACATTGGAGCACCCGCATAGATGGCTCTGTACTCCTATGTCTGGATCGGCTACCTCAAACCAAAAAATTGCACCACATACCAACTGTCACCTGTGCAAAGGAATTTGCTTTGTCATTCAATTGCACCCACCCCCAATCACCCACTCGCCATACTCATTCCGTGAATCCTTTTTCTCCTTTTACATACACGACGTACATAAGCTTAGCGTTAATGGCGACCACAAATGGATTTGGTGCTTGTTACAATGCAAAGGGTGCTAAGGAACAAAGGAGAGGGTAAAGAAGGAATGAAACTAGAGAAGGGTATCATGTTCACTCATTCACTCAAACTTTTCGTATTATCCTGGTTATTTGACATTTTGTTGTGTTGTTCTTCTTGTTGTCACAGGCGTCACATTAAATAGTGATATACACGTGTGTGTGAAAAAGGATATACATATACATTATTCTGTGTGTGTACATGTACATATGTGTATTTTTGTGTATACATATGTATATATTAATGACAACCAAAGTTGCCAGCATATTAAAGTGTTCCATTGTCGTTTTGTTTGGTTTTTCTGGCATAACATAGACAACTAAGCTTAATTAATGAAGCACGCTTATTCTTGCTGAAGGAGTTAATGAGTGCTTGAATGAATGAAGGAATGCAAGGAAAGAAAAAACAAAATGTAAAAAAAAAATAGGAATAATAATAAAAAAAAAAAAATTGAAAAGTCCTTTCAGGTGTTATTTTTGAAGTGAAAATTTTTTAGCGGCGCTGGGCAAAAATTTAGTGTAAAATTTTGAGTGAATAAATAAAAATTGTAACGTTTTTCGGATTCTGTATCTCATGAACCGCAATAGGTAGATATTTCTAATTTTCACAGAATGTGTATTTCTATTGCCATATCCCCAACAAATAATAATAATAATAATAACCAGACTATCGGAGAATCAGAACATATATATTTATATATATCACAATGAATTATTGTATTATTTTATTTCAATATAAGTAATTATTCTTTAACTCAAATCCACTAAGTAATCCATTCATTTAGTCATCATTTATTTGGCTAATAGTCAATTAAAATATTAAACAAATTTGTAAAATAAAATAAATTAAAAAGGAGAACATATTTATGACTAAGAAACTGAAGAAAATGAAGTAGAAGTAGGAGATGATATTACATGATGATAAGTTGTTTGCCTTGCTCTACCAATATGTTTCTTATAGTAATTGGTTTCTCTCTCGTTTTTTGATAAATTTATTGGGTTATGTAATCAACCTAAACTAAGCTATATTGTCCACCAGCAACAACAACCAGAGCCAAATAAAGTTAGGAGAACAAAAAATCGAAAGAAAAAAAAAATTGTTACTGTTTTTGCAAAAAGTTTCCCAAATGAAATTTAATGAAATATTGCGAGTATGAACAAAAACGAGCTCTAGAAAATTGGGAGTTGATGCTGTGAGTTAAGCGTTGGGACTTGGTTAAGCCGTTTCACGTGAAAAGAGCCGACAACTTAGAATGTATTAACAACTATGCATATGTAAGGAAAGAGAAGCGAAGAAAGTGAAAGAGAGAGAGAGAGAGAGAGAGAGAGAGAGACAAATACTAAGTCAGTTAGATTGGTGGGTGAATGGATGTTAATAGAAGCTAAGCAAACAGAGCCGAATGGAGTGGAGCAGAGTAGCACGGAACAAGCAGAAAGGACTGAACGAAAGAAGAATGGAAGTAAGGAAGGAAGCACAAATTACACAAAAAAAAAAAAAAAAAAAAACAGAAACGAACACTTTTCTCATCATTTGCGCATTAAACCAAAAATCTAATTAGTTTTGACCTAAATTTTTGTAACCATTAAGGAAATGAATTGCAATTTCATAATGAATTTTTAATGCTGCGAACGGAGAGCTGAGAAAATGCAACGAAACACGAAGCAAAACTGAAGCAAAATGAAGGAAAAGTAAGGCATTGTGAAGTGAAGTAAAATGAGCGAATGAAGCAAGCTAAGCAAATCTTAAATGTAAATTGCAAATGAAATGAAATTCAATCAAAATATCATTAAACAACGCTAACAACAATAATACCAATAACAAGAAAAGACAACATCACCCAATAATTTGAAATACGTACAAGGAACTACAAAACGAAATCTTTCACCATTTCGCCCTTTTGGATACATATCTTAACTTCTTCACAAAACAAAGAGCAAAGAAATTGTAAACAAAATATTTTTCAAAAGTTTTAATAAGCTATAGAAACATTCGGCCAGACGAAAATTGCTAAACCGATTTTACTCGTCTAATGATCTTATTCATACATATATACTTTATGGGATTTCTGATATGATATGATGATGAAAAGAAATGTTGAGTGGAAGTAAGAAGGTTATAGCTTCTTTTCTCTGTTGATGTTGCAAATGAGTACAAGATTCCCTTTAATATTCTTTTATTTCTGGTAAAAATTGTTTGGCAAAAATTTTCAACTTTAAATACTCTTCCCCCACTCTCCACTCAAGATCATTGTTCATTGCCATTTTGGCTCGACCATTGATCCATTGCATTCGACAATAGCAAGAGCAATTTTAGGATCCTTTATTCAGACATAATACATCACAGAAACAGACACAAACATGAACAAGGAGGCACAAACATTTTGCAATTAAATCAAGCGAAAAATTCGGCCACTGAACTATGAAGGCATAAAGACCGCCATGTGAGACCGAACATGAAGGTTAGAATGAAAATATGATTGATTGCTTGCATGATTAATTGAATGAAGGAGTGAGGGGATAAGGAGTTGATTGACAATATTTGGTGTTTTGTTCTGTTATGTTTCGTTTGTAACGGTCAGTTTAGTTTCCTTCAAAAAACATGAGAAAAATAGACACGTAGATCTGAATCTATCTACAATTCAAATTTCAACCACCAGTAAGCATATACTCCCAAATTAGGAAAGGACACACGGCCAACAGAGAAGCAACACATGCAAAATAAGAAAAAAATTAATGAAAATCCATCAACACAATAAAAGCAATAGCAACAACAGGAACATGATGAGAATGAGGAACAACAACCATAAGTCTGACGAGGATGATGACTATGATGACGGCATGCATGACGACATGCATGACGACAATGAAAGCCGATGGGCATGACATCATTCATTTGCAAGTCACCAAATACACTTCAGTACTCTACACTACGCAGTAGAAAATTGGAGAGAAGGAGAAAGTAGAGAGTATTTTATGGCCCACTACTTTTGGGTCAGCACCATATGACTGCCATTCGACCGCTTCATATAAGGCGACAAACTGAGATGTTCATTTAATAATAATAACGACCAACGAGGAACGACAATCATAGTAAGGAGCTATGGTGTTGTAAGCCCTGCAGGCATTCACTTCACTCTCCATTGCTTTACTATATTTTCTTCCCCTTTTCTTCACTTCATCTCCACTTCTCTGTTTCTCTTCTTCTCGCCCACTGTATCGCTTTTCATTTCTTTGAGAATTTCTGCTGTCATGCTGTCGCCGGTGGTTGCTTTATTACATTCCTTCTTTTGCCATTGTTCAGTTGTGTTGTGTTGTATTGTTTTGTTTTGTTGTTTCCTATACCGGTATTATCATCATTCGTCGTCTTACATTTCTCATCATTTCTCTTTTCTCACCCATCATTAACGACCTCCTCCTCATCATCATCATCGTGTTCTTCAACGATCTCAACATGATTCTCATCAACAACACCAACAGCCTTTCATGTATTTTATATGTCGTGCTGCCCGCTGACTTTGCTAATGGTTTAGCTATGTAAATGGTGTTTAATACACTGAGGTAAAACACATTATATTATTATCTTACATAATTAAACGAGCTATTCTTGTATATAAATATATAAATATTATGTATCTCGGAAACGGCTCTACCGATTTGGCTGCAAGTGAGATGGCTCATGGCATAGCTGTTAGATGAAACAATTTTGGTCATGTGTTCCCTGGTACAGAGTTGCCATATACATAAATATAATGTGACTTGCACATCAAAATTAGTTATTTTTTAAAATTACTTTGCATATCTTGTTTTTTAATAATGCATTCAAAACAGTAATATAAATGTGATGTGGTGTCTACATATAAAACACGATACCCAATCAAAGCTTGGTACTTATATATAATTTAAAAGTGAAAGCTTACACATGCTAAACTCATTCATATTGAATGGATAAGATATTAATCAATTAGTTTATGATGTCTATGTAAAAGAATGCGACTCAACACAAAATATAATAAATTATTATTTTCTAACTATGAATAACGAAAAGCAATTTAACTGAAATCGATTTGACTTAGAACTCATTCATATATAAACAGAATTCCAAAGATCTTTAAACTCACAAAGCGATTTAAGTCTTTTTTAGTCGACTTAGAATTCGTTTTACTTTTTTCGTTAGCAGTATGCAGGCGGATATATTATATCGTTCTTAAAAATCAAGTTAAGCTTTTTAAATGTATCAATCAATGTGATCTTAGAAGTCGCACTATAATTTATAAACAAACTTGTAATGTTTGCAATCGGTTTGAGTTAGAATGCAATAAAATCACTTTCATGTGCTTATGAGAAAAAAGTGCTCAAATTTTCTTGACATTTGTCTTTCTATTTCTTTGAGTATAAACAACAAACAGCTGAATGAAATCCGCTAACTTCAAAGAAGCGAAGAATTTTTACAGTTTATTTTTAGTCGCGCAATCACAACAATTGTGATTGGAATTGTTAATTTGCCATTCACAATGAACGAAATAAAACGAAAACCAGAAAGAAGGCTATCATTGGCTATGGCAAAGATGTAATACTCGTCACGCTCCTCCGGGTTGCATCCAACCTTCCTTTCTTAGCATCACTAAATTCTCTTTTTTCTAATAAGAACATTAATTGAAATGCGGGTTTGTATGGGAGGTAACCCTCCTGGTAACCCTAGGACCACGAAATTTACAAGACATAGACATAGATCAGAAACTTATAGTGTCCGAATTTTAGTTCGATACGTGAAAAAACAAAAAACTTGACTTATCCGTTGATTCCACTATTGATAAATCGATCGATAGTCGGTAAACATTTGTTAGTTACAGAGTATAATTGTTCAGAAAGGAATGTCATACTTAAATTTATCATAAATTTCCAACATTATTATTTTTGTCAGTGTAACTAGCAACTCTTTTGACAATTTTTTTCACACTTTAACACAAGCTTAACACAGCACCATGCAGAGTAAACTCACTTCGATTGTAATGATGATCCATTCCAGTGATGATAATATAGTGAGGATGATGATGAAGTTGATGACTTTAATGATTTTTTTCTGGGTATGTTTGCATAAAAGCGACGCTGTTGCGCCTGCTGTGACAATAAGCAATGAAAGTAAAGCTCGCTCTAAAATCAAGGACGTGGACGGAACAAAAAAGGAATGAAATGAAAAGCATTGCTAAGTATAAAATGATGGTTGAACAAGAGAAGAGGTATGAAGGAGGAAACTTTGGTGGTTGGTTGGTTTAGCGGGCTTAAAAATAATGTCCTATCTTCTAATTTGGTTTCATGTTTTCATTTTAAAAGGATCCCACTACACATAATCTGCCGCCTTTTGTCAACCGCTGTCAACGTTTACCCTGACGGCAATAAAACTTTCCACATACACTCAAATCTACTATACATATACATATAAAATAAATCTAAATCTAAAGAGAAAGAGAATGAAAAGCACTGACTTACTGATTACACTATATAGTTGTTGATGATGATGCTAACTGCCGTTGAGAATCATTGTCATCGCTTAGGAAAGCTGGCAGCCTGACAGGCAGTCAATGACAATGACGTCGATGACGATAGCAAGTATGATGGGGGTGGTAATGGAGGTAGATGTGGATGTAGTGATGGCGTTAACGACGACGTCATCAACATTAACAGAGTCATTTAGTTAGCCCAAAAGCCAACAATAACAACAACAACTACATGAAAAATAAAAAACATGAGCCTACTAAGTTTTCATTTGAACTGTCGTTTATTTTCACTCTTTTTGTTGTTGGCAGTTTGGCCACAACAATTCCAAGTTGGAATTTCATTTTCATATTACGCCATTTTGATTTTACATCCATTTCCATGTTCATCCACTTCCATCCTACAAATATAACAAATACAACATAGCTATCCCACTCCACAATCTTTGAGTATCTATGACTATCTGTATGTGTATTTGTTAATGGGAAGAATCATTGAATGTTTTAAGTAGGCGTTAATTTTGAGTGTCATCCTTCAAATAATATGTGTCCCACTATGAGTGTGAATGTATCCGTGTTGACTCAAATCTTGATTTAGAGATTTTTACATTTTCGACTACATTTCATTCAATTTAAGTCCACCAATTTTGAAGATTTTCGTAGCTCTCAAAAGTTGACGTTGACAATTTCAGAATATACAAAAATTCTATCTTAATTTTGATCTTAAAATCAGTGAAATCAGCAATTGAAATACACTTTTACTATTGTACTAACTGATGAACACAATCATGATGGCAATGAAAATCACACACATGCCAAAGAAAAACCAGCTAACAAAAGAGCAATTATCTGCTTTATTCTGTTATAATTTTTGTTGCTTAAGGACAATAAAAGAAAATCAAAAACTATAAAAAATTGAATTGAATTTGAAAAGAAACATTTAATTTTTTAGTGTTGTCTACTTTTAGGGGAAGCAATATAAAGTAAAATCAATTATTTTGATTTTGAAACAATGAAAGTAATTGAAACTTAAAAAGTATGCACAAAAAAATTGCCAAATTTGCTGATTTGCAGAATAAAAATTGAAAAATCTATGCAATTTTTGGACTATGAGTTTATCAAAATAATAGCAATAACCTTGTATTATTTCATCCTTATATCTTAGCCAAGCTAGATATACAATGGAAAGGTATAAACCTTTAAGTCAAAAACTAACAATAATCTAAAATCAATATATGTTTATATATAATAAGGTATTCTGTAATTAATTGAGACAATTACAACACTTAAGACCTTTTAAACTGAGAAGAAACCAAATGATTCATGGTATAAGGGGCGAAATTAACGCAAAACTCAATTCAATTTTATTTAGGACTACTTGGTAATTTAAACATGTTTATCTCGGTTCCGGTGTACGGTGTAGTATTATGAGTTTAGAATAATATTTGTTCTTGAGCTTCATAAGCTTAAACTGTGTGTGATGATGCTGTTTTTATTGTTATCAATGGAACCAGAATCACATTAAGTATACGCACAGTACACGCAATTTGGTTCATAATCACAATGAGCAGTCAAGGCGGCGATTTACCGGTTGAAATATCTAATCCTCGTTGACATACGTATCAACCTTACTTACCTGACTGACTTTCAATTAAACAGCAACACAAAACAATATGAGTATATAACGGTGCCAAACTATTATCAAATTCAAGCTTTCTTTGTTGAATCAAGTCCAGTTAGGAGTGTAGTGTACGAAATTGGTGCAAAATTTTTATATTATTTAAGCTACCATAAGCTGAACTTAAGTCATAATCAACATTCATCCTGTCTTTAGTAAATTTCGCACGTACTCATATTTCATTACAACCTACTTGGCATATTTATATCGTTAATTAATTTCTGTATTCTTTTCAATCACTTGCGAAGCCATTCTACTCTTTTCTGGAGTGGTTATATACTTATGGTTTATAAATATATTATTATTGCAAACACACATGAATGCATTAGTATAAGAAATCATTGCTTTGCCACTAGGTAACTCAACCAATGAATACAAATGAGTTGAATTCACTTGAGCTAAGCTGAGTTTAACTGACTTGAACTGTGTTGAATTGAGCTCAGTAAGGAACGATCTTATTTACTCAAACGATTTATTTTATACCGTGTACTGAAGACACAAAACAAAAAGAATTTTTCGGGAAGAGTAAGAAAACGTAGCTAAATAGTCAAATGCATGTATGTGCAAGTACAACAACACCATATTAATTGTATTTGAGTTTCCTTGTTGTACGTTTTTCTATCATATTATGTTAATTGAGTCGGAGAATAAAATAAAATATCTTTACCTTTTCAACTACTTCCGATATTAAAAACGCAAATGGTGGCGACTACATTTTTATTTCACGTTTCCTCTGCAATGCATCTGTACATATACACACACTCAGACGTACTTATGAACTAACATATTCTCAATTCAACCATTCATTTATTTATTTAATCATTCATTCATTCATTCAAATAACGTTTTGTTACATGTTGCAAAATACAAAACAAATTTTATGCTGGGGCGCCTCCGTGCTATAAAAATTTATATCAATAAACATAACATTTTACCGTACTTCATTTAGAGATAAAAAAAGAGATGGAGTGAAATAGAGCAAAAAGATAAGGAGAGATAGTGGCAGTGCATTTCAGAGAGATAGAGAGAGAGAGAGAGAGATGAAAAATATGATGATAATGTTTATTGTTATTGTGGTCTTATATTATACATGTTACACCACCTGTAATCATGTACCTTTTTACCCTTCACCGTTCTCTCTTAGCCTTCTTGTGTTCTTAGTCTGCTTCTTCACATTTACAATTGTTATTATCCTTATTGCTGTTGATGCTGCTGTTGTTCCTGATGGCTCTTTAAAGGTGTTTTGCCCCAAATACTCTTCAGGGTATTCATCGCTTCGCATCGCATCGAATAATTGAAGAGCAGCAGCCACAGCATCGAATGAAAAATATTTTATAAGAGAAGAATGAGAAGTGAATTAGGAGTCTACGAAAGAAACTTCAGCTAAATATTGTAATTTGAGCTATCAGCATATGTTTTAATAATCGTTTTACCACACGTGTACATGCTTATTTATGCCGAGCCAAACCAACTAAGATATAAAGATACATTTTAATATTTCATTTATTATACAATTTTTCTTTATCTTTATACTCTTCACGGGAGTACAAGTTTCTCATGAAGTTTGTAACACACAAAAAGAGACATCGCAGACCACATAAAGTATATACATTTGTGATCAGCTCGATGACACGAGTTGATTTAGCCATGTCCGTTTGTCCGTCTGTAACAATGACAAAAATTGGTAACAATGACCAACACTGCTGCCAGACTGACCAATTTGAAAGCTGTGTCTATGTTCTGTCTATGCTAGAAACAACTCAGACTCGAGTCTAGTTGTACAACAACATCCCCATAATTTCGTCATTTTCCTTATGGTTGTTGTAGAATTAGACACGAGTCAATGCTCACGTCAATTAGACACAGATTTTGTCTCACTGAATTTAGGCTATTAACTTATTTTTTAAATTACTTTCCATATCTTAATTTTTACCCGGCTGCTAAGAAGGGCTATGTTTTCCGCTCGTACCTTGTATGTGTGGTAATTTCTTTATTACCTATATCTTCCAAATGGCTCAATGGATTTCGACAGTTGAGGTATCGTTATATTCGTTTTTGGTCTTGTTCTTTTGACATTGTGAGTTACTGATACATATTTACTTACCATGTAAATTTCAAGATCCTAGGATTACTAGATGGGTTACCTCTCATACAAACTCCAATCCAAATTAAAGTTCTTATTTGTGTTTTACTTTAAAATTGTATTTTTTGCAGTCGGGTTTTTGATTTTTGACGTGAAAACGTTTTTAAAATGGGTATACATGTCACAATATGCCGCTCTTTCAGAATTTTACGAAAATTGTCGCCTTTGTTTTAAGTATATTTCGTGACTCAAAAGTCGTAGCGCCACGTAATTTATATATTCTGAAAATATGGTATGTGGTGCAGCGTTTAAGAGGAATTTTGTCCGGTGCGCTTATGTCAACAACGGGGGAGAGGCGTTCAAAAAGGTGACTAAAACTGAAAATGAACTTTTCTTTTGTTAACGTATTGCTTGAGAATGGATTGTTCTATTTGACTAATTTTGTTGTTATGTTCATTATATACCAATTAGAAAAATATGAAAGAAAATTTTTGAAAAATCCAGCGGGAAAGTGTCAAATTTTTATATTTAAATCTGACCGGGACCTGTCTAGATCTATCCTACGCGCGCGACTTGCAATTGACATGCAAACCCTTCATACTATCTTATTTCTCCCATCATTACCCTGCGTTAAATTAAATAAATTTAAATAAGAAAAGTAACAAATAAAGTTAAGTTACTATTCATTAACAATACATAACAGGAAAGGAAGGCCGTTGCGTGGTTTAGAAGTTCTCCGTATCCAAACAATTTTGAATTTCGACTTTGCTTTATATTATGTAATAATAATGGTTCCTGAAAAACGTTTTCACGCAAGAACAATTACGGTGTGTAGCGATACTACCTGCCCCGATTTTTTGGTTTTTTTTTTTTAATTATTAACTTGTTAAAAACGTGTGTAATCAGTAATATAAATGTGATTTGTATCTACATATATTTTCTGAAAAAACACGAAACACGAGCTCTGGTTCTAATAAATGTTATGTATGTGTTTATAGATAATAGATACGATAAATGTATTTATAGATATAGATAAAAAGGGTAATTCTGAGAGATTTTCATTAGATTGGTACAAGTTACAAGTATCCATACATTTCTTGATTGAATCAATCATTTAATATGTTAAATTGTGAAGCTGACAAGTTTTGTTAAAGGCAACTTAGTGTAACCAAATCGAAAAATTATACCTTAGTAGTATTACAAAAACAGTATAATTTCTTGTGATATCTCTTGATTTCATCTCATTTGGTATCCTAGCGGCATCTCCTAATTTCTGAACCATATCCATAGCATTCAGATCAGTGTTGCTTAACGATTAATGATTTATGATTGAAAATCATAATCAAACAATTATTTGATTAATGCCAACACTGCTTCAGATGCAACGAAATGACTTCTTGAGAATATAAAATTGTAACTGTTCACAAAATTTCATGAAGATGCTAAAAGAAGGAATTTGTATGAGTATAAAGAAATTGTCGGATGTGTGTGCAAAACTGATTGTTTTACTTTTATAGTAGAACTTTCCATCTATTTTCATATTCCATTAATTCTTATTATTTCACTTTCTTTACTTTTTCGTTCTTCAGCACTAAATTGTAGATAACAATGCAGAAGCCGTAAATATTTTCCATTTGACATTTTTCATTTATATATGACAAAAAAAAAAAAAAAATATAACATAAAAGGAGAGATAAATATAACTAAAACCCATACAAAAGACAACGACATATCTTTAAATATAAAACTACGCATAGTTAAATATTAAAAAAATAATAAAAGTGTTGAAAAATACCATCTTTGCATTTATTTTGATTAAAAAGAAAATGGAAATATCTTAAACATAAAAAAAATTGTATTTTCTCACCTTAAGAGACCTCAGCCAGACCTTTTAGCATTTTTCTGTTTTTTCTTTATAATGTGAAGTCTTTAAGCACATGACGATCATTGGTAGTGCGAGTACTACAGCAATAATTCAAGGACAAAAGACAAAACAGACAGAATATAGAATATAGAAAGGAAGAAGTGAAATAAAACATAAATTTCTATTTTCGATTAAATCCAAAATAAATTAGATTTTCTTACACAAAATCAACGAACAAACCATGGAACTTAATAGTGAGCGAACAGGACCAACAAGATGAACCAAATGAACAATGAAGAAGAAGAAAGTTTATTATAGAAGGAAGAAAAGAATTTAGACTGAGATGACATTACCAACAACAACAGCATCTGCACTAGCCGTGGCAGTAAGTATAAAATACAATGCCTGAAGAAAGACTCCTTTGAGCTCAATGACTTGACTTGCCTGTACGTATATTATTATGCATAGCATCTATGTCCTTTTTTCATAAGAGACAAAAGAAGATGGAGAAGGCGGAGGACCTTTGTGTTAACGACGGACGTGATTGTGGTTGAGGTTGATGTTGAGTTTCTGTTCCACTATGAGACTGAACCTGAGCTTCAGGATGAGGTGAATGTTTCTTTGGGTGGATAGATGGGTGGATCACTTTGGCTCGAAATACTCTAATAAAGAATAATGGTAATGGAAGAGAGGGTAAAGATTTGAAATGATATAATAAATGTGAATTGTATAGATTTTATATATTAGAAGTAAAAGAAACCAAAAACGAAAGAAAAGAAATAAAATTGAAATGAAATAAAACGCATTGAGCGGAAAAAGTTGACGAGCGGAAATGAAGCTGAACTTTATTACAACAATAATAATAACAATAATAATGATGATAAATACGATGATGATGATGATGATCGAGATGATGGTAAAAATGACAACCTCCAATAACTTAAGAATAAAATACAAAAGAGCCAACCGACAATTGCGCACCATCATCATCATCAATAGAACATGTTGGAAAAATATGTTGAAGTAGAAAGTATAAGTAAGTAAAGGAACAGTGGATAATGCCAAGGTAAAATATAATAAAACAAATAATCAAAAAAGAAACCAGAATAAAATACTTCTCGAAGCAAGTGAATATTTACACTAAATTGAAGAAACTATTCGACTACAATGAAAGCTGAAACTGAATGCCATAAGGTGATGATGATGGAAGGAGGCTATGGCATAAATGTGAAGAGCTACAACCACAAGTAGTAGCAGGAAGTAAGGACTTGAGAGATAGAACAGGAAATAGGAAAGGTTGCACTCCGTCGTTCGTTCGTTCATTATGCACAAAAGGGCGAACGGAAGTGAAAGCAACAGCAATAGAACTTATTATGAAAATAAATCTTGCGTGTAACTGAAATCAACAACAATGTGCTTAAAATAAATAGAATAAAGAAAGCAGATGGAGAGTAAGAGTGCAAAAGGAAAAGAATGATGTTGCTAAAAAAGGTTTCATGCCACATCCACACACAATTATATCAATATGCATCTGTATCAGCATCTGCAAATGTATCTGCATCTGCTGTTGAAGGCGACGTGCATTTATATACTTTAACATCAAATGGATTTTAGTGCGTTACTATGTTTGTACAACATAAAAGTATCTACAGTACACACATCAATGTGCAAGTCTGTTTCTGTGTCTATTTGTATGTGGCATTCCTCACTTGCTTATATTGTCTGCTTTAATGCAACTCATTGCAGCTCAGTGAATGCATCTCATTGCATTTAGTTGCATTTGAGATGCATAGCATTGAATTGCGTTGCGTTGTTCTTGTAACAGCGTAGTGCTGGTTTCGTTGCAAAACGCTTAACCAAACAACAATGCAAGATACAAAAGTATATGCTGCATGCAACATCTAGGACATAGTTATATTGTTGCATGCAATCAATTATTTATTTATTTTGTATTCAGACACAAGAATGTAAAATGAGCAAGCAAAGTGTGGTAGATACTTCTGCACACAAAAAGGCAACATAAGATGCATGTCACACGCATAAAAATATAAATTCATTTACTGTAAAATGAAAAAAACATAAAGTGTTAAAATAAAATGAAAAGAATATCCAAAAGGAAAAGAAAGTTTTACATACAAAAACTAAATTTCATAAAGTCAAATCAATTTAAATTATTCGTGTGACTTATATTGACATACAGCGCATTTTCCTAATGGTAACTTGAGCAAATTTCCAGGGTTCCAAGCAACATGAAAGTCCCTTTAGTAAAAGAGGCCCCGATTAATGAACACAACCGAATTCGTTAAAAGTCCCATGTAAGACAATTGAGTTGAGTTTGAGTTTCATTTTCAGATATTTCAATTCTTAAATTTACCCAAGGTGACAAATATTTACTGGGGACCCCGAAATTCTATTCTAAGGAAATAAAAAAAACCATATAGAGAGAAATATTTGAAAAATACATGAGCAATCAGAGGTTAGCACAGGAAGGAAAGGAAATTGAATATTTTTTCGTCAATATTACAATATTGTATAAATATCCGGTAGAATAACTTACAAAGCTCATTGGACACCTCCTGTCATCCTGTCATCTTATTTCTATCAATGGAAAATTAAGTTAAACATCGTTAAAACTTAGCCTGTCTTCTTGCCAAGCGTTGAGCTTCAACTTAATAACTTCAACATTAAATGGGAAAATTCAGTTAAGTATCTGGGTATTATTCTAGATAAAAAACTTATATTCAGTGAGCATATCAGTAAAACCCTAGACAAAATCAATAAGACTGTTCGTATCATATACCCATTTCTCAACCGCAGATCAAAACTCGAAATTCAAAATAAATTAACCATCTACAAATCGATATTTTTACCTATCATGTTATATGGGTCAGAAATATGGGATGGCAGTGCAAAGACTCATATAAGAAAATTGCAGACTGCCCAAAACAAAGTCTTGAAAATTATATTTGACCTTCCATACTTCTAGGCAACAAATCTGTTGCATATAAAAGCAAATATTGACACGATTGATGAGCTCATCTCTCATGCTATAATTAAATTTAGGCAAAACACAACTAATATTACACAGCTACGTGATGACAGGTACTTTCCCTCCTAGTTTTCGACTAGCTGTCATGAAGCACCAGCATTCCTTTAGATTTAAGTAGTTTAAGTTTTATTTTTAGTTTTCTTTTTTTTGGTCCACGAATTTTAATGCCATCTTTCCTTGGGTAATTTTAAATGTAATAACAATAATGCAAATAATTAAGTAAGCCAAAATTATAATATCTCAGCTGTACAGTAAGTCTAGACTCTGATAAATATTAGTTGCTAGCTTCAAGCAATATTATACATAAGTGTAAATATATATGGCGAATAAAGCAAATTGTTAAAGTTAAAGTTATCCGGTAGAAACCAGCTAACAACAAACACAACATCAACAGCGGCAACAACTATAACTTTAACTACAACAAAACAGCCACCACCAACAAGATTAATAAAATCCAATGAAAATGAAAAAAATAAAATAAAGTCCAACAAAATAAAATAAAAAATATATTAAATAAAAGATAAAAATATTATTATGGTAAATAGTAGAAATACAACAATATTTTTCAACAATTGATCAATTGATCCTATCAAATCTATCCAATTATAATCTTTTATATAATCAATTGAGTAATAAAGAAGTTTGCAGACTTTTTGATTGCATTTGCGCCATTAATGTTTTAAAAATTATGCTCAACGTTCCATTTTACTATTCACATCGAAACGAATGATCAAATGATTCAAGATAAAATATTGCGCGCAAATTTTAACATGAGAAAATATAATGCACAATGATTATGCTGTTCAGTAACTGCCCTGCTAGTATTATAAAGTATTGACCTGTTCCTAGTCTTCATTGTTTAAGGTTTTCTCAATTATCCATAATTTTTTGCATCTATTAAATCGATCAAAATTAAAACTAAAACGTATATGCTTAGACCATTCTTATACAAGGCAATTCGGCTCTCTGGCGATTTTCATTTGTAAATAAGAAACGAAGACGCCTGAAGAAGTAACAAGTTGCTTGAATCGGCACCGAATAGGCAATTCTGTCGATGTTTTCGTTTTCTTCTTTCACGTATTTCGTTGTTTGTTCATTTCGCTTGAATGCATGAGAAATGACAAATATAGCGAGGGATGTGAAGAAATTTGTCAGAAACAGAAAGAAGAATCGACAACGAAACAGAAACGAAAACGAATACGAAATAACGGCAAACAGGCAGAATTGCTCTGGCATAATTTTTGTGTTATAACTAGCATCGACAGCAAAGAGGAATCGACAAAAATTGCTCTCTCTAAATTACCGTGTATAATAATGGTCTTACATATTATATGCTAGCGTTGCCATGCCCGCCTTGCTACGCCATCGACGTTATGTTATTTGCTGTTTCTCATACAATGAACACAGCGATTGAGCGACCCGCGCACTTCCCTTCTCAATACATGCAAATTGAGAGAGAGTGTCTTGCTATCGTTATCCATCGTGTAATAGCCGACGAAACACGAAACACACTCTCTCTTGCTTGCACTGCTCTCAATGAACATCTTACACAGAAACAAAATAACAAAGAGGGCAATACTATTGTGCGTACTCAATGAATGAGAGGAAAAATACATCAATAACAACAACCAAAGCATTAATAACGAAAAAACGTACAAAATGTTCTTTGCTTGGTCTTGCAGTGATTTTACAAAAATTTAATACTTAAAAATAGTATATTCAACTTTAAAATATGAAAGAAATGGGTATGCAACTCGATTCATTAGCATTCATTTGTTGTTTAAAAAAAAAAATTATTACAATTGGCGTTGTACATTTTGCGCTATGTAAAAAATTGTTAAAAATGTTAAAAAAAAAAAAACTGCCTATATCTCAATAACAGCACCACCAGCCGGGTCCAACTGTAGCTTACAATCGTCTAGGTGACCTCATAAGTATAACAAAAAAAATTTCATCAAAATCGGTCCACCCATTTAGGAGATTGAAATATCGCTTATTCGAGTATAAGCATATACTACAATATGTAGTTTGTTCTTGGTTTAAAAAAACTATGATTATTATGGATTCATACAGCATATTAGTACTTACTCCTTCAACTCCGAAGATTTGTAGGTGATTGGTATAAAACAAAAAAAAAAAAAATGTTCTTAAGAATACTCAACACAAATTACATTATCTTTTTATAATTTCAACAAAATTTCCATAATTTGTTTCATGTTTATAATCAAGAATGCTTTAATTTTTTACTGGAAGATAAACATTAGTGCAACAAAATGTTAAAAGTACCACTGAATAAATGAATGAATGGTTGGATGAATGAATGAATGCTTGGTTGTATGAATGATTGAATGGATGAATGAATTTTCCATTTCCATTTATCTTAAAGAAATTTTATCTGTGTCTGTTGGACTTTCCCAATGTTGAATATAACATGCAATTTATTTCTGACAAGCAGTGAAAGATTCTAAAAGGGCAACAATAGCTTGTAAAATAACAAAAACCTTCTACACTTCCAGTTTTCATAGAATTTGAGTATGTTGTTTGAAGCGATATTTACTATATATTATAGTAGAGTATAGTATATTATATGAATATGACAGAGTAAAATGTTTGAGCAGCTGTTTCAGATACAACATCAACATCATCATCAACAAAAATAACAAAAACTAATGCAAACTACTTTCTGTATACTTATACTTATTTCTATGGCCGTACAAATTTATAAACATAAAATTATATTTCAGAATTCAATTTCGCTTTCAACAAAAAAATCATTTCATTTTTGTTTTTGTTATTATTATCCGGTTTTTTAAATTTGATTTTGATTTGTATGCATCCTTGAAAAAGTAACAAATCGCATCATATTGCATTCATGGCATATTCCCACATATGCTACATATTAGTAAGTGTGCATCTTGTGTGAATACTAAAGAGAATTTTATTCTTCTGTTATTTACGTTAAGTTGCAAACATAAAATAATAGTAAATATGTATGAGTGATATTACTCTACTTTCCACCCTCACTTCACTTCACTACACTTTCCATTATCTTTGCTTCCATTTACATTTTAGTTTAATTTTATAGCATAAAAATACAATTTGGGGTAAAATGCTTTATTGATGAAATCATTATAATTGCCATCCAAAACTGATTGAAGTATCTTAGATTGTATTGTATTGTGTACTCATTAAACTATAAACTTATGTACAGTATATCACATTTACTCATATATTTTATATTCTGCACAAAATGCAGAAGATGTTGCCATCTTTGGTTTGGTTTTTGTGGGCAGACACAGACACCTGCTCGAAAACTTTTCAATTTGCTAAAGTGCTGAAAATATTGAAAAGATAGAATATTTATTGCACAAACACACACAACTTAGAGGGTCATCGGATATATTTAGATCCTCACCATCAAGATAACGTTAAACTTATCAACATTATTCTTGAGTTTAAAAAACTCTCAATTGTCTTGTTTCAACTGATGACTAAATGACTTAAGACATGTCATTATTATCTTTTGAGGTCGATGAAATAGTCAAAGTTTTGGGGCCTAAACGGTAAAGTGAATTTGTTTAAAAAATAACTAAAATGTTTTTTTCTACTCAACCTTCAAAGCTTCACAACGGACTTAATGAACATAACAATGCTTCAAACTTCTAAAACAACCAATGAATATTTTGAAATGTAAAAATATAAAGATACAATATCTGTCAATAAATAAAAATAAACATTTTTGCTTGAATGCACATGTTAAACTAAAAGGCAAAGCAAACAAAATATTGTAAGAGCAAATGCAATCAATCTATGAGAATGGAAAAAGATAGTAATTTCGGAAGAGAAGGCAATAGATACCATATACTACCAGTTTCTTAAACAAGAAAGAAAATGTATGTATGCTTTTATTATGATTAAGAATTCGACTTTCCGTACGGAAAAAAGCAATTCATTTCATTTTCAAACCCTCAAGACAAAAACTATTGACAATATAGAAATAAAAAACTAAACTAATGCCCTATAGCATAAGCTCCGTACACATTTCCATTCAACACTAAATCAATCCCCCTTTCCACAGCTATAATAAAAGAAACAATCCCTTAAGGTGAAAAATACCCAAAGTGCATCACTGCAATTTAGCAGTTGTCAATGTGAAACAAAGAAAAAGGAAATGCAATGGCAGAATAAAGTTGTTAGTGAAATGAGGCCTAGTCGTCTCAGAAAAGGATGATTTTTAGTTCAATGTGTTTTTGTTATTGAATTGACTTCGACTTCTTTTGTTTCTTAGTTTTGAAAATATTTTCAAAATTTTGAGGCCCTCTGAATACATTTTGCGCTTCTTTGAAACACTATTATAAAGGACTTCACGCAATTTGGATACCCCCTGTGTTGGGGCTTAATTACATCACAATATTTGGACGTTCCTCTAGACTGGTAACCCTAGGCAAGCAACAAGCTTTCGATCCCCTACTTCGCTAGGAAAGAGATAAATTGAATTGAATTGAATAAAGATTAGAGAAAAGAAAATAAAAAGAATCTTTGGGTAGTACATTTTACATTGGGTATTTTTATTAAAAATTAGAAGCTGAAATATTTTTTTGACATTTTATGTGCTTGTTATATTTATACTATACGCAAGGCAAAAGCCAGAGGATCTATGTTTTATATATTTTCTATATATCTGTTACATTTTTTTTATGGATGAATTGTCTAATTTCCAGCAACCTTTTCCACCAAATTTCATTCATCATTTGTTCTTTGCTGTTGATGCTTAAAGTTGCTGTCCTTAGATTTATGCTATTGTATTTTTTGCTTAAAATTTTGAGAAGTTTGTAGCTGCCTAAGATCAGTGCCCGAAACCGAAGCAGGAGCCTCATGAGCCGGATTTGGTTAACTACCGCCATCAGATTTATTTCGTCATTCCACTGTGTCCTGGATAAGTCGAAGGGCCAGCGGGAGCTCCTGCGGAGTTTGGTGGACCACCACCACCTGGTGTATTAGTGTTAGCCATCATTCCACTGTGGCCTGGATAAGTCGCAGGGCCAGCGGGAGCTCCTGCGGAGTTTGGTGGACCACCACCACCTGGTGTATTAGTGTTAGCCATCATTCCACTGTGTCCTGGATAAGTCGCAGGGCCAGTGGGAGCTCCTGCCGATTTTGGTGGACCACCTCCACCAGGAGAATTTGTCATCATTCCACTGTGGCCTGGATAGGTCGCAGGGCCAGCGGGAGGTCCTGCCGGTTTCTGTGGACCTCCACCACCAGGTGTATTTTCGTTTGGCAACATTCCACCGTGGCCTGGATAAGTACCAGGGGCAGCGTCAGCTCCAGCTGGTCTTGGTGGACCGCCACCACCGGTTGTATTAGCATTTGCCAACATGCCACTGTGGCCTGGATAAGTACCAGGGGCAGCGTCAGCTCCAGCTGGTCTTGGTGGACCGCCACCACCGGTTGTATTTGCATTTGCCTGCATGCTACTGTGGCCTGGATAAGTCCCAGCGGCAGCGTCAGCTCCAGCAGATTTTGGTGCACCACCACCACCGGGCATATTTGTCATCATTCCACTGTGGCCTGGATAAGTACCTGAGGCAGCGCCAGCTCCAGCTCCAGTTAGTTTCGGTGGACCCCCACCACCAGGAGCACTTGCATTTGGCAACATTCCACTGTGGCCTGGATAAGTCCCAAGGACAGTGCCAGCTCCAGGAATATTGCCAGAAGGAGGAACTGTTATGTGAATTATAGCCATACCATCCACTGGTCCTTGCATATTTTGATTAATAGTACCACCATTAGACGCAGCGCCAACTGGATATGATTGTGGCTGCTGAAGAGTTGCCACAATAATAGCACCACCATGCGGTATAGTTGGCTCAGTTCCACCACTAGCACCACTAAGACTCATACCAGTTTGAGTTCTGTGAGATACCAGCTGTGATTGAGGATGTGGCTGCGGTTGTTGCTGTTGCTGTTGCTGATTTGGTGACGGCGTAGTGGGACATGCCGGACTGCATTGAGGTGGCAGGGGCTCACTCCTTGCGGTACACTGATCCGGATTTGGCCCAATATAGAATGGGTTAAAAGGTTTCCCCTCATGTTCATCGGGGAATGTCATCTTCAGTTATTGCCAGCTGACTTGTTTTGCCGAAAAACCACCACTTCCAGTGCGTCTAGATGTTATACCATTGCCAAATATTTCTTTCACATATAATTTTTAATATACAATTTTGTTGCCACCAAATCGAAAAAATTAAGCCAAAAGTTAAATAATTTTATTTAGTTTTTTAATTTTTTCCGTTTTGCCTGAACTGATGTTGATGTCGTCAGTTCAGGAATCTTGAGAGAAATGAAATTTGTGTAAATTTTACTTAACTTGTTGACATTTTATTCTGGCTAAGCCTACTTCAATTCAATTTAAAACAAGATTATATATTTTACAGGAAACAGATGTTTACTAGACCTGTCAAAAGATCGATGTTTTGCCAACTCTACTGTTTACTTGTTTGCTTGTTATAGACTCATGTCATATACCATACACATGAAACACATTGTGCAGCTTATCCTGTTTGGCCAGTTTATGGGGGAATTTTTAAGAAATGATGGTCCCAATATTTTAATAATATTTTTTAGCAAAAAATGCTTCACATATTGCATTTAACGATCTTATCTAGTCAGCTGATATTGCCGTTCTCAATATTTTAATTAAAAACTAATAAGCTATTCACTGGCATCCTAAGAACGTAAGAAGAAATGTGGACCCAGGAGTCCTCTCGTTCAGAGGCTGTTTTGAAGCAAATGGGCCTCAAACCAAATCCTAAGAAAAAAAGAAAAACTTTTAGCTAGTGAGTAACAATTTATATTTTACTTAAAAATGTTATGTGCCATCATCAGCTGTTTTATGTTTGAAGGGGAAAGAAAAAGGAGAAAATGAGCCAAAAGAAGCTAAACAAATGGCAGAAATTTCCCAACACTGCTAAGGTGATCAGTCGACAGTTGTTTATAAACAGTTAAATAAAAAGAACAGGTTTATAAACAACTTTGGTTTCCATAGCAACAACCCTCAGTGACGTCACTTTTCCCCGTGATTGTGGTAAAAATAATCAGTTTTTCTACCTGTTTATTATAAAAACTGTGTTTTCCTTCAGTGTAAATCGACTATAAGTGTTATGAACCTTGGTATCCACTAATAAATATCTTACGCTTAGTAAAACCAACACCAAAGTATCAAATATCTAACTAACTAAGTACTAACTAACTAATTAATAACTAACTAAGTAACTATATATTGTATCTATGAATTTGTATCTATGTATGTATGTATGTATGTAAATATGCTTTATATGTATTAACAACTACAAATGCAAAAATTTAAACAAACAAAACTTTGATTGAGTTTTTCGTTTTGTTCTCTTTCTTTTGCAGATCTTTGTAGCTAACAAAAATATAATAAATTTAAATCAAACACAAACCAATAAAATAAATTATTAAAAACCCAAAATTTAATACAAAGAAAAAATTTTCAACTTGTACAAATAAAAATTATAACAACAAAAACTAAGTTAATTTCGACAAGAACAAAAAATTCTGCGTTCAAAGTATTGCGAAAGAAAATTTATGATGAATAAAAATGCTACTAAAATTACTAAAACAGCAACAAAAACAATTATAACAACAACAATAATATCTCACAATATACAACATTTAATTAACACAAGAATAAATTTGTTGTAACAAAATTTTGCAAAAAGAACTTAACGGGAATTAAATTAATTAAAATTTTTTTTTTTTTTTGGATCGGAGTAGTTAAATTAAAATTAGTGCCAAACGAAAATGATAGTTTATTAAAACAAATAATATATAATATAAAATTAATTAGTTGCTTGCAAATAATATATAATTTAATCAAAAGCAAAGCGAAGAAAATGTCATTAAAAACGTCACTTGATTTTCGTGAAAATTTTTTTAAAAATCTGTTTGGTCGATTGGTCGAGCGCATGAAAATAAATTAATTGATGCAAAATGTGAAAGGGAATTAAGAGAAAATGATAACGAAAATTTTGAATATGTTAATTAGTGCTAAATTTATTATAATAATTATTAAATAGTAAACGAATCCAAAAGTGAAAGCTTAACGACGACTACAACAACAATTGTGTTCTATAAAATTAAAAGAGTTTATAATTATTATATGCAGAATAAAACGAAAAAACTAAGCCAAAGCAAAGCAAATCAAACTTAACTAAACCAAACTAAACCAAACCAAACCAAACTTAAATTGACCACAGACAGCCACTAGATTGATTATGGCTGGACCCCAAGTTCAGCGGAATAGTGGCGGTGGTGGTGGCGGTGGTAGTGGTGCAAGTGGAGGAGGTGGTGGTCAACAACAACAACGACCTAGTAGTGCCTATTATACAGGCCTAAATGGTAATAGCGGTGCCAGTAGCACCATCACACACATGGCCACAAGTGTCTCACACACTGGTCTGCACGCTTTGCGACAGGCTTCCAATGAAACTGAGCTAATCTATCGAGGCACAAATGGCACTAATGGCGATGCCAATTGCACATCATCGATGACAACAAGTCATCGAAGTATTGTACACCAACCACACTCATCACATGGCAATATTGTCAGTATAGCGGGCCCTGGGCCAAGTGCCAGTGATGCACTCATCGCAAGTAGCAGTAATAAAAGCAGCAATACAAACAGGGGTCTAACTGGTGGCGGTGGCAGTGGTGGCAATAGCGCTGTTTCCGCCATTTCTAGAGCATCTGGTCTCACTGGTATTACTGGCGGTAGTGGAGGAGTCGGTGGTGGTGTTGGCGTCGGTACTAGCTCTACTGGAGGCCTCAGAAAATCCAATACACAACGTAGCATTGAACTTATTGTCGATGCAGCTCAATGTGGATGTACTAGTACTGCAACAACAGGAGGAGGCATTGGTATTGATAATGATGCTGGTGATGATATCGAGCAAGGTGGCAGCGCTGGTGGTGCTGGAACAGGTAGTGGTGGAGGCGATGGTAACTGTCACAGTGGTGAAAGACGCAAAAGCTCAAGGCATCGTCATCGACCACTTCATCGTCGATTAATCAGTTATGTAAGGAATCTCTTTCAAGGCAGTGCTACACAAAATGGTAAGATAGAAAATCTAATTCTAATCAAATTATATCAAAGAATTTTACAATAATTTTTATCCTATCTACCGACTGTCCCTATTCATTTATTAATCTTTTTGTGCAATATTTCTTTTTTTAATGAATAAAGAAACAATGATTATTTTATGGCAACCCATTTTAATCCCTTCCTTCATATGTACTTTGTAAGACTTGATGGCATTGACTGGACGAAGACTAACTTGGCCAAAATGGGAATTGGTTCATGATAGAGTATTAGATTTTTAGCATATCCTCATTTTCATCAAAGCTTCAGGATGGTTGAATTAAGATCTGGTGGAAGAAATTTGTTCCAGCAAATTTATCTAACCTATCAATCTTCCTTTGTTTTTTACTTTAAATCTTCCTTTATATACCCCGAAAAGATTACATACCCACACTCCTTGCCTTGCCTTGTAACGAATGAGTTAAATCATTATTAAATTATTATTCCTGAAGCTCGCAAACTATTGCTAATTATTGTTACCTCTTATAAAGTTCCATATAATTCCTGCAATCCCTTACTACATTATTTTCTCATGAAGAAAATATGTAAATTCACCAGTTTCTTATTAAGGACTAGCGAACCCGGCGTGCTTTGCTACGCTCCCGACATGATGTAAGTGCATGATGTTGTTCTCTTTTTAATTGTAGTACATTACGCAGCAATTGAAATACTTTTGAAAAATTATAGGAATCAATTAAATAATTACATAATTTTCTCATATATTTGACAAAGGCGACTTGTTTGATTTTAAAATACATACTTATGTCTCTAAACTTTACAGGAACACTCTCCAGACAGAGACAGACATATTTGAGATCCCCTTATAATTACACCAGAATCGGTTCAACGGTTTCGCAATCCATACGGAACATATGTAACCACATACATACTTATGTACATCTAATTTTATATATATAGATTAAGATTATAGATTTTTGAAGAGATCAACTGATCAACGGATTCTAAGTGATTTCAATTATTATTTTTTTTCTTAAACGCTTTTCTTTTGTAATTTCCATCGAATTTCCAATTATTATGTTATGACCTTGTCCAAAAGTTTACTCGTTCAATAAGTACACTGAACCTGTTTTATATAGAATATACATATATTGATTTGTGTATCCGTTTATAAAAAATATTTTCTGTTTCTCTTTGACTTTTATTACCAAAAGGAAATGAAACAGATACACACCGATATGTTGCATAAGCATATAAGAAGCATGAATCATATGCAGTAAACATATGTATTTAAATACACACGCATGTATGTATGTACATATATAGTATTGTATGCATATTGAATGCTTTTAATATAGTAAAATATCTCTTCTTCCTCCTACTTCATCTCCTTTCGATTTGTTCATTCAAATGCCAATTTATCCATAATAAACTGACCGTGGCAAAGAAATGTTATAGAAAAATTTGTAGCACATGTAGCCAAGGTTTCAAAGAATACATAATACAATACAACACAACACAATATTGTATAAGTGCGAATGCCAATTCGGTTCGTGGCGTATGTCAATAATTCATTCACTTTCACTTAGAGTGAAAGTAATAGACGGTACAGTAACATTTTTAATGGCATCATAAAAGAAAAATGACGGCCAAACGGAAATAAAGTGAAGTCAAGAAGTCAAGTCTCCATGAGCTTCGAATCACAATAATAAGAATAATGAAAATAACAGACACAAGAGAGACCCAAGTCTCTGTCTCAAGACTCCACTCCACTACACAAGTTAGTGAAGAAGAGTGGAGTGGAGTAGAGTGGAGAGGAGTGGAGTGAAGAGAAGAGAAGCAACAATAGAAAAATGTAAAGTAAAGAAAATGGCAAACATGCATAACATAAATAAAATTGCGTTAAAGAACAATAAGTCTTGCATAATTTATGGCGTTCGCGCACAATCGGAATAAAAAAGATAAAAAGCAACCAAAAGAGAAAGACACATTGTCCCATCTACCAGTAAAGTTCTTAAAAATGAGACCAAAACGATGTAGATGGAAACGTGGGAGGGAATGCAGATGAAAATGACTTACACTATATGCATTTTTCTATGGGAAAACTTAGAAAAAGAAAAAAAAACTTAAGCAAATGTAACAATAAAGTTAATCATCAACAGCATAATAATGCTCCAAATGTTGATAAAAATAAAAACAAACTGAATTCCAAAGTATCTAAAGTTATGGTAAAGCTAAGTAAAAATATACAACAGCTTGTTTTATGTTAGAAGTTGTGATTTGTTAATTAACTTGAAGTTTGTTTTTTTTTATGTTTCTATCCATTAATAATATTTTCTTGATCATTTATCAAAAAAAGGATAATTCATTCATTTTAAATATTATGTGGTATAATGACATTCTAATTTATCTTTTTATCCCAATTCAATATGATCTTTCCATCCTTTCATACCATTCAACATATCCAAACTCAATTAATTTTCTTTATCCTATATTCACTTAATATTTTTTTCTCTTTTCCATCCTATTAAAACTTTCAATCTCATCTGTCTTAACTAATCTATCTAAGATATCAATACTAACTCATTAATTCTAAACTAATTTCATACATTCTATATACTACTAGCGTTCCCAGCGTGCTCTGCTACACTCCCGACATCATGCTATTTTTTTTTTTAATTGTAGTACATTGCGCATTAATTGAAATACTTTTGAAAAATCAGACGAATCAAATATTAATGGACATATGTAATTTCCTGCTATATTTGACAAAGGTGACTTGATTGATTTTAAAATATGTCTCTAAGATTTGTATGCAAACTATTATCCAACAATTTCTCGACAATAGCAAGTCCAATTCGCACCAAACTGATTTACTGATGAGATGCCCTTAAAATTTCATCAAAATCGGTTCAGCAGTTTCAGAATTTATACGAGGCTTACATACATACATACTTCCAATTTTATATACATACATACTTACAATTTTTTAGAAGAAGACTAGCGCACCCGCACCGATTTCAAAATATTCTATCAGAAGAACAGTAAGGCAGCGCATTACATACGTTTAAACAAACAAATACTAATTTTTTTATAAGAAATTTCATTTGTATAATAATGCATATATTATTTTTCTCATCAAATCTATTCTGTTTTTGTAATAATATCATGAAACTTCTTCTTCCAATATATAATCCCATCGTAATATTAACTTTTATAGAATTTCCAATTTATATAAGTTTTGACTAAAGACTTGTTATAAATAAAGTCTCAGACCAGTTAAGGGTTAAGCATGACCGACTGACTGCCTGCTTGACTATCTGCATAAGAAGATAAACAAGAGAAAAATTGCAGAAAATGTAATCACAATATAAAGTTTTACGATAAAAACAAATGAAAAACTTTTAACTTTATAGTATACACACACTCAGATTCACAAAGGAAGCAGACATTATGTATCTATGAAAGTAAAGGAAGGGTAAGAACTGGCCACGACACAATCCTGCAAAATGAAACTATTACTAAAGTAATTTATTTAGGGGGACACACTACCCCCTCTTCTCATTTGCGCAGTTGCATTTGCATTTATGACCCTTTGATGATGAAGCAGCAGCAGCAGGAAGCAACCAATGTTACTCAAAGATACTTCCAACCAGCTACTTATTTTCTATAATAGAATTTACTCAACTTGCCACATTTTATATATGTGTTGCAACTTTGTTTATTCTGAAATTATTATTAAAAAAAAAAACCAAACAAAAAATGAAATAAAAAGAAAAATAATTGCTATATTTTTCTTTTTTGTTTTGTTCTCTCTAGTTTATGAGAAGCTCATCAAATATAAATTATTGCCAAATACTAGAAATTTTCTTCTTCAAAATGTTGTAAACATTTTTAATAGTAACAACAACAACAAAAAGGTGCCATGAAAAGTCTAATCATATTGAAAATTATTAAAATTTTTTTCAAAATAGTAAAATTCCAAAACAATTAAAAAACAGAAAAATGCACCAACAACAAAATGTGCGAAAAACAACAACCATAATAAACAAAACAAAAAATTCAGTACAAACAATTGCACATACAAAAAAAGAACAGCAACCAAATTAAATTGCAATTAAAAAACCATAAAAACCCAATTAAAAATGCAGCTGGGAAAATAGCACAGCACAATAAGAAGAGAGCCAAAAAAAAAAAACAGAAAGAAGGTTATCTTTGGCTATGCCAAAGTTGTAATACTCTTCACGCTCCTGTGAATGAGCATGGAGAAATATTACATTATTGAGTTGACTTACGTTTAGAGAAGAGTCAGTATCCATATTAATTTCAATACACCAATAGTCACATGTAGGTGGCGCATAACTATTAGTATGAAATATGTGCAAAATGTAAATGGCGCAAGGCCATGATGTATTGAGCACACATTTCGGAAGCTATACGATCCAGTAATCCTAGGATCTTTAAATTTACATGATTGGTGAATATGGATAAGGCAATCATTAAGTCCAAATTTCAATTCGACAAAAAAATAAAACAAAAAACAAAAAAGTTTTTCTAATAAGAACATTAATTTGAATTTGGGTATGTATGGGAGGTACCCCGCCTAGTGGTCCGATTCGGCTAATTCCGACAAATGTGCAGCGTAGTACAATAAAAGTGCCACTCAAACTCAGTTCTTTGTTGATATTCAAACTGAAACAGAGTGATGCTAAGAAAGGAAGGTTGGATGCAACCCGGAGGAGCGTGAAGTGTATTACATCTTTGGCATAGCCAATGATAGCCTTCTTTCTGGTTTTCTTTAGCTTCTGATTGTTTTTCTAATAAATGAAAATTGAATTTCCTGATCAGTATGGAAAATCGAAAAACCTAAACCTGGTCTTTTAACCTTTTTGTTAAGCTTTTCATTGATTGAGTTGACTAAATGAGTTGGGCCTCAAAATAATATTTCTAATAATTCCGTGTAATTTCTCCGAACTTTTTGAAGCTCATATTCTTGAATTTGATTAATTAGGTTATCGGTATAAAATTACATTTTGAGCGATTGAATTTCATTAACAGTATGAATGGCGATGAAGTTTTATAAGCAACTTATTATATAAAAAATAAAAAATGGGAATCCCCGGTTACATACTTGTACGTGCTTTATGGACAATAGAGATAAGTCACGAATAATTGGAAGATTAAATGAAAGCACAGATAACAAAAAAGGAAATCACACTTAAAAGAAGTCTAAAATCAATCTTTTTAATAAACTGTAATAGCAATAATAAGAGCAAATGATGATATCATCATGTTATTACATTGAGTTATTTAAAGGCATCCTTTTCATTTACATTTTCATATCTTTCATTTTCCATAACTCTTAGCCAATTGTTGACACAAAAGTCATGAACGAGGACACAAATTTATATACAGGCTTAAAGTGCATTACGTATAGAGGGATAGTGAAAGCCTTTCAGGTCAAAGCCAACACACATTGATGGAAGTGCAGAGTAATTGGGTTGGTTAAAAAGTAAAAGGATTGTTAAATATTTGGAAGAAAAAAAATAAAGTTGTAGATGGATTTAACATAACAATAGAAATAGTTGTGAAGTTGCAACAATATGAAAAATGTTACTAACCAAGTCAAAAGAATTGAAAAACAGAAAAATTGTTGAATTACACTTCCACCATCATGTATCACCAACAATACAATAAAAGTGATGAAAGTTAAGAGTAAATAAAAGAATCAATGGTTCGATGAATGCATGCATGCAGCACAAACCCAATTTATTTGATATTTATTTTATAGACATTTTTCCATGCAACAGCAACTGGAAGACTTTAATTGAATTTTATGCGCTCAATTCTCAATATACGATAAATTCGTGTAAAAGTAACAAAAAAAGAAAAAATAGTACCAAGCAAACAAAATGGAATCATGTGCACACATAGATACACTTACCCGTACACACACACATACATGTGCAAATTATGTTATGTATGTTGAATGCAGCTGCAAATAAAAAATAAAATTCCATGAAACGCAAATTCACTTATGACACACACACACACACACACACACACAGAAAAAGCGAATGACTAAGGTAAAGTACATGTACATATACATTTTTAGATACACATATGTATGTAGGCAGTGCCTTGCCACCAGGTAACAATCAGTAGGCATCAGAGAGGAAGTTAACAATAATGACTCACGATACATTCAATTATGCAATATTGCAACAATCATCATCATCATCTATGTCACAGTTTCTTAAACTATGAACCCATGAGTCCTTCTGCCATAAGCCGGCTTAAAAATGTTATTGCATGAATGTGAACCTTCAAAATGTGTTAACATTCTCAGCAAGGTACAGACTTCAGCAATAGATATATCAAATATATTTCAATCCAGTGTCTAGTCAAAGAGTTGAAAAGTTTAAGTGTATAATTATGTTTTTCTGACCTTCTTTCTTGACACCGCGGGCTTTATGATGGTCCGAAATGTTTACATACCCATGTCTTCAATAACAAATCTCCAAAACGTAAAATTATTTTAAAGCCACAATTCGAAATACGAACAGAGGTCGAAGAGATCAGTTGTAACAGTTGCCTAAACCACTATCAAGGGTGCCTGTTTTCTGGAGGCCATCGAGAGGTGTAAATTATCGTTTGATCTTCCTTTTGATTGTTTCAAGATGTTCAATTGGGAATCTCGGGATCCTTATCAGAAAAATTAATATTTGCCAATAGACTACTCAAGTCTAGTCGGGGTGTAAGAAAGTAGAATGTCATCATACGTGCAGCAATTGCGGCATGCAACATCTGCTTCTACACATATGTTCATATGATGATCATCTCTCTACTGCCACCCCAACTGATGTTGCTACCCCAATTGCTCCAGCTGCAGCATTTGCTGTTAAATGCAATTTTTTTGAAATATTTTTATGAAACCAACAGCAACAACACCAGTCAGATAAAGTTCAAAGATAACGTTGAATCGAAAAGCAAAACTCACAAAAAAAATTTGAAAGAAAACATTGTAAAATACTGCAATCCTTAAAATGAAATCCAATGAAAATGTTTATAATTTGTTAACTTTATATGAATATGTATTTTTATATTAAACCCGACCCTGCTTTGCACGACTACGTTAGACACCCATTTCCCATTTTCATTTCTTTATCAATTTCATCATTCTGAAGCAAACAACTATATTGGAACGACTTCTTGAATTGACACAATTTAATTAGTTTTGCACCTTATTTATTCAAAACAAACGTTGTAGTATATTGCGCAGCACTTGAAAATAAAATTGATTTAAATTGATCTACGCACAAAGAATCTTTGATTCTAAAAACTAACATAAGAACATGTTTTCAAAGACAAATTGATTTTAAAAAAATGTCTTTTAAAAAACGTCTAGCTAATATGCGTATATAAAAACTTAGTTAAAATTAATTATAATGTATTGTACATAGAAACCTTCCGCAATTTTATAAATGATAGTGAAAGCCGTATCAAAATTATCAAAATTCGTTGGTTGACTTAGAAATTCTGCGTGTCGGAATAGACAGAGATTTTGGATGTCCTATTTACAGATTGTATGTTGTTATATTTTTCAGTTTATTGTTTTTCTGCATATTTCCGACAATTTTATTCATATTCCAGCTCTTAAAAGTAAATTTCAGATTTTTGAATTCTCTTTTTCATATTTGGTAAGCTAAATTGCACATAATTCAGTTATGTTTTTCTTTACTGATGTGTGTGTTTTGGTGGTATTAATATTTAACTATACTATGTAATCATCAGAGAAAAGAATGATCATGAAATGAAACTGACGCACAAAAGTATGGAGCATGGAGAGAAGTAACACCTTCATTAGTCGTTTGCCAGTTCAAAATTAACAAAGCAAAACACACACAAAGTCTGAGATAGTGAGATTCTCTCATAGTCGTCTGTTTCATGCAAAGCTTTCATCATTGGCCGCCTTAGCGTTTCTGTCAGTCCAACAGTCAGTCAGTGAGTCAGATTGCTTCCTGCAAATGCAAACTTTGCTAAGCAAAGTGAAGGATTGTAAGGCGATTTCTAGAATTAAAAGTCTATCTAAACTAACATCGAAATGGGAGGACATGAGAACAGAGATTGAGGGTACATAGAAAGCAATGAAGATAGTTAATAGGAATGTAAGAGGAAAAGAAGACTTTCAGTTAGGCAGTGCATGTTGCATGAGTAAATATTGGAGTTATTACTTGTGTCCTTACTACTTACTGCTGCAATTGCATGAACGTTAGTTTTTAATTTGTCTTTGGCTTACCACACAATGTGGCTCTTTCACACAGCCATGCAGATACAAATGTTTCAATGTATGTAGTTTATATGTCTCTACATACATAGTGATGTTGATTATTAGAAACCAAAGACAAAAATCTCAATTTGCTTTTGCTTTTGGAACTGCTTTCATATTGTTGTTGACTATTATTGTTGCTGCATTTGCTGTTCCCGTTGGGTTTTGGCATTGCCTCAAGCACATCTAACATTGTTTCATATGCATTTTCATTTAGTTACACTACAACATACAAAAAAACAACAAATTTTGTTGCAAAAAACACAAAAAAAGAACATAAAAAAACCGCAAGCTGGAAAACAAAATAAAAACCAGGAAAATAGAATAAAGAATAGAATAAAAATATAAATTAAAATGTGGCACACATTTGTGTTGAGTTTATTTTATGAATTAGTTTTCCTGAGCGCATTTAATTTTATTATTATTATTTATTTTGTATAATATGTACTTTCTCCTTTTTTATGATATTGCAAAGGATGAAGAATTTTATTATTAAAAGTTTTGCTGTCGTTATCCAGCGTTAGCCAACGAAACACGAAACACACCCTCTCTTGCTTGCCCCGCTCTCAATGATCATCAAATACAGAAACAAAAAAACGAAGAGCGCAATAAATGAAAGAAAAAATACAACAATAACAACAACCAAAGCATTAAAAACGAAAAAACGTACAAAACTTTTTTTGCTTGGTCTTGCAGTGGTTTTCAATAAACTAAATACTTAAAAATATAAGTATGCAAATCTTTTCATTTGTCATTTCAAAATTAGTAAAATCGGCTTAGTATAGTGTGCGCTAGATAAAAAAATGTTAAAAATTAGGTTAAAAACTGCCTGTATCTCGACAACAGCGCAACTTACTGGGTCCAACCAATTTATCGAAATTGGTCTAGTCATTTAGGAGATAAATAGTCACAAAATTGTGTACACTCGAATTTTATATATATAGATACATATGTACATATGTTGTATATTATTTAATAAGTTATCTGACTTATCTTTTTTATTATTTTGAACAAGGAATTGACAGTGTCACACTATTAGCTAAACATTTATGGACATAAAGAAAACATTCGACTTTGACTATATGGTCGTCAGTCGGGAAATACAAATTTACTTATTAAATTTAAAAAATTATACAACTACTTAGTTTTTCTAATTATCCTTACGTTTGGTTCCCTTGGTAGAAAACCCAAAACCAAAGTTTTCATATCAATTCTCGACTTAAATGCTTCACATACTGTACTATTAAATAATAATATTTTTTTGGTTGGCTGAATAACAGAAAACCAAAAAACAAAAATTAATTTAATTTTAAAACGTCTTCTTCTCATCTCTTACTCTCTTTCTTCATTCCAAAAAAAGGAAAACAACAAAAAACAAAAGAATCAAAAAGAAGCAAAAAAACTGAAGCTTGATCAGAGTCAATTTAAATGCTTCTCCTCTTCTCTCTAACTCTCTTTTAAACAACTTACTTACAGACACTTGATTTTTGGTTGAATGTGCTTATATAAGTATATATATACATATATATATATATATATAGATATGTATACATATATTTATATATATATATATATATAGTGTGTGTGTGTGTGAGTGAGTGTGCAAATTGTTTGCCACTCATGCGTAAAAACAACAACAAGAACAACTAAATTATAAAATTTTACAATTTCATACGGAATAATGCATGCATGCGAGCCTTGCTTTAGTGTATGTAAGTGAATAATGTATGTGTGTAAAAAAAACAAAGTTTTACATTTTTGTGGTTAAAAAATATCTCAAGCGCGAACAATAAAAAATATTGAATATTTTTTTTGTACTTGAATATTTCCTCCTGTTACAATTACAAAATAAATTAATATTATTATTTTTATTATAAACGTGTGAAACCTCAGATGTTTTTCCTCTCCCTACCATCTGTTAATACCTGTATAAAAAAATCACAATTATGGGTTATGGGAATGGGAATCGAAAGTTCTGATAACCATACTTTAAGGTTCTTGAGAAGGCATTTACTTGCCAAAGATCAATCAATATAACTTTGGTTGTAATAAAACTTTCTTTTCTTTCTGAGGATTTAAGAACTATTGGGTATGGGAATGAAAAGTTCTCATAACCACATTTCAAGTTTCTAAGGCGGTCATAATATAATTTAAACTAAATTTAAGAACAATAATGTTGGTTTCATTAAAACATTCCTTTCAAATCATGCAGACCGCAATTTAGGCGTCAAAAGGAGGAGGGTCCACTAAATTTTCCTTTTGAACACAAAGCAGCTTATCTGAGTTTTTCGTTCTCTGTTCTATGTACATTCAGTGCGCATACTATAATAAAATCCATATGCATGCATTGTATTTTCTTTGTCTGTTTCTCTTACATCATCATTAATCTTTCATCTCTGTCGTAGAACATTTCGTGACGGTTTGGAAATCTTGCAAACTTTAACTGCAAAATTTCACTTCAATAATACTAAATACATAAGTACATATATCCGATTAAAAATATTTAATTTTTTTTTTATTGTAATACAATATCAAGTTTGATACTTTTCTGAATTAAAACGTATAATACAATGTATAATTAAAAAATATGAAGAGACACTATAATAAAATACTTACATAATGGATCCCAAAACAAAATTGTCTGCTTGGCTTTTGTTTAAAGTCAATTAAATCCAGTAATCGAAGAAGTCCAACTGAAATTGATTTAACGAGAAGTTTGAGATAGCAACAGTCCGTGTGAAAAAGAAAAAAATAAAAGAGAGGTCAGCTATTATACAATATTATACATTTTGTTATAGTTTGTCAGGAATTCAGACAGAAAGACACAAATTATTTCAATTTTTGTTATTTTTGTATGCAATCATAACAATGCGTTCATGTTTGTTTATGGCAACCAGCATGTTGTCATTGTAATTGCAGATAAAGCACACAGATATACAAGTACACACACAGTTCAAATACACCTGCTTATATACATCATAGATACATTTGCATTATACATGCGTATACTCGTAGAAGTTTCGTTGGATCTCGCTGGTTAGTGGCTATGTTGTTGGTTTGCTATTTGGTAGGAGTGTTATTTGGTAAGTTGGTGGGTCCGTGTAACCTCAACAAAAATAAAATGGCAAATTGTGAAGTGAAAAAGGACACATTATTACTATGGCTTTTGTAGGCGATAAGTTGAGTCGTGTTGAGTTAAAATCGAGTTGAGTCCTTGTCGTGTGCATGCGTTTGCATAACAAGTTCCTGTTTAAGTGTTATACTGTAATGGTTAGAACTAATTTGTGAGAAGGCAAAGATATTGTTTTTATGCTTTAATTTTTCACTTCCATGTCTATCTATGAAGAGAGGGAGGCTTGTAATTGATAATAGTGCATATCTTTGCGGTTTGTTATAACATAACCCACGAATTTCTGATTTTCCTTAAAAAAGAGAAAGTTCTTAAAAAAGTTTTAAGTATTTTTCAAATAAAAAAGCATTCAATTTTGAACTTACCGTCTATCTATCATTCTATCTTTTAATTTTTTCATCTGTTTATTTATCTATCTGCCAGGCTATCTCTAAATCTACCTAGTCATCTATCTATCTACTATTTGTTTATCTATCTACCCAGCTACAGATTATACACATATATATCTATCTAACCATCTATGCCTTACATTATATGATATTCTATTCAAATTATATTTACCATGATGTTCTTTACTATACTATATTCCGTGAAGTTTCTGCATGTCTCTCACTTTTAAGGGTATTTTCTCTCTCATTTGAATCTAGCGGTAACAGAAACATATTTCACATGCATTCATCAATTATTGATAATAAAACAATCCTCCAACTACGTGGCTCTAGATAAGTAGAACCATATAGTTTGTACACACTCATGAAGATATTTATGAAAGTATGTGTATCTGTCTGTGTATGCATGTGTGTGATATTTCATGCCATGAAATTCCCCTACATTATATACATATTGTATACATATATTGTATATTACTTAGTACATTTTTTGTATTCAATGATTTTAAATTGATGCCCACGTCAAATGTTTGTCCTTTGGTGCATAAAAGAGAAATGAGAGATGGAATGATGAAGGAGAAAAGAAGAAGAAGAAGAACAAAAAGTTGAAATCAAAACATTATACAAAATATGTGAAGTGTAAAAAATCGATTTTCTTTTGGTTTTGTTATCGAATTTATTTTGTTTTTTTATATTTCACACGTTATACGTCAACGCATTGTCATTGTTTAAAGATGCGCAGTCAAAGAAAAACTGGTATAATCAAGAAAATTATCAAAAACAAAATAAAAAAAGAAAACTAAAAAAGCAAGAGTTTCCCAAAGGATAATCACAAGGGAAAGACATAGCCTGTAAATCTCTTCTCATTCATAAAACTTTTTCAATAAAAGTTTTTTCTCTTCTACTCTACTTTTGTCTGTTTTATGAAGATACTATGAAGTTTGCATCTCAAACTGATTTCAGAATCAGGGTAGCAGGGTGAGTCAAAGTCAGGAAGACCAAGGCTGATGCTTCTCACTGGACTGAGGTAATACACTGAAGACCAAAGAGCAATCAAAGCAAACATTAACTATTAAGTTGGCTAACAAAAAAAAAAAAAAATAAAAAATCAAAAAACAAAAAGAACAACAATAAATTCTAAAGAAATCACAGCACAATATAAAATAGAAACAAAAAACAAAAAAAAAAATTATTTTATTAAACTAAAGGAAATAAAATAAAGTTGCTAAATCACATTGAGAAGAATCAGGAAATCAGAGTCCCTCACACTTAATTCAGTTATTTATTGTATCAAAAGCCAAATAACTGACCATAAAAACGAAGTTGAGCAAAATAAATCAAAAGTAATACAAAACATAATAAACTTAAGAAACCTAAAAATTTTAACATCTGCAAAAGGCATCAGGGAGAACCCATTTTCACCTACAGTTTCTCAATAGTAAAAAAAGGGGGAAAATCTTACAATTTAATAAATATATCTAAGAACTCATGTTGGAATGTCATAGAGAAACAATAGAAATGAAAGAATAAGAGTCCAATAATATTTGCTGCTATAAATTATTATTATTCACCATCAACACCATCTTTTTATACTCTTATCGGGAGTGAATTGTATTATAAGTTTGTCATAAAGTTTGTAACACACAGAAGGAGACATCTTCATGAACCTAGGGTTACCAGGAAGGGTACCTCCCATACAAACCCACATCAAATTACAAGCTTTTAATGAGTAAAATTACATTGAAAATACAGTGCCACTCAAACTGTGCTCATATTTGATAGTCAAACTATGTTCATTGTTGATACCAAAGCTGTGTTCTTTGGTGATACTCAAACTGTATAGTGATGCTAAGAAAGAAAGCTTGGATGCAAACCGGAGGAGCGTGAAGAGTATTACATCTTTGGCATAGCCAATGTTAGCCTTCTTTCTGGTTTCCCTTAATAAAATTATTGTTGGATATACATACTCGCATTTTCTTTAGATACTTTTTATTTATATATATTTTTTTTAAATATTTTCTTCGATGTTTTTCCTTTGTAGTTGTGTGTGTTTGTGTATGCATGAGTGCGTTGGAATCTTTTGTTAAGGAAAAAAATATGGGAATTTTTGTTCAACATCCAAATTCCTTATTCGGAAGAAACAAAAAAGTTAATTTTTCTATTTTGATAAGTTATTCAACGCAGTTAAGGATATTTTTCCAACAGACAGCTTTCATTGAACACAATATCGATATCAGCAATTTCTTATTTACAATCTTTTCTTTCATTCATATTGTATGTAGATACAAGTAGTACATAGATACTACAATATGTATAAAGTCTACATCCATTTGCATTCATATAATCTCAATTTATTTTTACGAATGTCAAATGTGAATGAAATTTATCGAAAACTGAAATTCCACCAAAGAAAAATAGACAAAGTAAAAGAAAAAAGTGATAAAAAACCATTATTCAAAATGTAATCGAAATATCGGAGAGGAGATGACAGAGAATGAATGTGGGAATTAAATTCTCGCATCTCACATCAATTGTAGTAGTATCTACAGCATAGTACGAGTACATCTGAGACAGAGAGATGTAGTGTTTGATTAAAAATAATTTATTGTCTAACGATTGAAAAATCTTATCAAAGTTGAAGATGAATGAATGTTTACGAGTGAACTTATTTCTTTCCTCTGGAATTGAAAATTTTACAAAGAAATGGATATCGATTAGAGAGAAATCGAATTAAGACTAAGTGATAAAAAACAGAATCACCATATAGAGATTAAAATGTCATTAAAGTGAAATTAAAAGGAGATTAGGAGATTAAATTATGTTTTATTGAGATCAAAATGAGCAATTGGGAGTCTGATTGAATTGATATTATCAATTTACGAGACAAAGATACGATTACCAAAATATGTATTAAAAATAACTTTAAGATGTCAACAAGAGCATTAACATGATAGAACAGTAAAATCACAAGTTGTCTATTTTACTGGGTTGGTTCCTAGAGTTCAGCTGGATAAATAATTAAGAATAAATTAATCAATGGAAGGAATGCAGTACTATACACTTCACTACACTAGGATACCATGTACTTAGTACACTATCCTGCTCTACAGTCGCTACAGTTAATACTATTCATCTGTGTTCATTAATACAATATAATAAAATTTACTGTAGTTCTTTAGAACATACTACAAATGCATGATAATGAATATTCTGTATATCTAAGTATATACCCATAAGCAGTGTACATATATACAATCTAAGTGTGTGTTGAAATGAGAAAATAAATAAAGAAAATAAAAGAAATGAAAATAAGAAACAAAAATGAAAGAAATAATGGCAACAATTTGCAACATTTTAGTTCCCGTTGTTACTCTTGTTCTTGTTACAAGGATGCCAACAACAACAACAACAACAACTAATGAAAGTTATAAACATGTGTAAGTAACTGAGTGAGTGAAAGTGAGAGAGTGTTGGTGGGTGGATGACAGTATGAGTGCAAGTGTAAGTAAAACAGGTCTCGCTATGAATTCAATGCGAGTGTCGTTCGCTCGTTTGTTGAGCTAAAAAGTAAGAAAAATGAACGTTAGCATCTTTGCAATGGAAAATTATTGTTTAAATAGAACAAACTTTATTTAAGCGTAAATATCTCTACCCTGTTATACATAAACGAAACAAAGAAACATTTACTTCGGCTTTATTTTTAATTGAATCACCCAACTTTCAAACACAAAAACATCACAGAAAAAGTGGTGAAAAATTAATTTATTATTAAATTAAAAGAAAAATATAGAAATTATAAAATATCGTTGATATTTATATTCATGAGAAGATCTTTCAATCATATTAAATTGTAAAATCCTGTAATTTAGAAATTCAATAGCTTTTTGAATGGTTTACAAAGCAACTAGATTGTTTAATTAAAATGATCAAATTAACAATATAATTTCATTGATAAAATTAGTCTGAAGTCTAAACGAACTATTAATCCAAACAGTTAAGTTAAGGTAATCAGAATCGTTTATAAAGCAGCTATATATTGCAATAATGGAAAGATCAATTTGTATAATACTTTCATTTGCAATACCAAATATACCATTCGCTACCCAAATACTACACTAGGCCACTACTTAGAAAATGATTTGATCTATTAATCTGAACTGCCTTCGAAGTACTCATTTTGCAACCTAAGTCTTACCACAAGTAAACAGTTTTTGCCCTAAAACTAGGGAATTAATCAACAAAGTAGAAACAAACATGGTACTTCGTATGAACCAAAATACAAGCCTGATCAATTAGCACAATAATAATTAATATATTCATCAATTGAGGTCGCCGTAGCCTAGTGGATAGTGTGCTGGTCTACTATGCGGCCGCCGCAGGTTCGAATACCAGCGGCGGTAACACCTTATAGAAATAAAAAAATAAAAAATTATTTCTAACGGCGATTCTCCTCTCAGCAGTCTTCTGGCAAAAGCTCTGAGAGTAACAAAAAAACTGCCATGAAAAAGCTTCTCACAAAAAAGTCGTTCGGATTCGACTATAAACTGTAGGTCCCTCCATTCATGGATAAAAATTTAGCGCACACACCATGAGTGGCAGCCGAGAAGCTAAGGCCGTAACCCGGTAAACGGGTTGTTATGGCCAGCTAAGTAAGTAAGTAAGTATATTCATCAATTAATGGGCCATACTACGAACATCATGATATAGGTATAGTGCCCTTCACATCGTTGGTAGAGTATCTAGGAGTGATAAAATAGAAACAGGGAAAGCAAAGAAAATGGTAAAACTTATTGTTGATGGCAGGTGGCAGCAAGAAAATGTAAAAGAGTAAAAATTTATGAATCTTATACATCCTTTCATTTATAAAACAAAACAAAAATTACGATACATTAAAAACAAAATAGTACAAAATGGAAATGTAAAATAAGGAAACTTGTAGAAAACTTCGGTTTTCTAGATGAATGATGATGGGGCAAAAAAAAAATATATATAATAATCAAAGTAAAGTAAAGAAGCATGCGGGCAAACTAGTAAAATGTTGCAAGTTTCAATTATATTTTTCAACAGATGAGTTCCTTCGTTCTATACTTTATAGAAAGAAAGGTACAAACGTACAATGAAATATACTTTATTACATTTTTGCCCTTGCCTTCGCCTTTGCCTTTATCATTGTTCAGCTTAAACAACCAAATATTAAAATATGTATATTAAAAAAAAATGTAAGAATATTTTGCTGATAGAATACGCTTTAGAGTCTTTTTTTCTTTAAGGTAAATTGTAATGAAATACTTTTATATGTAATACTTTTATAAAGAAAGGACAACAAATAAATATGTCAAAGGGTATACAATCGATTGAAAGAGATATTCAGTAGAAGTAATTATAATTTAGAGAATCAGAGTACCAAACGTTAGGGGTAGCATCTCTGGAGACCCTAGCAGGCGAAAGGAGATCCTGCGGCATCTTTTCAACAAAATCATCAATGTTGAGTAAAGAATTCATTCAGTAATTTCCTTATGTACTTACAATAAATTATTCAATAGACAAAAATTAATCCTTCTTGAATAAAGTGAGCTAAAATAAATTCATCAATTTTTGTAAAGAAAATCTTTGTTTCAAAATAATACTCATAATTTTGCTAGTCGGAGAACATCAAAATGGAGCACATTATCTTTATCATCATCTTGAGTTTTTTGGCTAATCAAATTGCCTTTTGGTTGCTTTTATGATACAAAAATACTCATGGGAATTGGCATGTCATTGTATCAGCAGCGTTGACTTTAAGTGTCTCTCATATCATAGCTGTTTATATACAATACAATACAAACTCAACATGTATGTTGATTGTGTGAATGTGGATTGCACTTAGTAGCAAATATTATTCTTCTAACTTGTTTTTATACTTTTCTTTTTCCTTTACGATCGAGCATCGTTTTTAATGATGCGCTAAAGAGCTGTTGGCATTTTGTTTTCTTTTCCTCGCGATGCTTCTAATGTAGCCACGATTGTTAATGCTTCAGTTATTTCTTGCCACATAAAAAATTTGCCACAAAACTCGCACACACTCACTCATACACGCACATACACAGATAGCGATACTTTCCCACGCGCGCAAAGGCTTTTGCACACGCATTATTTTCGCTTCAATAAAAAATTGTTCGTGAAGAGAAAGATAAAACGGAATTAACTTAACGGATTTTTTCACTCTCTTATTTATATTTACGTTTTCTATATTTTTATTTTTACTTTTACTTTTAATATTCACAACAAAGTTATCATTTCCCTAAAAAAAGTATTTGTGTTTTTATGGATACAATAATATGTAAAAACCAGAAAGAAGGCTGTGCCAAAGATGTAATACTCTTCACGCTCCTCCGGTTTGCATCCAACCTTCCTTTCTTAGAATCACCATATTCTCTCCGTTACAGTTTGAGTATCAACAAAGAACACAGTTTGAGTTGCATTGCATTTTTAATGTACTTATACTCTTTATAAGTTTGTCATTTAATGTGAGTTTGTATGGGAGGTACCCTTGCTGGCAACCCTAGGATTATGAAATTTACATGGCTAATGGATAGGAACAGGAACTTATAGTGTCCAAATTTCAATTCAATAAGTCAAAAAACAAAAATCTTTTTCTAATAAGAACATTAATTTAAAAGGTGGTTTATATGGGAGGTACCTTATGTGTGCTACAAACTTCATGACAAACTTATAATACTTTTCACTCCCGTGAAGAGTGTATAAAACAGCAATAGATATATAGATAAATAAATGAATGAATGAATGGATTTGGATGGTTGAATGAATGGATAGGTAAACCTGTTTGTAGCTGTTGCTATTATTATTATTGATTCCACTATTATCAATATTGATATATCGATATCGTGGGTTCGGTATCGTTATTTCCTTCATCTTTTACATTGTTGTCAATGTAATCAATAAAAATCACTGAAGCGTAAATATTGCAAAACATTTTTTCATTTTCTCTTTTTTTAAGATTTTTTTGTTTGTTTTATCTTTACACCTTTATAGCTTAGACAAAAAAAAATTAAAAAGATACTCATACCAGATGCAAATGAATGAAATAATGTATGGCAGCTACCATTGTAATTTCAATGAAGCCTACGCACCTATGACACTGTTAAGTTTTTCATGCTCTGTCGCTTTCCCTTTTATTATAATTTCAGTCAAATTTTTCCTTGACTTAATTTTAACATTTTCATTGTAATTTCAACTCAACTCATTATAATTATAACATTTTAATGCTAATGACAATAAAACTGTTACTTGCTTTAATTTATATAAGTAATAAATAGTCGTAAGTATTCTAACTGAGACTCATAATAATTTCAGTGGAGCCTAAACTAGAATGGCACAGTGTGAAATTCAATGTTCTAAAGCTTTAGCCCTAGTGATACTCAAACCTTTCCACGTCATTATTATACTTAAACTCTTACTTGGCTAACATTAAATAATTCACCCTTGTCTCGTTATAAAGCCTTAATTTGGTCCGACAAAGTTGGACATAAACCGAAGAGCTGTAAACGAATTAAAAATTTTTATACAAACCATACAGATTCAACTTTTGTGAAAGGTCGAATTTCCACCATTTCTCGAGCAAATTCTTAAAACTTTTTATCATTCCTATGGAGAAGCTTCTCAAGTTGCTGTTTGATGAGGTCTTCAGAAACAATGTTCTACGTTTTAAGCAGTTTTGCAAGGAGCGAAATACATTTAGTATTGTACAATATATTGCTTTTATGATATTTGCTGACGTATATAGAGGAACAGAACAAACAATCTGAACATAATACAATATTTACGCCAACTAACTACTCAGATTATAAGAATATTTCAGTTTCTTCAAAATAGATTAAAATTATTTTTTTCGTAACACTGCTTCATTTATATAGAAATTCATGCTCAACACCGTTCGTTTGAAATAGCCAAACAATGGAAAGCAGGACTAGAAACATAAAATGAAACACTAGAAATGTCTGTTCAAAAATTCACTCATTTCAGTTTGCTTAGTAAATTTCAAACTTTTCATTGACTAATGGTAAGCAATACAGGAAATTAAGAATAGAAGACCAGATGTAACATGAATAGTAAAAATATCAAAATCCGAATCGGATATAAAGTCGCCGACATAAGCTTGTATTCTTATAAAATCAGTGCGACTAAAATTGTATCTTCAAAGCAAAACAAAAAAAAAAAAATATTATATTTTGCAAATAATAATCTTGGCACCATTTCACCAGACTTCTTGACTGATATAGTACAATAACAGAAAAAACAAACGTATTTCTTTTCTGCTAAAAAAAAATATGACCACAAAGCAAACTAACAACAACATAAAAGAGTTATAATTAAATTACTGCGCAATCACAGCAGCGAAATAATGAAGAAATGATGAACTTATGTTACTGTACAAACAAACACAAAAACAAAAAAAACCCTATCTTTGGCCTAACCAAATCAAATGATACACTTCACAAGAGTTTTTCTCTTAATTTTTTCATTAAAAGCACGATCGACAGATAGATAGATCCTAACGTATATATGACTTGCGATACCTCCCCACAACTGCATAACATCTGCTCCTACAATTCCATATCAACCAACACAAAATTTAGTATGTTCAACTACAGTTGAGTTATGGTTATGATTCGTGGTCCCTAATGATAGTTTAAACTTTTACGGGATACGCTCATCAATGAATTTGTTGTGCTCAAACCATTTATAATCATGACTTACTTAAGAGCTTAAGAGCTGTACATATAATCATCAAATGCAGATACTTTGGTTGGTTGGTTAGGCTACTCTCTACGGAAGGATCCAAACGAAATATGGAGGGCAGCACTATGGTGTTACCATGAACCCTTTGATGCCATATCTTTGAAGTCGACGCTTCAATCGGCCTTACAGAAAGTTCCAAACATCAGATTAAAGAAGTATTACACACTAGACACACTACTGTGAAGTGTATGAAAATAAAAGGAAAAAATTGAGAAAGAAAACATGAAAAACCTAAACAAACTCAACAAGAAACGCATTGACGACGACGGTGAAGAGGCCAAAAATTCAACCAAACCAAGGCTTTAGTTTGCAAAGTAAAGTAAACAAACATAAACGTGAAATGAGTAATATACAGAGAACAACAACAAGAAGAACAATAATGTTAAATCACATCAAAAGAACAAAATGTTTGCTTTTCAAACGAAAAAATGCATAAAAAACAAGAAACGAAAACAAAACAAGAAAGCAAAAAAAAAGAGCAAAGAGAAAATGGCGAAAAAAATCAGGAAAAAATGGCGGCTGTAACATAACTAGGAGTTTCATTGCAAAAGAAGAATGGCAAGGGAAAGAAAAGGAAAAGAAAAGAATAGAAAAGAAAAGGGGTAGGAGAGAAAGGAAGGATGGATGGAAGGAAGCATAGAACGATTTTAACAAAGCCAGGCAATGAAGAAAAACATGATGAGAGAAAATTTTTACAAACTAAAAAGCAAAAACGAAAATGCGCAAAAATAAAATGAGAAATTAACATTTTTTCTTGTTTGGCGCCTTTAGCATCACAAGCAAAAAAGAAGACAAGCAAGAGAAGAAAGAGGAAAAGAAAAATACATAAAAATGAGTTTAAATCACGAATGATTTTTTTTGAATATGATAATGATGTTTCCAAGTTAATGATAATTGTAAATGTCAGGGAAACAACAAATAGACAGATAGAAAGATAGGAAAGAGAGCAAGAATAAGGAGAATAAATGAACAAATTAAGCAAGGACTTGAGGCTTATCCTGCGGTTAAATAATGAAAATTTACGAAGAAAAAATAACGAAAAGGACGCTAATAAAATATAGATAAAGATTGTAGTAGCATTAAGGATCAAAACATCATAAAAATTGAGAATGAAACACCATTGACTTGACTTGGTTTAACTTAACTGAGCTAACGCTCTCAATTCTCCATGTTTAATATGTCGAACACCACCAAAAGAATAAATCAACCATCGAGTGGAGTGAACCAATCAACCATTTTTATTCCACTTCAACAAAGTTGATGGTTTCATCTTTGGTTCTTGGGTTATTTTTGATTTTTATTTTTTGGTTCTTTTTTACACATTTGCATCAATTTTCCTCCAAGTGCATTGTTTATAAAATTTTCCAACAACTGCTTGCTTTCACATTTCTTTTGCATTTCTCTTTCTCCTCATTTGCTTTGAGATATTTTTGTTCTTCCTTTTGACTTTTGAATTGGAATCCCTTTAACTGACTTTTATTACTTTCATTTTTCTTCTTACTTACTATTTTTATCTGATATGTATCACTTTGAGTAAAAAAAAATAATTGCCAAAAATTAAAAAGAGTGAAAAGGAAAGGGAAAAAAGAAGAAATGCTGAAAACCTCACCTGACATGGTACTTTACTTGTCTTAACTTAATTTAACTTGGCTTGGCCAGGCTTGGCTTGACTGGGCTCGATTTGGCTTAATGATAGTCCGACAAGTCTTGTATATAAATTGCACCGGAGTCCCACTCAGACTCAGTGGCGTAACCTTGTCACACCTGCACCTGCTCACGTCACATAACCTTTTGTTTCCTTTCATCTTGTGTGCCACCTACAAATACATATCTGAGACTCAAGTCAAACTATGGTAAGTCAAATTAAGGCAAGGCAAGGCAAGGCAAGTCAAGTCAAGTCAAAACAAATTTCCACGCATTTCATTGCAACACAACACAAAACGCGAAAGCCTCGACAAGGCAGGACAGGATAGGCCAAGGCAAAGCAAAGGAAGGCATGGGCACAGCAGGGCACTTACTGTCCTCATCATCTTTAACACTTGCGTGTTGCATTGTCTTATGGTACAGTTGTGTGTTGCATTCTTATTATGTATTTTCTTTTCTGACATTTCTTTTGCTCTTTCATGGGCTTCTTATCTTCTTCTAGTACATTCCCCTCTTTCCGCTTTCTACTTGGCATTTCTCATTTCTCTTGCCTTGTTGTATTTAAGTTAAATTACAGAAATGTCACACCTCCCAACCTTTTTATAACCCCCTGCATTCTTGCTGAAGCTTTGTATTTTCTTTGACCACTTACTGATGTGGATGTATGAGTGTGTGTGTGTGTGTTTGTGTGTGAGTGTATGTATGTGGATATGCATGCGGCTGAGTGTGTTGTTTAAATAAGTGTCAGGGTTGCAATGGTATGCCACACATTTTAATTTACTTAAGCATATCCTGTGCGCCGTTTATGCCATGGAAATGAGTTAAGTGCATTTTATTTGTATCTCTTTGCTTTCTGTTTTATCATTTACATTTACAACCACTTACTCCTTAATCATCACTTTCATCATCACCACCGTGTATTTCTTATGTCGAAATGAAAAAAATGGAAAAATTTATGAAAGAAAGTCATTCAAGTTGGTGATTTTGCATATGTGTAGCTATAAGTGCATGATGCATTTCTCAGATGTGTGGGTTTTGGGGTGTGTATTTATGATATGTTTATCTTGGTAAATGTACCACCATCTGAGTAACTTATTGCACAAGGATACTCATTCTTGATTTGAGTAATTTACTGAAGGCAAACGCGCAAACTGAACAAATGAAGGATTGTATAAGTGAGTGAATGAGTGAGTGATTGAATGAATAAGTGAGTATCCTTATGTGTCTTTGAGATATATCATAAGTCACTCTCTTTAATGAAGTTCGAAAAAGTTTTTTCACTTTGTAATTCTTTCTTATTTTTATTGAATAAATTTTCTTACCAAATATATCCTCATTCTTTCTTTTCGAAATTATCAAGGAAATAACTATTATAATTTTGTATAAAAATATCGTATATGTACTTTAAGCTAAAAAGTTAAAGTGTTAAAAAACAAAACAAAAAACTACTACACAACTTCAATAAAAATTTGAAAGTGAAAAGAACAAAAGAAGAAATTTGCTCTAACAGCAAAAAGAGCTTCAAAAGAGTGAACAAAAAGAAAATAAAATAAGAAGAGAAGAGAAGAGAAGAGAAATACACGAAGACAGTACAATGAAAGCATAAAGAAATAAGTTACCAAAATAAGCAATTTAAAAGTATGTCAATCAACGAAAGAATATGCAAAACGAAGAAAAGAAAACATGAATATCAGTTGAAGTGAGGTTAAAATACTGATGAAAGGCAATTCATATAATATTGTTTTGATTTACACAACATTCCTTCATTCCTGAAAAGTCGATTTTTTCAGTCATCAGAATCAGCAAGAGCACATTTTGAATTTGCATACAACTTTAGCAAACATTGTATTATTTATACAATAATAAATAACCTTCACAGTTTGGAGAACCTTAAAACAAAGTTTAAAACAACATAATGAAAAGTCTATATACACTGAGAGAAAAAGCACTAACCGAAAATAAAAAGTTTTAATTAACAGCAATTAAAGATGAATTTGCATACAAAAAAGAAGAAAAGAACATGAAGAATACAAACTGATAGACAGACAAAAGGACACCTGAAGGCACCATTAAAGTGGGTCTGTTATAATAAGACTTAATGAAACCCACATAAAAGTAATACAAAATAAGTTGAAAGATGAAGAATAAAAAGTAGAAGTGGAAGTGGAACAATCATTGGTATCTTCAATAAAGAAGTAAAGTAACCAAAAGCCACAAAAATCCACTTGAAAATGTGTATTAACTTACATTATTTATCTTGCTTAAACTTTACTTGCCTTACTTCTTACAACTTGTTTTTATTGTTGTTATTAGCCACTTCTAGGATTACTAGAGGCATTTGAGTTTTCTTTATACTTAAATATTTTTCATGATGCTCCTCATACTTATACTTAGCAATCTCTCCTGTTTATTTTACATTTTATTGCTGCTTCTTATTATTATTTTCTACGTAATATTCCACTTTTTTTCTTTTGAGATTATTATTTTACAAGCACCTACAATTCTAATAAAATTTCATTTAAATGCGATGTGGATATAAAATACTGATTTCATATGAAGCATGGTAGTAAACACAATAATGAAACTTATGTTGAATTAAAAGATATTTAAATTTATCATGTGGGAAGATTAAATAAGGTGAGAAGAGTACCAGCGAAGCAGCAGGCCACTCACATTAAAAATAAGATAAAAAATATTTAACTATCGATTGTAGGAATTGCGCTTTGTCCTGAAACAACAACTCATAGATGAATTTATTGAACTTCATCTTAGTACCATTAAGATTGACAAAGAAAGACTAAAACATATAAAAATAGAAGAAGAATAGAAGAGATGGAGAGAGGGAGAGTGGGAGAGTAAAAACAAAAGTACTCAAATGGAGTTTTTAAGTCAAAGTTGAACACTTAAAGCGGACTTAAAAATGAAAAGTTGCTCAAGAAAGAAACAAACAAAGAGAACAAAACCAAGAGAATATAAGTACAATATAAAAGTCATCTATACACACATCTGTATATGTGTAGGTATATATGTATATACATATGTGCTTGTGTGTATTTATGTAAGTATCTGCCCAAAGGGCTTCATCACCCCAGACCCAAGATCCAAGAACAAACAGAACAAACCAGGACAGCAACCGACAGATGGCAGGCAACTGATTGAGAATAACAAAAAGTAGTAGTAGTAGTAGTAGTAGTAGTCAGTAAGTCAGTGAGAGTGAATCATTGAGTCAGTGGGTAGTAAGTGAGGGGCATTAAGTTTCATCTTTATTCAAGTACTTACAAATGCTTCAAGTCAAGAAAAAGTACTTGAGGCAATTCAATAAGACAACAACAAAAAGAAATAAGAACATAGTAACATACTATGAAATGAATTTTTAAATTGAAGTAAATGGCAACAACCATATGAATCTTTTTTCCCTTCTATATGTTTCTCTATTATTTTTTTTTTTTCATTTTCCATTTTTATATACAGATACTTGCTACTATTTTAGTTTTATACAATATTATTATCATGACTGACTATGACCTTCCCTTTGTTGTACTCGCCTGATGCGCCTGAAGATATGCCACAGTTTCATTCATTTCGTTTCGTTCAGTTCAGTTGTTCAGTTTCAGTGTAACTCTGACTTGACTTTGACTTTTTTCTTTGATTACAAATTGCTTACGTACGTAGTAAGTACGTGTGTATATTATATATTCTAGATATATTGTTACTCATATATTGTGTGTTCTTGTTTGTTTTTTACAGATTCTGAACTAGAAGAATTTGAGACACCCGCACGTTATCGTCCCGATTCGTTAAGCGCCTTGAGTCGCGCAACACGCTTCACCGAAGACGAAATCAAACGAATTTATCGTGGTTTTAAGGCTGAGTGCCCGACGGGCGTCGTAAAGGAGGACACCTTTAAAGTGATCTATTCACAATTCTTTCCACAGGGAGGTTCGTGCGGTACAGTATAAATTGTTTTGTTAACATTTTGACATGACTCGAGTCGAATTACTAACGCTTGCCATATTCGTTCTTCCTGTATCGCTTCGTTCCTGTTGATTACATGTGTTTTTTATACGAGGTATATTCAAAAAAAAAAGACGTGAATTTTTTTTCTGGGGCTTAGTACTTCCGATTTTTGATATTTACATTATCACCTATTTTGCATGTTTTTTTTATAGATATATAAAGGGTAGACGTGTTTTGATGTTCTTGGCGATTTTTTGATATTGAAAAAAAAAATGGAAATAATCTAAAATCAAATGTACGTAGCGCGAGAAAAATAATAATTCAAAATTTTTTGAACTACCTCGTATAATACATGCTACATTACATAAATATGCATATGTACATAAATATGTTCATATGTCTTCTCGCTATTCCACTCCATTCTATAATAGTTTATTTCATTTCATTTTATAGTAAAGAAATTAAGTTTCATATATGTTAAGTGTTTTTATAAAATAATGCAAAATATGTTATTATTAGTGTATTTTATTATGGGTGAGTCGCACTATATTTTTTGCATATGGCAACTCTGCACTAGTAAACAAATAAACAAAATTTCCTCATCTGACAACCATGCCATGCTATATCATGTATCATCTCACTTGCACACTTTGATTTGGATTTTCCTATTTTTCGGTTGTTCGTTTTGGGTATTCCGAATTTTCTTTTTTCTTAAACCCCCCAGTAATAAGGCGAACACAAAAAACAAACAGGTACATAATTTATATATGTATAGAAGCATTGCTCATTTAAATATATGTATGTATATAAATGTATGTAGATAAATAGCAACTTTAATTCCATAAAAGTCCACAAATATTTCTGCCAAATAATCATGCTCGTAGTTCAATATTGTATTTTATACATGGCGATGGACTTTTTTGATTTAAAAAAGGATGTTATGGCTTCCGTCCCCAAAGTACTGCTCATTTTTCAAGTCCCAAACCGTAACAGGCCGCATTTTTTTAATCTTTCAACTTTAGTGAAGCATATTCCAGACAATGTATTCTGATCGTCGATAAAGACCAAATCAGATTAGGTCAGATATGCTGAAATTTGTAAATGAATCCTTAAACGAAATTGTCTAAAAAGTTTTTGTGGCCGAGCACTTCCATGTTGGAAAAGTAATGTAATGTTATAGGGCCTCCAACATACACATACACACACTATGCATTTTAAAGCAACATGATGTATATAGTACTATGTGTGTATCTTTGTTTATGGTATCTGTATATGGGAATTGCCTGTTCGTATGTAGTATTTACAATTTTTTTTCATAAATTTTTGTATTTTGATTGTTTCTTGTTTAAATACTTAATATACTTGATATAATCATAGTACAAAATAAGCTGCTTAAATACAATGAAGTTTTCATATATAAACAAAAAGCCTGTTGAAATGTTAAAACTTTTCAAAAAGATCCTAAAATTGGCTTAAAAATATTCAGAAAATATATGTATATATTTTTGGCTTACGTTCAATATTAAATATTTTCTTCATTTTCATCATTTGAAAATAGAAAGTGGAATGGTTTAATTAAAGTGTTACAGATTACATTTAAATATCTGATACTTAAAAGGAAATAAGATACATACATATGTGCTTATACTTGTATGATCATCAGTTCGTAAGTAAGACAAATGGCGACTTATGTTGAATATGATGAAGGTATTGAAATATGACATTCTTGAAACTATTGTGTATCTTCTAATTATACTCTTCACGGGAGTGAATAGCATTATAAGTTTGTCATGAAATTTGTAAAAAAAAATGGCAGCAAATTTAAGAAGATACCTCAAATTAGAACACCCTATATTTTAATCAATATTTCTAAATTTAGCAAACACATCACACCCACCCACACAAATTACTTTATGGAATATTTATTGGTTTATTAATCAAGACTCGTGAATCTTTCTTTCTTCTTCACATTTCACATTCTTTATGCTAACAAGTTCATCTATTGATAGAGAGATAATTCCCACTTGTCCAAAGGTCATAATGTGGTAGAAGGAATGAAAGTGACAAAGGATTTTATTAATAAGAATAATAATAATAATAATATCATGTTCTCATGCTTATGAAGATATCGTCGGCCTGCCTACGAGTGCACTATTCTCTTGATACATAGTAAAGATAGGCGTAGTAGAAATTAACAAAGAATATCAACATGAAGGACATCGTAAGCAAAGCAAAGCTGAGTGAACATAAACGGAACTAAACTGAATTGAATTGAATTGAGCAGTACATGGGCAAGCTTAGCTTTAGGTTACGTTAAGTTGGGTAAGATTGGATTGGATTGGATTGAATTGGATTGGGTTTGTCTGAAATGGGGGCTAAGAGCAGCAATAAATTCATTTAGAAGACTTTTTAGAATAAAACGAGGTTAACGAGACATCCAAGGCAGGCAAACAAAGAAATGTTGCACAATAGTAGGCGAAAATTAAAGTGAAAGTAAACACCGAACATAAACGAATGAAGCACAAAGAAAGCATATATAGTATATAAAAGTCCCTATTTTATGCCACTGATAACAACCGTAAACAGGCATCGACATTGGTGTTTACATTTTTGGTTTGGGCAAAGCAATATATAACCACGTGTGTATATCATGTATATATTCTCGTGTACACATATCTGGCCTTTGGCAATAAATTTTACTTAAAATACGTGATTATGTGTATTTGCTATACCATGACAGTCTGCAAACTTCCAATCTGCCTGCCAGCCTGACTCTATTACCTAAACTTCCATTTATTTAACATTCCTTTTACTCCATTCCACCCCCATTTTCACCAGCTTAATAAGTATTCGACTTCAACTCTTAGTCTAACTCCTGGTATCCCTAACCCTATCACCAGTAAAAGAAAACAGTATAATATCTTTTGCTAAAAGAAATTAATGAAACATGCTTTAGGTCAAAGGAACCTACTATCAACAAACAAAAAAATATTGTTACTCATGTTCGACACTAAATTATTACAATGAAAACTTATTTTGCACACAACAATGACAGCAACATTGACAGCACTAGTGACATCGACAGAAATATCATCATCATTGTTCATCACCTTCTCCTTTCTCTTGTTATTCTTATTGTTATTGTCGTCCCGGCAGCCATCTTCAACAACAAAAAAAAAAAAAAAACAACACCAACAGCAATAATGTTGTTTTTCATCATTTACCATGCCAAACTTTGATGCCCTTTAACGATGATGAGCCTTCAGTCGGTAATAAACAAATGTGTACGTCCTGGCGTATGCGTAACACAATCCAATACCCAAATAAAAGCCCGAATCAAAAACGGTATTTTCTTCTCCTCTTTTCGTTCGTACACTTTTTCTAAAGATTATTCTCTTTCTTATCTTGAAAATCTTTTTTCTTTCATACACACATGTGTGTACTTGTCAACACACACAGACACAAACACAAACACACAGAATATATGCTATACACACTTATTCGCTAAGGACAGAAACGTCTTCTACGCAACTAAGTAGAGCTATTCATCCGCGGTGTCAACCGGAAAAATCTTGTAAAAAAACAGAAGATGAACGACATTTTGAAGGCTAAACATAAACACCCACATACATATATTTATAGATATAAATATATGCATGCATGTATGTATGTATATCCTTACACATATCTGATGAAAAATAAATAATGAATTAATTTTTTATTTTGATAAGCCGCTTTAACATTAAACGGCAACAGCAAAATACAATAATAAGTTAAAGGCAAAGTTGATAGACATTAAACACTGACAACAGACTATGGTATAGGAAGTACCATATAGTAATACATACATATGTATATAGAAGTATACATATATAGTATCGTATGGGGAGGGAGTGAGGGAATGGTTGTTGAAATTAACATCATTAAATAAAATGATTTATCATTTTCATTTAGATTTACTCGACATTTTCCAAAGTTTCCATAAAAATTTTTCAGCTCTTCCCCTACTCATCACCACTCTATATAATTACTTGACCTCAAAAATGCCTAATCCCAATCTCAATAAAAAGAAATATGTAAATGGCAAAATGACAAAAAACTCTAAATTTTGTTTATTTAAACAAAATACTCTTAATGTTGTTTATGAATATTTTCTTTTTGATGACTTTTCTTCATTTTTGCTTTTCCGTACTTCGCTTATTGATTTTAACAGTTTAGCAGCATAATTACCATAGTCAAAGGTTTCAAAAACAAGAAATATGCATAAGTAAGAGAAAGTTATACAATTTAGAGTTCTTGCTTTTCAAATTTTTGACTCTTAATGATAAACATAACTTTATATTTGAGTGAACTCTCCTCGTCTTGTCTTGTCAAATAAAGTTTAACCTTAAGAATAATGGGAATACAGGAAACACCGAGAGACTGAGTCAAGAAGCTGCAGCATAACGAAGGAAAAAGCTCAAAAAATATTAAAAAAAAAAAATTTGAAAATGTTTTAATTTCCATCATCATCAGCAGTAGAAACTACAATTTTAATTTTAGTTAAATTAACGAAGAAAGTGACAAAGTCATAAGCCATGAGAATGGTGTCATGGTAGGAGAGTCTTGAAAACTTTCTCTTGGTGTAGATGGTAATAGCCCTCATGAAAGTATTGTACAATAGCATTGACAAAGACAATGATTATTAAAGTTTCATTTCATTTATGTTATGCTGGCCGCAAATTTAGCAATATATTCACATCAAAATCCATTCATTTCATTCATTTATGCAGTTATTTATATATATTTATTTGTTCATGCCTCCTTCTAATTCTCATTCATAAATTTGCTTTACTTTCATTCCCTGAACTATTTTAACAGTTTTGCAAATTTAAGATTTTGAACAAAATTCGAATCAAATTCAAATCAGCAGCAACAAAACTCAACAAATGAAATGCAATAGAATAAATTTTAAACATTTTTCCAACTTCAATCCATACAAAATAAAATAATTCAATAAATACCTACATACATATATACATAATCATATATAATATATTCAATACATCTATTTATTATTATAATTATTAAGAAGTAGAATAAAAAATAAATTCTTAAACTACTCAGTATTAAGGGCGCTAGCTGCCACGGCTTTCAGCTCTTAGATTAGTTATATAAGATTTATCAAACTAGTGGATTACATAAAAATTCTAGATCGAGTTTATGTTGTTAGTATAATGTTAATTTGTGAATTAGACTCGAAGGTGTTATGTTGCATTGCATCCTGAGAGTAGGTGCTAAGCACATCTATTAATTGCATCTTGTTATTTATTGTAAACATGAATATCTTTTCATTTATTAGGTCAAAACCGCATTCAAATGGTTTAAGCCGTCTCTGAGATTAGCGTGCACAGACAGAAAAAAGCTTAGATTTTGTATATATGTATATAAATAACCGTCTGTTGTTTTACAAAAATTTTCTTTATTGTAAATAAGACTTATGTATTGTATAAGTAATATAACTTGTATATCTTACGTATTTTGGATCTAAAAATATTTCACTAAATGTCAAATGTGTTATGTGTTGTTTTATGTGTGTTTCTAGCAAAATAATAAAATTGTAAATAATTGAAAGATAAAAATAAAATAGGGAACAAAACAAGAAAATTATTGTATTTATACAAATTTAAAGACATAAAAAATTTAAACTAATTTATGATTCTTTTTTGTAATTTCTTTTATACTAAAGCAAATCCAACTTTATATGCACATTATGTATTCAATACACTGGATCAGGATCACAGCGGAATTGTCAGTTTTGAGGTAAGTTTCAGTTTGTCATAATTTCCGCAGTGCTGCATATTGAGTTTAATAATCGCAACAAAGTTGGATTAGTTACAGAATCAATAGAACTGAGATATGCTTACATTAAACACTTGACCAAGAAAGATGGTAAATTTCTATGATCCCATCATTTCTTTTGGGGTAACGACATATCTCCGACGACATATCTCCGCCGCTCTACAAATGACATATCTTCGCGTTTCTAAGGCGGCGGACATAACTCCGCCGGTAAAATGTACTGGGCGGAGATATGTCGCTATGCCTTTCTTTTTTTGATGTAGTTTCCCGTTATCATCCTCTTAATAGAACAATTTATGGCTTATCTGGGAAACAAATACCATATTTCGAATAGCAGCATTTTATATGGCTCTCAGTTATTTGTGATGCACTCTGTTCGGTATGCCCATCTGAAGTTGCTTTAAAAGAAATTTACAATGATTATGTTGTTTTACTGGATTTGAGATTGGATGTGTGGGAGTTGGAAGAGGGTAACAAATTGGTACAAGCACTTGGTGATGCAGTGACTGATCACTTTGAATAATAAACGGAGCCACAAAACAATAAATATAGATAAATAGATTGATAGATACCTTACTTTATATTCAAAATAAATGAATATTTATACAATATATGTGTTACCGTGCAAAAAAGAAGGCGAAGATCGTAAAGCCGGCTACAATGTTGATGGGCACAGATAGTTCAATTCAATTATATGTTGGAACTTAGTTATTAACAAATGTTATTTTATATACACAGTAAGCTCACATTAGCTTTACAACTACAATGTAATGGGCACAGATAAAGATACAAAAACAAAACTCCTGCAAAAAATTTTATTCATTATGCTGACATAGAAAGCCTTTCATAATCTTCATCAAATTTCTTGTAGTCCATTACAAGTTTTATGCCAAATCAGTAAATGTGAAGAAAAAAATTACAAAACTCATTTGAAAGACACCCAGCATTTGATTTAAGAAATAATAAGAATAAAACAAGTAAAGCATTTAAACTGACTTACTGAGTTTTGAACACATGTTGGAAATATTTTAAATGTTTTATTCAGAAGCTTCCCTTTTCGGTTTCAAGTAAATATATATAAAGGGAAACTAATATTGCAATTGTTATAAAATAAAAGATAAATGTGAAATAAAAAGAATGTAATGACTAAAATAAAACAATTTTAATAAATAATATATTACATGCTTATCATGAGAGGTTTTGTTCTTTCCATGCTTCAAATTTCCACCACTTTTGCTAACATTTTCTACTTTAATATTTTCATCATCAACAACAATAGTATCATGTTGCTTAAATAGCAAACAGGTTAACCCTTTTCAATTTTTCGTTTTATCTTTCCCTTTCCGTTTTTTTTTTATTGGTTTTATTTCTGGTCTCCCTTTAATATTTTTGTCTCTCCTTTTTTTCGTCCAAAACAGAAGTCTAACGAAATGTTAAAAATAACTTGAAGAGGGTAAAAAACAATAATAATAATAAGAGACAAATACCTAACTGCTCCTACAAAAAGTGCAAACAAAATACGCAACATAATTTTGAAATAAGCATAATTGTCTCGAAATAAAAGAAAATAAGGTAAAGCAAAATAAAATAATGATAATAGGGTGAGAATATAAGCAACAGCAATACCAAAAGAAAATCCAAGATGAAGACTGCACAACAACAAGGAAACACAAGGAAATATTAATGAAAGCGGTCAAAAGAAGAACAGAACCATGGAGACAGTTTATTCCACTTAAATAAGAAGAACTTTACTTGTTATTTATGTGTAAGCATATTACTCTGCTTGCTTTTCCTATTATTCTTCGTTTTATTTAGAATGAAAGAGATTTTAAGGGGAAAAAATTACTGCGCATATTACAAGAAAAAACCATAGAACAGTCGACAAATACTTACATGTATTACTGGTATTGTAAGTTGAAGAGGCATATAACAATTTTGTAATAACATGATGACATATGTAAAAGAAATCATCTCAATGAATCATTTGAAGATTAAGTTTTTTTTTCAGCACAATGATCTTATAGCAAGGGAAATGTGAACTCATCAACAGTGAGTGATCTGATAAATCTGAAACAATATGAAAAACACATAGAATAAGAAATTTACACAATTAAAAGAACATGTAAGAATTATAATATATTTGTCAAACCAAGATTGACAAAACGCTACAGGTTACATCACTTATAGTTGATAATATTGTTCATTAAAGAAAACAATAAATAATCAGACAAAATCTTCAAGAAATAAATAATAAAATAAATAAATGATAGAAACATCCTCTATCTCTTTATTTCCCATGATTCTCTATGGTAACACCAAATCATATCTTCGTAGTGGATCATTTATTGTACCATAATCAATACTTCTCCGAGGCTTTTCCTACCTTATTCTCAAGAACAGTAACTCGAGTCACTTGAAATTGACATGAATCATCAGAAGATGTTAACACAGAACATGAAAAAACATAAATTTAAAAGGCTACTTTGGGCTTTAACTGCTCTTATTCGACAACATATTAAATATTATCAGCTTTAAATTTATCGCGATTCGTTGCCTTGTAATTTTAAATAATTTGATTAAAAAAAAGTCAAGATGGCTTTGGCTTACCCACACATGAAACTATATATAGAAAAAAAATACAAAGAAACCAAAATTGGCAAAAAATTACATGAAATAAAACCAGAAAGAAGACTCTCATGGCCCATGGCAAAGATGTAATACGCTTCACGCTCCTCCAGGTTGCACCCAACCTTTCTTTCTTAGCATCACTATATTCCATCTGTTACAGTTCGAGTATCAACAAAGAACACAGTTTGAGTATCAACAAAGAACACATTTTGAGTATCAAATGTGAGCACAGTTTGAGTGGCACTTTTTGTACTCTTTATGAGTTTGTCATTTAATTTGGGTTTGTATGGGAGGTACCCTTCCCGGTTAACATGATTGATGAATATGGATCAGAAACATATATTGTCCGAATTTCATTTCGATAAGTCAAATAACAAAACACTTTTTCTAATAAGAACATTAATTTAAATTGAGGACCCCCTAGTGGTCCGATTCGGCTGATTCCGATAAATGTGCAGCGTATGCTAAAAAGAAACTTATATGCTAGCTCTAACTGTCGGACTAGTGTGCATACATAGAGACGGACAGACGGACATGTCTAAATTAACTCGTCTCATCGTGCTGATTAAAAATATATATACTTTATGTTTTCTGCGAAGACATCTTCTGTGTGTTACAAACTTCATGACATACTTATAATACTATTCACTCCCGTGAAGATTATAATAAGGGTAGAGAGAAAGAAACTATGTTCTTAAGCTACGTCCAACATTGTAATTGAGCTTTTATTAAGCGTGAAGCTTAGGCTTTTTCATGCTGTTTTAGTATTTATTGTACCTTCTCTCCACCACTTTTTCATATCCTATTTCCATATCTCTCATTCTCCCTTGCTATAGACTTTCACATATTAAGGGCTTATATTGTTTTCCCTTCCGTTCCCTTAGTCCACCTGTGGTTTAATGTTCTTATTTTATCCTTGCGTATGAGTAATTTTTATTTACACAATATTTTCAAACTCTTTGTTTAGCAATGCTTTAGGTAAATTAAAAATGTAAATTTGATGACGAATCCTACATATTCTATATTTTTCATTTTAACTAACAATGCGAAAAAATGCTTTAAACAAAGAGTCTGCAGATTAGTGAAAAGGACTAAAATGCTTTGTAAAGGCAATAAAACAATTAACCTCTGATCCTTTTTGTTTCATTATTTTTATTTTACTGGTTTTGCCTTAAAAAGCACGGAAAAAATCAAATTTCAGAGCAGAACCCGAAAAGAAAATTAAATGATAATAATGAAAAAAACCAGAAAGAAGGTTATCATTGGCTATGCCAAAAATGTAATACTCTTCACGCTCCTCCGGGTTGCATCCAAATTTTCTAACTTAGCATCACTACAATATACTCTTTCTGTTACAGTTTGGGTATCAACAAAGAACTCAAATTGAGTATCAATTATGAGCACAGTTTGAGTGGCACTGTACTTTTACGCTTTTTAAGTTTGTCATATATTTGGCTTCTTAGTAACCCGGGGATCATGAAATTAACATGGTTGATGAATATAGATCAGAAACTAATAGTGTCCAAATTTCAGTTCGATAAGTCAAAAAACAAAAAACTTTTTCTAATGAGAACATTAATTTAAATGGGGGTTTGTATGGGAGGTGCTCCCCCTAGTGTTCCGATTCGGCTGATTCCGACAAATGTGCAGCGTGTTGTAAAGAAAGAAACCTATGTGCAAAATTTCAGCTCTTTAGCTCAAAAACTGAGGAACTAGTTTGCACACATGCAGACAGACAGACGTGGCTAAATCAGCTCATCTCATCGAGCTTATCAAAAATATATACATATATGTACTTTATATGGTCTGCGGTGACTCCTTCTGTGTGTTACAAACTTCATGACAAACTTATAATATTATTCACTCCCGTGAAGAGTATAATAATCAACTTCAGGCGCAGTGGGCATGGATAACATCCTGCTGCGGTTAGAGTAACTACTACTACTATTACTAGGATCATGTGCTGATACTATGCATGCAGGGCTTTCACATTAAAGCTTCTTAAATAAATTACTGCTTAACGCGATTTTATGTCTTCAAATATAGACAAAGGAAGGATGAAAGGAGAAAAGAAAGCCACTCTGGCATATAGAGCGGAATAAGAATGAACGTCAACATAAAAACAATAGTATTTTGTTAGTATAACGTGTTAATTCAAAATAAAGTTTGGAAAGAATGTTTTGAAAGACGACTTTAGTTGACTTAGTATAATGATGAAAATGAGAGACGAAAGATAAAGGTAAGCAAAATATTAAACTGCGAAAAAATAAAAGACAGTAATAAATGCCAAGAACAATGTACGCTTCATTAGCTTCTTACATTGTAATAGAACATAAAGATACTGAATAGAGATGAATGACATTGTCAAAAATAGAGAATATTACAAAGACCCACAAGCGGCAACAGTCTCAGTCACATTAGCTTTATTAGGCTCATCAATTTCAAAAGGGTCCAGCCAAATAACTACGGACCAACAGAAAACACATACTCAAGGCAAACAAATAAATAAAAAATAAGAAAAGAAAAGAAAACAGTATAAGAATGAACAGAATAACGTAAAGGACATTTGGCAAATAAAACTACTCTACAAAGGAACAGTTGAAATCAGTGCGAAAAATGCGCAGTTGCCATTTGCCATCATCAAAGTAAGGAAATTGCTTAAGTGTGCATTGAGTTCTGAGTTACTGTTACTCCTACTCACTCCAAATACCCTGAATACGCCCTTTAGCGCATTTTAGTGGACCTTGTGCAATTCTTGAGTATTTTTAGATAGTCACTCTTGGGTTCTGGTGCGCGTGTGGTGTGTGTTATTTGATGAATGGTAAACCATTTGCTACAAATTGCTTTTGTCATATTTTTCCCATTTTCTTCATTCTTTCATTCATGCATTTCTTCTTCCTTTTAGTAGGTGTCAATATCCGGATTCCGGTTTGCCCCATTTTTCTCACTTTTTTCTATTTTTTATTTTGAAATCACATAACAACAACAAAATTGTTGACATACCTAAGAACAATTTTTAGAAGCAGGAAGCTGTTAAGCAGCCCCCAATCAACTTCAATTGTCCTTTGATGGTTTTTGAAAAGAAAGAAAGAAAACCATTTTTGAAACTTGTAAACTTGCAATTTTGTTTGGTTTTCATGGAGTTCAAGTGATTAAATTTCTATCAAATCTGATTTAACTTTATATACAATATATAGAAGGAAAGTCTACAACCGATTTTTTATAATGAAATTAAATCTGAAATTAGATAATAAAATGAATTTTATTGCATTAATTGACATCGGTGAAGTTTGGTTGTTTTCCAAATTGTTCAAGTAACAAGAGTTTTCTTGCAATCCTTTCAATATGATTAATCTGGTCTACTTTTATATGTTTTTTCTTTACTATTGTTCAAAATCTGATATAAATTTGCATGTTTTAAGTCTGAAATTCGATAAAATTTAATTGTTTTTCATAGAGTTCATCGTTCAAAACGGCAAATGTTTCATATCTCTGAAAATGAATGAATATTTTATTCAATTCTCCTTTAAGTGAATGTGAGTGAATGATGTTTTTCTTTCTCTAAAGAGAATAGTGTTTCTTTGTACACGTATAATTGACTGAGTGTGCAGTAATACTTACTATGTAGTGAATGAAAAAGTTGTTGTTGTTTTCCTTACTTTCTCAAATATACTTGTGTTATGCACCCGTTAACTTCACATGTTGTACAATACTGTTATCACTTCATTCCAATAATTTTTACTATACTCGTCATTTTATATCGTGTGTTCGAGTGTAAACTAACAATATGCATAGCATGCATTTCGACTGAGTATAGCAAAAGATGAACTCTTTCTCTTTCGCTTGAAAGGATACAGTGTGCAATGAGAATAGTGAGTGCGCTGCTGCACATAATATGAAGATCAGAAATTCATGCATAAACATTAGATTTTCCTCATAATACGATTAAACTTTGCATACTTTTCAGTATAATAGAAAATATTTAAAAATTTTCACTTTCAGTTGTTGTTGTTCTTTCTTCTTATTATACTCTTGACGGGAGTGCAACATAGGTTTCTTTTTACCAAACGCTGAACATTTGTCGGAATCAGTCGAATTGGACCACTACGGGGGGTACCTCCTATACAAACTCCCTTATAAAATAATGTTCTTATTAGAAAAAGTTTTTTGTTTTTGTGACAAATGAAATTTGGAAATTTGGACACTATACGTTTCTGTTCCGTATCCATTAGCCGTGTAAATTTCATGATCCAAGGGTTACCAGCAGGGGTACCTCCCATACAAACTCACATTAAATGACAAACTTATAAAGAGTATAAGTACAATAAAAAAAAAAGTTCTCTGCATTACAAAATACATTATCAAAAAACACTCATAAAGTTAAATAAATTCTGATGAATTCTATTTAAACAAATTAATTTCCATAAAGTTTCATTATTTTATTTTTCCAGTTGAACTTATGAAAATTTCTCTCACTTGATGATTTTTTTTTAAACAAAAACACAAAATTATTCCTTTACAAAAAAAATTTTCAAAATTGCCAAGGAAACAAATTGAAATTTAATAGAAAATCAAATTAAAATAGCGAGCTTCCGTTTCAAATTGTAAAAAGAAAAATTGAGCTCAAAATATCTGCCATTGAATAAATAATAACCCGCATATGTCAAAAGTAAATTGCACAAGTATACGACAGGATACTAAAAAATGGAAAATAGAAAAGTAACATAAAAATAAAATATAAAAATAAATAAAAGCATAACATAGCAAGATGAACAGCAACATCAAAATATTGTAGGAAATAATCATGACAGAAGAGAGAAGGCTTAGGAGTAGAAGGAAAACAGATTGAATGAAGAATGTTTTTTAAAAAAAAAACGTGTCTATAAATAAAACGCTTAGAGAATACCATTTAGCATCGACATGTGCAGAAATACGAGCAGGCAGACAGTAGATATAGGAAGAGATACAAATGCCATAGACAGGTAGACAAATATCCACTGATTCGAATTTTAAACTTTAAGAATGTTAAAATTTAATTTTTAGTTTAAATTCTTTAAAAATTTAGTACAGTTCAAAGTTAAATGAAAAATTAAATCAATATCAATCAAAAACTTTAAGTATTTGAAATTCGAGTACATCCAAATTGGCTTATTTAAATTAAGAGAAAAAAACCTTTCATTCAACTGGTAACAGATTGATAAAATCTTTAGGTCAATGCGCAAAAATAACAAAAAGCTTAAATGCAATATTATTCAAAATACATGTATTATTTTCTAATTTGATATCTTCTAGCTATTTGACAGTGAGCATCCAATGTACATATCTCGAATGCTGCCTTGAATGCATTATTTTTAGGATTTATACTAAAACTTCTAAAAGATTTTTTTTTTTTTTTGTAATTCCTTGATATAATGTCCGAATACAAGATATCGCTCCTAATCGAAGCATAGGGCGGAAAAGAAAAGCGTCTGTCAGGAAAAAATGCCAAACTGCAGCTGACTTGTTCCCCGACGGGAATTTTTTTATTTTTTAAAGACTTTTAGTCTCAGTAGTAATAATTTAGTTTTGATGATTCAACATTGTCTGTTATTGGCAATTTATAAAGATCACTCCTGAAATAAAATAAGTTGTAAATATGCAAAAAATAGTTGGATGTTGAAAAACACATGAAAATACTTAAAAGCAAGCAAATACATAATAGAAATACATAGTATATGGTATATACGTAATATTAATATATGCTAATATATTTGAGAAACATGATGAACATGAATTCACTTCCGGTGTGGGATGACATCGAAGAGAGAACTAGCGATAAAATGACGGAGTGCTATTGAAAAAATTTTAACTTGTAACTAGAATTTGTTTTGGAAACCAACCAGCTAGAACAACAATTATTGACCAAATCCAACCCCATTTGGGTTCCGATATTCAGTATGTAATGACAACTATAACAACATCAAAAATAACGAACGTGTTTTGTATTGCATTTGAAATGATGAATAATTGAAATTTTCACGCCTGCTACTACCAACATAACAAACTTGCACTTGGCCCACTAAACAGGATCCTTCCATCCTTTCATTGTTTACATATATGTATGTATGCATAAGTGTATCTGTTGTTGCTGTTTTGCTTGGGTTTTAACTGACAATGGCGCCATTTTGTATGGCATTTTGGTTGAATAATGACCTCAAATCGTAAACGGCTGCAAGGCATGTTAGATACGCATAACTAACCCCTTTGCGGCCCTTCATTTATAGATACACCTACACTTACGAGGTGTATTCTGAAAGTATCCAACTTGCATTTAGAAATCCACAGTTGCATTAATCTTCGAGTCATCTTTTGAAGACATCCACAATTGACTAAACAACACGCTCCAATCGATAGATTCACATCCTGAAGAAGTTCTTTTCAGTCATCTTTATGTGATCGAATCGGTAACTTTGAGCTGGATTTTCAATTTTTTAAATAGCCAAAATCATTTAAGTACTTTTTCAAGACTTGCAATTATCTCCAAATTATTCGAAGTGGAAAATTTATTGACTTACCGTGAGCAATTTTATAGTGAATTTCTCAAAAACACGTGACATAATTTATCGGATAGAGTTCTAGATATACAAGTTTTCAAAAAAATTCCTTTTTTCTGAATCGCGCACACCTAAACGACAATCTTCTTTGATCCTTAGTCGCACATGGTCGATACTTTCTGGCTTTATGCTGATCAAATATTGGCCACAACTTGGGTAACATTTAACAAACATGCGATCATTCGTAATGGTTATCATTCCACTGATTATGCTCCACACCGCACTGAGGTCTCTCCAATATTGTGGCGCAAAGTTATAAACTTATTAGACACACCACGTTTTTGAAACAAATAAACAAAATTTTTACTTATACTCATGTATACGCATTCATAATAATTATATGTAAATGTTCTTGGTGCAAGGACTTCCGCACAATTTTCAATTAAGCACAATCGTTCATTTTGAACCATTTCAATATTTGTTGCTGCTTTCGTTCTCTTAACTCATCAGCCACCTTCGTTATGCCTTCCTTCTATACTATTATGAACATCCTTGTAAATTTCCCAATGAAACCCTACTGTTGGGAAAAATTCAAATATCGAAGAGAATCCGAATATGTACATACATTTAAATAAAAAGGACACGCGCATATTCTCACGCTTTCTCCTATTCATTTTGTATTTCTTCAATTGAATTCTTTATTGTTCGTCTCATCATCATGGCAAAGTATAAACGAAATACAGTTAATTATAGCAACTTGTACGTTTAATTACTCAACTCTACATAAATGTTTAATATATATCCTCATCCTTAGTCCACATTCACATCCATAAATATTGACGTAGACACGCACATACAATATAAAGAACACATTAGTAGAAGAAAATTAAAAGTTTTAATGACCCCCTTCTACTGTTCTCCTTCTCCTTTTTTCCCTTTCTTTTCTTCATTGTACTTATTTCATTTTATATCATTTAATTTCAAAAGTTTGGTTCACTCGATCAAGTTAAGTTAGTCACTTGTCTTGAAACAGTGAAAACGACAAGGACTGCGTGCATTTGTCGTTGACTAGAAAAAAAATAAATGTCACTGTCACTTTTCAGTTAGATACTCCGACTAAACTTTTTCCCTAACTTAACAACAGACACAACAATTCAATATTGTATTTACTTATAAGACTCCACACGCATTAATAAAACTTAAATAAATGCATTTTTATTCCCTTCATTCTCATCGGATTGACAATGGGCAGGCATCTCACCTCACATTATGACCAAAAGAAATCATTTGCACCTAAAAGTTCTCCGAAATAAGATGTTACTATATAAGACCATATTAAAGCCGGTATGGACTTACAGTATACAGTCGTAGGGCACTACATTTAACTTAAACATAGAAATCCTTCAAACTTTTCAGTCCAAGCTACAACGGAGTACCACGTCGAGAGCAGTACCTATATAGCAGAAGCTACTTTGTTTTATTGCCACATAAATATATCTTATGTGTCTATAAAGTTCTACTATTATATGCATTAATGGTTACATGAAATTTGTTAAAATGTTTCGTAGCACCCTTTGGGTACTGAATCCTAAAAATAAATCAATTTCATGTGTGTTCTGCCCTTAGTTGTGTCTGAACCAGGGTTGCAAACACCTTCAAAAATCGGTGTGGTTGGGTTCAGTGGGTCGAACCACTTAGAGAAAACTTGTACCGGTGCAAGAACCGGTTCATGGGTACCTCTGATCCGTGGTTCCGTTCGGCTCGGTTCAAATGGTTCAATATTTATTCACTGAGTGTCAATATTATGTATCAAAACTTTTTTTTACGTAAATTAATATTTCAAGAAACATTTGGTTATAAATGCAAGTTAAAAGGCTTTGTTCTTTAATTGATTTGCAACAATTTATATAGGTTATTAAATTCAATTATTCAGTATTCAAATTTAATAAAAGAATGTGTTCTAATAGCCTAAATACAGTAACTCAAAATCTGTGTCTAATTGACGTAAGCATAGACTCGTGTCTAATTCTACAACAACCACAAGGAAAATGACGAAATTGTGGGGTTGTTTTTGTAGAATTAGACTCGAGTCTGAGTTGTTTCTAGCATAAACACAACATGGACACTGCTTTGAAATTGGTCAGTCTGGCAGCAGTGTTGGTCATTGTTACCAATTTTTGTCATTGTTGCCAAATTTTTTAAGTGAGAAAACTGCTGATGATGGAAACAAATAATTGTAGTTATTTGAAATTGCAATTTTTTTGTTAAAATTACAATATAATACGTAGCAGGAATAAAAAGGGAACTACCTGAACTATGTGCATATACTGCATTTTATTCTAAATCATGGACATTTCACAAATTTTCCATTTGAATTTCTCAACTTTGCCACAACGTTCCACTTAATCAAAACAAACAACAAGTGTATTTTAGACACAACTGACACACTGTGCGATATAGACACACTGGTTTTAGGCTATAAAAGGTCTTCATCTACATTTGTCCTTAAGTCAAATAAAATCAATTTGAGTAGATTTCTGATAAAGAATTACCTTTTTATCATGAACCAAACCGAACCATTTTTTGGAGTGGTTTTCGGTTCTGTTCAATCTTTTTAAAATATAAACGGTTCGGTTCATGGTTCGGTTCGAAACCCAAAAAACGTGACGGTTCGGTTCAAGAACCGGTTTGCAACCCTGGTCTGAACAGTCTTTACATTTATGTATTGTATTATTATTATTATTGTTGTTGCTGTTTTTATTATTATTCTATCTTTTGTAAATTGTTATTTTTGCTATTGTGGAACCTTCATGCATCCCGTCACTCACTCAATAATTCACTTTACTTCAATTATTTTTTGTTTTTTTTGTAATATTTGTCTTTTCTTTCAAATTTTCTTGAATCGTTTCCATTTAATCTTTGTTCATTATTATCGTCATATTGTTGTCATCGTCAGTTTCCTTCAATTCTATCAACTCATCTTTTAGTTGAGAATGTTTTTCTACTTATTCATCATCTTCGTCATCATCTTGATTTTCTTTTTCTGTATCTTATTGTTGTTGCCGTTCCTGTTAATGTTGTTGTCCCTTCTGTTTCTAATGTTATTCTTTGCTTTTGTAGTATTTGATTTTCGTAAAGTATGTTAAATTGAATTATTTGCAGAGTACTTAAGTACATTAAAATATCGTAAATTTATCGTATGCCATGCTATACTTAGTATAACTAAATATTTCTGTATAGCATCCAAGTGTCCTCGAAATCATCTTTCATCCTGCTATTACCTACAGACCTTCCTTCCTTCCTTCCTTCGTACCTAACTTCCTACCTACCTTTCTCCATTTCTACTTGTTAGTTTTCCTGGCAGCTTGCTTTCCTTTTTGTTTGACCTTGCTTTCCTACTTTTATTTGTTTGTGCTTTCAGCCTGTTTAATTTTTGGTTATAACAAACACACCGATATATACAGACAATTTTATCTATTGTAGATACATCGATCAAAAGGAACGCACGTGTTGGCAACATTTTTAACAGCAGAATAAACACATACTCAAATAGTTTACATACTTTAATATACTATATAATAATTTATGCATTTATTTCATTCATATCATTTTCAAATTCATGTTTTTCATTTCTATCTTAATTTTTCTTTTTGTTTTTCATTAGTTTGCATTTAGCATTTACTTTGCTTCACACCATTTATCGCCTTCATATTTTTGTAGAATTCTTTTATGATGTTTTTTCATTGCAGACATTATTCAATTAAGCATAAAACAAGTACTCGCAGATACTTCGAAACATAGATGAATAGATGCAAAGCGACAACAAAATAAAACACCATTTTTAATATTAATGAAAGCAGGCACATGCAAAACTGACAAAAAAAAATTACTTAATACATATATGTAGTTTGTCTTGAAAATTTTTTTCATAAAATTTGAATGGTATTTTATGAAAAATAAATAACAAAGAACTACATTAAAAATTAAAAATACTAACAACAAATAACAAAATAAAAAAGAAAATAAAAAATAAGTAGTGTATAAAAGAATTTCAATGTTTAATGTTGGACTTTTTCCCAGTTATTTGCACGTGAAAATACGACTTTCGACGTCTCTTGGCTTGGGTTCATAAGGAACCCAATTGCCTAGTTATTGCACCATACAGATGGCCATGAGACGGTTTGAAATCGTTTGTAGAGTCACTCCCAAGGTTTGTTTCAGCGAGCTCCTTTTGTGTTTGGCATGAATCTTGGTCCAATAACACCTCTAACGCAGCATCTTCAAACTTTACTGGCCTCTCTTCGCGTTTCTTTTCGCTGGTGTCACTTTTAAAACGCCGGAACCAGTAAACCAAATCCAAAAGTTGACATGCTTGAGAACAAAGAAAGTTAGTTGTTTACACTTCAGCGAAATAACACATTCGTATTTTTGGCACTTTAAAATGAATACAAAGGCCAGATTGTCCGATGTAGAGCTGTGCGCGTGATAAAATTATGCGTCACGATCACGCACATTCACGAAATACAATTTTTTTCACATTTCACATATTTGTGAGTGACACCGACATGGATACCGCTATACTACACAAATATCATAAATGAGTTTAATATTTTGCGTGAAGAACCAGTTAGTTATCTGTTATCGAAACAGGTGACTGTCAAATCCATTGCAAATTTTAATTAACAGAGTGAACATTTGCGCGGACAAAACAAAATTTAATGATGATAAGGTGTTGTCCCTTGATGTTCTGTGCACTTAATTGATTTATCTTACAATTAATCGTTCCTGATGTACGTTAATTGAATATTGTGTATTTTATTGGATTTTCAAATCGTCTGTCGCGGAAAAATTCAGTAAAAAAAAAGAAATATAATGTATATATATCGTGACGTCGAGAGTTTTCGAGACGCAATTTCGGCACTCGTTCACTATCATGAAAATTCACGGTTTATAGTCCGGTGCGATTTTATGTTAGTTATGCCAACTTTTGTCAATGTCTTAAAACTTAATTGTACACCCAATAAAATAAAGTGAAAATTGACAATAATTAAATCGGAAATGATGTTACAGAATTTGCAATCTTTTGGTCTATGAGTGTGGTATCCATTAGATATGAAAGAATTAGAGATTCTTATTCAGAAGTTATGCTTGGTTTTCTACTGTGTGACTCTTTGATTGCTTTGTAAATATAATAAGCAACAATATCAATTTTAAATTCAGGATTTATTTAATATAAATGGAATGGATTTCAGTAATAGAAAAATGTGCAAAGTGTAAATATTTCTTGAAAAAATAAAAAAGAAACGAAGCAATCTGAAAAGATCTGTTACATATATATGTATATGCTAGAGTCTTGCAAGAATACATTTGTTTCGGTATGTGTGAAGCAATGAATAGTGCCAACATTTCCAAATACCAAATACTTGCTCAGACAAACCAAATGTTTTATTTCGAATGCCGACCAAATGCGAATGAATCAAATTCCAAGCCAAATGAAATGAATGGAAAACATTCGAATACATAGAAGTCATTCTTCAAAACGTTACGCTGATCATTGTCTCTGTAAGGATTGAAAAAAAAAATGTGAATACTGTAGCTGAACTGTTTAGAGCATAAATAAGGTGAAAATTGGAACTGGATAAACATATACATTAAATTTGATCTATCCCAAAGTTTTCTATTTTTCATGCTTTTCGTTCGATGCACAACAAAGTTCGGTTGGTTGAAATTTCGTTTTTATGTACTGGATTTTCAGTTTGTTTCAATCACATTAGCCAACAAGGCGTATGGAACCAGACTTATACTGACCTATTTCTGTGAGATAAAGCTTGAATGCTCGTAAGAAATAACTCGAATCGTCTCTCAAATGAGATGCTTAACGGCGCTTTCAAATTTGCAGTGAAAAAGTTACTTTCTCAATTTACGAATCTATTAAAAATCCATAGTATTCATTCAATAGATCGATCACCCCTAAAGTATGCAATCGTTTTCAATAAGTTTCTGTCAAAGTAACACAATTCAATCGTTTGCATTTCAAGATGAATTGATTCAATTTCATTTGCGTTCCTTAAGGAATTTGTATAAAGAAATATGTCCTATATTTATGTTAAGACTATATAAGTTTTATTTAATTCGGACTGAAGCATTTTAATTTTTAAATTTTTTGTTCCATTTTGCGAATTTTGTTTACTTATTACAAAATTATTCATGGAAATATGAAACATAAAAAAATTACCATGTCTTTTTGTTTTGTTTATAAATTTTTGTCACGTAATATAATTATTTTCAAATTTTCCTCAATTTTTCTTTGAATTCATAAATTAATTTTGTTTTCTTGTTTTCCTTATACAAAAACACAAAAATATTGTATGTTAAACATTGATAACCGAATGCAGCATTTCATTATATCCAAGGCTTGGTGGTCAACAGACATTGTCCGCATTCTATGAATGTCGCCCACATTATATCCCGCATCATATATTGACCATCATCATTTTATTTCTCATACCCGTGCTTCCAAGACTTAAGTAAAAAAAAGCTGTAATTATTACAAAAGTTCACTAGAGACACATTCTTATCGGAATGAAGCCAGTGATGCTAGTAAAAATGCCAACCCAACTTAACCCAACCCATCCAATAACCAAAGAGAGAAAATTTCAGGAACAAAACAACTAAAAAGAAATTCATAGAAATGAAATTACTTTTCCATTGCTATTTCCACTAATACGTCTGGTCCTTGTCCTGATGTTTATGTTGAGGTTTGAGGTTGTTCTTGCTGTTGTTGGTTGTTGTCTTATCTTGCAACATTTGTCATATTGCCGCATATAAATAAATGTCCTATTGGCGGTAGGCACGTCTCAAGGGAGCAAACAAAACAAAAAAAGAAATACCAAACTCTAGTGAAACCCCAAGCCCAAATTCTCTCCTACTGCCCACAACAACATCATGGCATCATGGCAACATAACAAGAGAACAACAGCCGACAACAACGACAAAAGGAATGAATGTAGTGAACGTACTAGCAATCGCTAACTTAAGAATAAGTTTAGACAAGACCGGAGGATACATGGTTAAGAGGAAGATGAAGAAAGAATGAAAGTAAATATAAATTTATATTTCTTATAATAGCGTTAAAGATAAAGCGGAACAAGTCATAGATTCCGCACAATTGCGGTATTCTAGCAATTCCTTAAAACATATTTTCATTTCACTTCTTTTCTTCATTCTTTTCTCTTTAATTTTGTATGGGACAATCATCTTGCCTTAATCAGCTATTGCCCCTGCACACCTAAATTTTTTCTTGTATTGTGTCATTTTTCTCATATACTACAATAAAATAATATTTTTTCTTTTCTCTTTGCTTTTTTTCTCATTTCCGCAACATAGGATTTCGTTCAAGGACTTTCCATATTGTCACGTGGTTCCGTTGAAGAGAAACTACGCTGGACCTTCTCATTGTACGACATCAATGGCGATGGCTTTATTACAAGGGAAGAAATGACTGACATTGTGACTGCCATATATGAATTGATGGGCAGATTGCCCGACGAATGCCCCGAAGAAGAGAAAATCAAGGGCAAAGTCGAGCAAATATTTCAGGTAAATACAGATATAAATTACAACAACAAAAAATGAACCAACACAAAATACAAAATCCATGCAAAGAAGATTAAATAACTGAATGATTATATGAATGTGTTGCTATTATACAGTAAGTCCAAGACCAAGTCCAAGTACAACCGTGACCAGCATAAATTCTGCTTGAGTCTGCTTAACTTGAAGATTTCCTCACGCTTGATTTCTTTTCCTTTCATTTCATTCTATTTATTGTGCCAATAAAATGAACTGTGGTAAACATGTTTTCTATTGTAGTACTTAGTACAGTGGGTGCTATCTTTTGTGTCTGAAGCATGGATGGTTATCCCGGATGTAAAAAATGTTTCTCCTTCTCTATATTCCCTTTGTTTATTATACATTCCATTCTAAATAAGTTGACTAAAGTCAAGTTTAGTCAAGTGCTACTATAATAAAAAGTGTGCCTTCCATTCTGGAAATGAATTCTAAAATTTCACAAAAATGTCTAATAGCATAGTGCAGCAACAACAATCATCGGCGGATTAAACATATATGATATATATACATGTATGTATATATCTTTTAATTATGGAACTATCAGTGGGCGCACTGATATTTGGGCAGCTTTGCATCTTGTACTTTCATACAATAATGATTGATAATAATTGAACTGAGATCTTTCAATGCCTAAGTTGATACTTTCAGGCACAACAATTTTTCCCAACCCACTTCTGGGACAAATCAAGATAGCTTAATTTAATATCTACTTCTCGATTTGATTCGCAATGAATAATGATAATGTTAAGAGCTTTTTACTTTTGGACTCGGAAGGCACTGTTTTGTCATTATGTAAATTAAATAATGTACTATTTCTTCTTCCTTTTTCTCCTTGTTCCGACTACACCTACTTTTTCTGTTTTTCTTTATTTAGTTACATAAAATTAACTTCCGATTCTGAAGGAAAGTAAAATAAAGAATGTGAAAAGTGAGCTGTGAAAATAAATGAATAATAGTGCTTATCGTCTCTATCTATCTTTCATTTGTCCCTTGGTTTGTCTGTCTTTCTGTTTGTCCGTATGCGATTTGATTTCCTAGTCACGTAGTCAAGACTTGCTAAAAATTTTGGAACCCATTTCCTTTACTTCTTTTTCCCATGTATTAGAGTATTAAATGATAAAGGATAGAATGCAGATGTTTTAGTGAATTTGCTTTTAGGTAAGTGGATTTGTGGTTGATTAGTTCCAGTGCATCAAGCTTTACGTAAGAATAATCTTTCTAGAATGTCTTCATTCTTTTTGAAACAAAATCTACCCATCCACTAATCTATTCCATTGATTCTTTTATGTTTTGTTCTCATACAACAACAGAAAATGGATATAAATGGGGATGGTGTCGTTACACTTGAAGAATTTTTGGAGGCTTGTCGTAATGACGATGCAATCTCAAGATCCATGTCCGTTTTTGACACAGCATTCTGACCATATCCGACCGATAAAGGTGATGAATATACTTCAAGACCGAGACATCGACAACAACAACAACAACAGCAACAAGAGCAGCAACATACAAGAAAAATATTAAATAGTAATACAAAAATCAAACATGAGCGAAATGAAAGACAGCAGCAGCAACATCACCAGCAAACAAAACAGCAAGAGCTCCAAAAACAGCACCAACATCAACTTCAACAACAACAACAACAACAATTACAACTAACAACAATAACATCAAATAATTGTAAAAATTATAAATTGAATCAAAATCAGAAATACTACGAGTTACCACCAAGTCACCAACAACATTATCAACAACAAAATCAACAACAAGCAAAACAACTTCCTGGTAAAGGCCAACAGTATTTCAAATGCCTCCATCAACGGCAAAGCCTTTGTAGCTATCACCATGATCACGATGATGGTGATGGTGATGATGATGATGATGATAATTATAATGATGTTGATGATCATGAATGTGAGTCTCTGACAAGCACAACAACAACAGCTAGTGAAACAACAACGGGTTGTCATAAAGCTATAAAAATTGAAAGCGACAGTGACAATGATGATGGTGAAAATTTCACAACACCAAAAGCAATCGATGTTATAACCACAAACTCATTTTGTCGCCATTGTCTGCGACCACAAGCAGAGTTGCAACTACGCTACATAGAACCACAACAACGACAACGCAGCAAGCAACGCTCCCAGCAACAACAACATCATCATCATCAAAGTCATCAACATCGTCACCACAAGCAACGCAAGCGCAGTAAGCAACACCAACATCATCATTTAATTCAGCAACATGCCCATGCCCACCGCAGCAAAAGTCGAAAGCGTGTTGCCACACTGCAACAGCAGCAACAAGAACAAAAACAATTTCAAACAGTATCATCAAGTATGGTTACTGCTGCTACGGCAACACTTTGGAGCGATTTGAATGCCGCTAATGAGCAAGCGATACGTTTTCGTTGTCCACAAGTGGGACCACAATATGGTCGGGAAACACATAATCCAATGCCAATGCATTTTCATCATCCACAACATTTGCAACAGCAGCAGCAACAACAACAGCAACACCGGCAATACACAACACACAATTTTGCATATCAACAACAGCAACAATCATCACGAAAAGGTCAACATAGCATGATGGCAACAGTACCAACAAAATCCGCAGCAGCAGCAACATCCATATTGCCATTTACAGCAACAGCTTCAGCATGTCCTACAACCATGGCCACCAACAGCAACATGACTCATGGCAACAAAGTAAAAAAATCGAAGCACTTAAATCAAAAAAAAAAATCAATCAAACAAAAAGAAAAACAAAGCCAGCAGCAACGTATACAACTGATCATATATTAATTGTATCTGAAAATGATAATGCTGATGATGTTGATCATGATGACAATAGAGTAAAAATTTTACCAACGAAGAAGACAGCAGGAACATGTTGTTGTTCGGCAGCAACAACTTACTATTCTGCTGAAAAAGTGGACAAAGAGTATCAACAACAACAATCCATTGAGGTAGCAACAACAAGTGCCGCTGCAGCTGCTGCTGCTGCTGCTAACACCACTGCCCCTGTTAACGCTGATGATAATATTGAAAGTACTGAAGATAATGATGATGAAGCACTTCCGCCAACAACACCTGATTCACCGTCACTAGTCAAAGTGAGTACATGGTACACAGCTGTTGCCAAACAGGGTGTCTCCTGCTAATATTGTAATGATAAAGAATCGCCGTGTCGAATTCCTAAGAGGGCATTTGATATGCTACAAAAATAAACCAAACCAAACCCAACCAAACCAAAGCAAAACTAAATTGTAGATCAAAAAACCAGAAACCAAAAAATCAGTTTGAATTTTCTGCTGTTAAATTCTTCCAGTTGGACATTTCTATATATATTAATAAATAATAATAAATATATAATTTTTTTTTTGTTATTATAAGATTCATATAGTATTAACAAAAAATAAAATATAAATAAATTAAAATTATTATCATTTCAATGGATTTATGTATCGTGTGTACCGTAAATGTTTCAAAATACTTATATGCATGTGTGCGCTACTCACTCCTTATAAATACACTATATATTTACTATATACATAGAAGTTTATGTATGAATTTTTCTATGTAACCTGAATCTTTTGTAAATTAGTCGTTTAGCTGTGATTATATAAAGAAACAAACGAAGAGAGAAATTGTGAAAACGAAGGATATACAATACTAAATATAGTACGATGACTAATAATTATACTTGTAGTATGATTAAATGAATGAATAAATGAATGAATAAATGACAACAGAGTTTTTAAAAATGCTCAAAATTATGTTGTAGTGTGTGCCTATGTTTTTCCTTTTTGTTTTGTTTAAATTTTTTTTTTTTGGTAAATTGAAATTAAAACTAAAATATAAAATACAACAAACGTCATTCTATTCGCGACAATTTTTTCTAACTACACAGATGACAGAATCATTTAGATCATGTAGTCACTTATTCCAAAATTCACACAGATTTCAATTTCATGTCATTTGATAAAAACTCCATAACCTGAACTATGATATTATTAAATTTGCAAGAAATCTATTCGTTTTTTTCAACAAATGACATTGTTAGATACTAGTGAAGTCTGAACGAGTTTCGTGCTTGCAATATTGGTTCGAAAGGCGAGATGTATGTTTGCCATATTTTGCTTATTGCTACTTCAAAAAGCAGTTTTCCAAATTTGTGCAAAGTTTAAGGCAAAAATATCACCACAAAACATTAGTGACAGTACTCGTTTTGACAAACTTTCTGCAAAAGAGAAATTTTCAATTCTGTCAAAACCTATCTCTCGAACAATCATCATTTTTATCACAATATAGTTTTTTAGAAAAGTCATTTCGTTTTACCACTTGCAAAAAAGCAATGAATTTCTTCCCAATCAAATAATGCCTGCCACACTCTCATATTTTTCCAACATTTTAAATACTTTATTGTATGGCAATTGGAATCTGGCGATATTTTGGATCAACCTAGAAACTACACTAAACTATTATATTATAGTAATTTTTTTTTTAAATGTATAAGAAAAAAAGATTTTACAAAGATATTGTTGCCAATTTATAAAAGAACCATATGAACTATTGAATATCAAAATTGATTGTATTTTAAATCAAGCGAGGGCATTATTGTAGTGCTGCTTGGCAGCAGCCCGAAAATATGCTTTACTTTTTCCTCTCGCAAAACAAAATCGGAAACGAAAGCTTTACTTAAATGAAATAAAATGAAGTAAAATAATTTAATAAGTAAACAAAAAAATAAGAAAATTCTAAATCAAGACAAAATTTTTGAAAAAAAAAAACTATATAAATGAAACCACAATTAAAATAAAAAAATATATATTTACAATATGTATTTGACTATAGATAAAAGAAAGGACAAGACATAAATTTTAATTAGAGGTTAATCAAGTAAACCTTTTCTATAGCTGATTTTTTTTTTTTTTTTTTATATATACTTACATACATACTTATATGTATAACTGAATTTATCGTTGTTTGTTATTTCTCGTTGTTGCTATTTCTATAAATAAAAAATAAAATAAATATGCTGATTAAGCAAATCTTAATGTATAAACCAAAAATGTCTATGATAGTAAAAAGAAGAAACGTAAAAATAAGAATAAATGAAATTTAAGAAATAAGAAATAAAATATTTTTCTTCAAAGCCAAAAACAACAACTGAAACTAAAGGAAAATAAACAAAAAGGATAATTAAGGAAATACAAAAACACTGTCATGTTTTCCTTCTTGTACTCTTAGTGTATTGTTGCGTTTTTAGTAAAAATCATAGGAAAGCGTAAAAAATTCTTAAAAAAATAAAATTTAAATACAGCAAAGTTATAGGAAATAAGATAATAAAAGTTGAGGTAAAAAGATCCTTTCAAAAAATCAGTCAAAAATTCTATGATTAAACGATGATGATGAATAATACCCTTAAAAGTAGAACAGAAATATATCACTTATATGGTATATATATATACGAAATTAATTGAAAAATTATTGTATTGTGAGCGATTTTAAAAATTTATAAAAACCATATATATACAATATATAGTATATATTTTTTTTCTTTTTTAATTAAGAAATCATGATACATAATTGGACCACAATAGCAAATTGCGAATTGGTAAATACTTTAAAAAAAAAGAAGTTTTAATGACAAATACTACTAGAAATCATTAAATGGATGGAATGTATTCCATATAGCTTAGTTAGCTCATAAGGTAAGAAAAGAAATTCAGATAATCTAGAATTAAAGAAATTTGAAATTATTATACTGAAATTGTAATTGTCCTTTTCGTTTGTATTGATGTGTTAGCACATACATGTATTTGTAGATATTTTCATACCCTGTGCATATTACAATAAATGGTTTTTTGTTTTGTTTTGAATTTTGCAATATTTATTTATTTAATTCCTTCAATTGATTTATAGAATATTTTATAACATTCACAGAATACACATTAAGTTATTGATAGAAGTATTTTAGAAATTCTGGAGTGTTTTTTATAACTAACCATCTTTGACTTGCGATTGGTTTCGGTTCAAAAAGACAGATTTTCATCATTGTGATGCCACTGATAGACACACTTCGTCCACTAATCCAAGATTTTACTCATTAATATCCCAAATTTGAATATACATTTTGTAACGTCCTGACTATGTTCCGTATTCTAACCGATATAAAAAAAAAGGAATTTTATGTTACACTTACATTGCTTATTTCTTTATATAAGACACTAAATCTAATTTATATGTTATTGAAGTAAAGAATGTCACCTTATTTTTTGAACACACCTCCCATACGATACAATTTGTGTCTTCGTGTCCTTCATATTTTACTAAGTATATTTGAACAAAACGTTATACTTAAAAGTGAGCGACTGTAGCCACGAAGCTAATAAGAGTATGCCTCGTGCTCCCGGGCAACGAAAAATTCCCAAATATTACACAAATTAAGATAAAACCTTAAACTACATAAGTAGGTATATTCCAACTAATTAAATGTAAATACTTCATATGTGCAATCAATCTGCCATTTTCCTTTTTTTAATGGATTCTGTGAAAGTTATAATAAGAAATGGAATAATCAACTTGAATTGAACATCCCCTGTAGGGATTATAATATTATTAAACATTTTATTAAAAAATAACATAATTCAGATTTTTTGTTTCTCCCAAATTTTATGCCCGAACATTTTTTCAAGTCTTCCAAAGCCTTTGATGATATGGATGAAGTTAAGGAAGTTAATGATTTTCCTTTATTAAGTTCCTATAGTATTTCATTTCTATACAAAATCACAAAGCAAAAAATAACCATTTTCTTCCTTAAAACTTAAAAAAAAAAACAATAAAAGTAAAATAAAAAAAAATAGTTATACTACTAAACCTAAACCTGCCGTAGAAACTTTAGAATGTGTACCTAAGCAGGAATTTGTACCCAAAAAGCTTTCAAAAACTTTACAAAAACAACAACAACTTAAACTTTACTATTTCAATACAACAAAAAATACAAATAACAAATACCAATTACCAATTACCAAATACCAAATACTTTAAAATTACTTACTAAAACACGAGTCCAAAACAACAACTGCTAAAACAATAAAATTTCAAAAAGAAAATTACACAAAATAAAAAACCAAAAGAAAAGTATATGAAAATACAATATATATAGATCAATAACAAAATAAAAAATTTAAAAATTTAATGAAGAATGAAGAATATTTTTAGAAAAACTGTTTCAAAATTCTACTCAAAAACTATAAATGCATAAAACAAAACAATGAAATATTTAAATTTAACTGAACTTAACTAAATATTGTAATAAGATATATAAATCTATCTATATCTGTATATATATATATGTATATATATATATATATATATAAAATAAAATAATTTATAGGTATAGAGGTTTTCTTCTTAAACTAAAAACAGGCGTTATATTGGTTTCTTGTTTCCTAAATAGCAAATGACTTTTTAAACAAAAAACAAAAACAAAAAATAAAGAGCCAGAAAAGAAAGAAAAACGTTAATCAAAAATATTTCCATTAATTAAAACTTTACAAATAAAATGTATGACAACAAATAAAATCATAAGAAAATAAATTAATAAAAATGTCTTATCTTATCTTATGTGTCGATCCCCTACCCTTTTGTTCTCTTAATAATATGTGTAATAGTAATAAAGTAAAGTAAATAAATAAAAAAAAATATACAAAAATTTAAACTTAAAATAAAAAAAACACAACCCTTAATATATTATACTTATACCTACACATATATTATACAACAATTGAATCTTCAACCCACCCTAGTACAATAAAAAACAACTCTCAAACTCACATTATTGAATATCAATCAACATACTACTTACAATACATAGATGTTCTAGTTACTTGTAAGATATAGTAAATCTTAAACTATTGTAATAATACAAAAAGACATAAAACTACTTTAAAATACAAAATTTATTTTTTATTTTCAACTTTTTTAATGAAAATAATTAAAAATTGGTAATGAAACTTATGATGAACGTTCAAAAAAGGTGTCAAATTAGATATGGCAAAATATCCACAAAATAATAAAATACAAAAAAACAATATAGTACACAAGAAATTATATAAACTTATAACCGAACGAATAACTTCGATCTTCAAATGAATCTGTTAAATAAGTTGATCATTAAAAAACAGTTCAAGTGCTAGTAACAAATTTTATCAATAAGTGCAATACGTTTTTGGATAGAAATTGTTAGGATGTATACTATGGACAACATAAGTACCCTCGTTTTTAAATAATTGATACTTGAAATTTACTTATGGCATTTAATAATATCACTTTACGAAGAAATTACTTAACAATTTGACTAATTAATACATCAGTGAATTCTTTCAAACTACATTAATTCTGTTTTGAACTCAGCGAGAAAACTCATTTTAGAAGCGGGCATGATTATGAGAGTCTCTTCGCTACCAACCATAAATGATATTTCAGATAATAAATACATACTTATAGTTATTAGAATTCTTGTGAAGACCCATTAGAATCATTTTCTATAAAAAAAACAACAGCTTTAAAAGTGGAAATTTCTGTATAAAAGGCAAACAACATTCTGGGCCGACAAAATAGCATGAATAAGATTTCGGTTATGATACTTAGGGGGTACTTAACGTACTTTATAAATACAACAAAATTCAAATCTATTTAATCTACAAATATAAATAAAAAGGAGATTAAAATATATTATGATTAAATGTATAAAAGTGTTAAAGCACTTGAATTGATGTCTAATAGTAGTCTAATACACATTATAATCTATGATTGTAGAACTCAATTAAACAAATTTAGGAAATGTTAACAAAAGACCTTTTACAAAAACTAAGAAACCTCCTCAAAAAATACTTCCAATGAATTATGAAGTAATAAAGCATTGAAAGTCACTGAAAGTTCTTGAGTGATCCATGATTTGTACTTGCAATTTTTAAGTCATTAGAAGGACCCTGAAATCAATTATGCCAACAACAATACAATATATGTATATGTAAATTCCCATTTGTTTTTGATATTAGAAAACAACAATATGATATGAATGTGTATTTTTTTGTAGATAATTTTTTGTATATACTATAGAGAAATTACTAAGTATTTCATCCAATTTTTATGAATTTTTTTGATGAAAATATTCCTAATTTAATATTAAATATAAAAGTGCAAAATTTACGTAAAGAAATAATAAATAGTCATAAAAAAATATATATATTTATCATTGGATCAATGGATTCCAAGAAATCAAAATTACACAAACTACAAAACTAAGATCAGATCAACTTATATATTAGATAAAATATATATATTATATATGTATATGTATAAATATTTGTATGTCTGTTTAATGTATTATATTTATAACATAATAAGAACTAACACAATAATTAATTAATGAAATTATAAATGTAACAAAGGAAAAGAAAAAGAAGAATAAAAGCCAACGTGAACAAAATATATATTGTAATTAAACCAATTAAAAATAATCTTGATGATGATTTTATTTTAGAAAAAAAAAAATACAAATAAAATAAAAAAATTAAAAGTTTACATACGAACTTAAGTGAGTTATCTGAAGACATGTTGAGCCACAATATATTGTAGTTTAAAGGTGTACCGATAAAAACTACAACTATAAAATTTAGATCGATTTATCTGGTAAACCAGAAATACCAGAGCCCTCGATATTGTTTATATGCTAATGTGTTTAAACACTTGTTACAATATCAAACTGTTTGAGCAATTAGCGTAGCTATCTCAAAGTATAGAATTGCTCCAATATGAACCGATAAAATGAACATTTTCAAATAGAGTTGCAATGACATAACATACTTTATTTACATATTCATTCATTCCTGATATGGAATAGCAATAAAAGCAGTGGATTCGAAAACAGTCTAGGCTAAGACTATTGACATTCTTATAGTCTTATTGGGATTTTTGATTTTTGCAGATGATCCACTTGTGTTTACATAGTATACACGCAGCCAGATACACAAATACACCAACACATTTGTACGTCAAGATATATATAATGGCTGTCTGTCAGTCAGTCAGAATCAGTATATAGTACCTATGAGACAGATACAAATACATATAGTTTTAATCAAAAATCTCTAATATAAAGCGAATAATTATTGAAATATGTCATTTATTTATAAGCATTAAGTAACTAAATAAAATCTCAAAGAAACAAAAATTGTATTCGAAATGAATTGAATTTTACTGTCTAGAAAAGAAAGTAATGATTTCTTTATTTAAATCACACAATCAGTCAGTCTGTCTCTCACTCGCTTTCTACATGTCATCAATCAGTTAATAAATCACCAATTTTTTAACTTAAATATATGAAGACACTAAAAAAACTGTGTCATCTCTTCTTCAATAATCTCTAACTCTACTAAATTTCTCTCTACTCTACTCTACTTTACTCTACTCTACTTTACTCAACTCAACTCTTCTCAATACTACTCTATTCTACTCTGCTCTACTCTACTCTACTCTACTCTTTGTTATTAATTAGAAAAATGTTCGAATCAAAATAGGAAAAGCCAAAAAAAGAAAACTTGACAAATTTCAAATTATCGTACTGTTAGAATCTTTATACAAAACAAAAAACTTGTTATTTAAATGAAATTATATACAAAAATAAATAAAAAAAAAAACACAAAACTATAAACAAATTTTATTTATAAACAAACTTACAAAGAAAACAAAAAGAAAATGAAAATTATTAAATGTAAATGTTCGTGTATTTTCATAGAAATATAGAAAAAATCAAAAGCGTAAATAAATTTAAAAGAAAATTAAAAAATAATAAATTAGTTATAACTAAAAGAAATATATAAAATATTCACGAACTTTACCTAATCTTTTTTGGTGTAAGTTATAATGAAATTTCCATGACATAAAATACAAATAAAAACAAAAAGAAATTTAAACATATATATATTATAAATGTATGTGTGTATATGCATAAAAAAATAAACACAGACACATGCAAACAAATACTAAACGAAATGAAAAACATAAAAAAATCGATAAACAAAACCTAAAGTATATAAAATATATGAAAAGAATTTTTTTTTTGTGGAGGATAAAATAAATAAATTTAAAAAAAATTACAATAAAATTTATGCGAAATGTGTTTTATTTACTGAATTATTAAAATTATTAGCTTTGCACATTCAAAGGGAAAAACATATCTGGCGTGTGTGCTCAATATACCATGGCCATGCGCCATCTACATGTGACATATATTTTTCATACTAGTCATGTGCAATCTACATGTGACTATTGGTGTATTGAAATTAGTATGAATACTGACTCTACCCCAAACGTAAGTCAAATCATTGATATAATATTTCTGCATGCTCATTCACAGGAGCGTAAGAAGTACTACATCTTTGGGTTAGTCAAAGATAACCTTCTTTGTGGATTTTTTTCATTACGTCATTTTTAATATGTTTCATAGCATTAACGGTGCTGACCTTCATATCCTATTAAACCCTTCACTTTATTATATTCTTTAATTATTTCCTTATCCGGAAAAAACAAAATATTCAGCAAATCTTTTCTTCGTTAATTTGTTCCTTCGCTCTATTGCTTCTCAATTAGTCTTTTCGCTTTTCACATCTTAATCATCTAATTCTTTGTTTTTCTTGATTTTTATTGCCATTTCTTTATGACAAGAACAAATTTGATTTTTTGGCTCCCGGTTCTACAAGAAACTTATTAAATCTAATTTTCTTATAAGTAGAACAGAAATAAAAATAATAATAGCAATAACAACAACAAAGGCCCCTTTAGTCAATTTAGTGCAATTAGCCACATTTATTAGTCTTAAAAGCCACTTTAGACGATGTTGTCAATAACTTAATTTCCGTTACAACGTGATTTAATTAACGATTGCCACAAACACACATACTCAAGCTTACTCATACATGTACGAATTACTCCTTCTATACACTTTCATATTGCAGACACACATTGTATATGTATGTGGTGTGTGGTAAGCAATTAAGTGAGTTTTCTTGTTATCACATTGCGCTTAAAGCGTGTAAGTTGTCGTTGAGTTTGCCAGAACCAATAACAGAAACAACAACATACAACAACTATGGTCCTACATGTTAATGTCAACCACATTATAATTGCACTTACAAATGTCGGCCGAGCACGGCATGCTGCCGCGATGCCAATATGCCGCTTACGGTTATGACCTCTTTTGGTCGCTAATGTTCACATTTGACCAGATTCGACGTTTCGTTTCGCCTTGTAAGCTTTTGTGGCCTTGTGGTATAGCCACATACACAAAAATATTGAAAATGATACTCTTCTCGAGTATTGGAAAATATTATCTAAATAATAATGTAAGTATTTTGATTTTGCACAATATATCTTACATCATTTTAATCTAATCTAAAAACGATCAATTATTGAGCAATCGTTATAAACATCATCTGATCTACAAGTGATGATTTTTCACCATGTAAACTATCAGTTGAATACGTAATATTATCGAATAAAACTTGTGAAGTTGTAAAAGAACCGGTTTCACTAATTGATTTATTTCAATGTCTTGTTTTTTTTTTTTGGCAAAAATTAATGCATTTCCCTCAAAAATTACTATTTCGCAGTACGACGTTTTCAAAAAGCAGTATTTTTCGAAGTAAATGTCAAAATACAGTACTTTTTCCCTGACAAAGCCATTGTTTATAAAAGAAAAATTATTTTTTGCAGCTTTAATAATAGTATGAATAATTAGATTTACTACGTTTTTCTCTGGCATATAAGTTCCATCTGTATAGCAATGGCAATTAGGGTTGTTAAGTTTGTGCGTGCAACACGCTGAGCATTAAGCCCGACTTAGCTCCGTTTTACAGTTTAGTTATGATGGTTTACGTAACTTTGAACTCCAATTTTAACATAATTCCAACTATTTTAGAGTGAGACCGTTGACCGCGGTGCCAACATGTCAAAGCGGCATTATCTCTTGATACTAAGTACAATAGTTTTTGTTGTTGATTGTGGCTTTTGTTAATATTGTTTCATTATTGACCCCACAGTTTCTCAGTCACAGCACACGCATAGTTTACCCCTCTTCATACAATAATCATTAATAATGCAAATGCTTTGCATTATCGTGTTCATCGTTTTGTTTCCGTTAATGTTGCATATACATATGTATGTAGCTTATATAGCCACAGTTCCGTCACATTGTTGCACCTTTGCACCCTCGCACTAACCATTCTTCTGTCGATGTGTCTATGTGACATTTGTCAATAACAAGCATTTTTAAAAATTCATTACAGTCAGTAGCAGGCTCAGGACAATTTATATTATCCTGTTAAACGTTCATTGAGCGTGCAACATAATGCAAAGCATTAAATCGGAGACAATCAGCGTGCCTCATAACAAATGTCAATTGGAATTTAGAATGAGTAAAATCATGTGGGTTGTTTGACATGACTGTCATTTTGGCCTTCATAGCCACATCAAATCTTACACAAGTATTTAAGCTAAATTTAATACATATATTTTATTTCAGTTACAATCTTCTAGTATATTGAAGAGAAAAATCAATATATTATTTTGATTCTTCATTTTACTTCAATTACAATTGTATTTATTGCGATTTCATAACAGGCAGTTTTGCTGGAGAATGCAATCCTGGAAATTATCTTGTTCCACCAGAATAACCTATTTCTATTTTATAATTTTCAATTTTTTTGCCATTGCTCATCTATTTTAGACAAACAGTCTTGTGCATAAATATTCATATATTGTTTATAAAATACTGTCAAATTAGTGAAGTATTCATCAGAACTTATATAAATAGTACGAGTATGTATTGCCGTAAGTAAAACTCGTATATGACAACAGCAGGCTTGGTTCCCCAATTTGCTTGATTGCTTGTAAGCATTTCATAAGCACAAGCGTTCGCTGCACATCTCTGGTATGTATATGAAAACTTTGATTACACACAACATTAAATGAGTACATACAATAAATATTAATATCAGATACACTTTTTTAAACAAACATACAAAATATATAACATTTATAATACACATTATACCAGTAAAAGTAGAAGTTAAATTTTGTTCTTCATATTACTAGATTCACTTATGTCGTATGCTCCATATAGACTTGGTCGGAAGTGTAGTTGAGATTCTCTAAGTAAGCTGAAGATTTCAAGATGAAAACTTTTCTAAAAGCAGTAATGTAATTATAAGAAACAAAAATTATATTTGATCGGCTCCCCCTCAACCACATTAATATGCTTTTGATTAAGTGATAGCAGCAGCTGTTCTGAATGCCTTTTTTATAAATGATATACAATACGTAATAGTAAACGTTCATAGTTTGTGTGCTGTCACCTATTGTCATTGTTCCGGTTCCTGTTCCTAGCAACATCAAAGCCATTAAAAGCCTTGCAATTACTAAAGAATAACAATAATAATAATAAAGAAAAAAACCTATCTCTTTCGTTTATATAGTATTTTTATACTCTTCACGGGAGTGAATAAGTTTGTCATGAAGTTTGTAACACACAGAAGGAGACATCGTAGACCACATAAAGTATATATATTTGTGATCAGCTCGATGAGACGAGCTGATTAAGCCATGCCTGTCTGTCCGTCTGGCAGCAAACTAGTCTTACTGAAAATAACACATGCATTTGTTACTTTTGTCTTTTTCTCCCATATCCTTGGTCAGTTGCAAACACGTTGACGACAATATATGTATGTATATGCAAGTACTTCGGTTTGAAATCCTTGATAGCATCTAAATGTTGCTTAATGATTGTAAGTATAATGGGCGCAGAGGAGAATACAAGTTACATAGCAAAGGAAACATTTAAAAATATAATGTAATATGGGAGTATAAAGACATTATAAATATATATCTTAGCGTTCGTTCGTTTGTATAAAACTAATTAAACCGAAACTTTGTTTACATTCAACTAAAAGAGTGAGAAAAAAACTAGAAAGGATCTTTGGATGGATGGATAAATGAATGGATGAATAACTGACAGGCATTGTGACGAAAGACATTGTCTGTTGGTAATATATTTTTTACAAGATAAACACAAAGGCATACCAAAACCCACCCATCCATACACACCAAGAGCTGTTTGCAGATAGATCTTTCTTCCTTCCCTCCATCACTCAATGTCTCAGAAAGCCATAATAAACAGACAGTTGGCAAAGTTTGTGTGGAAATTTAATAATCATAAAATTCATATGTAGAAAATGAGTGAAGAAAAACGAAGGATATAGAATGCAAAGTACTGATGCTAACTGAACAAAAGAATAAATGAACAAGTCAGTATGTCGGTTCCTCCGAAATTTAGATACCTTTTCTACAAATTGACACTTTACAAATATCTTTTATAATACAATACCAGACAAAGACAATTTGAAATTCACCACAAAATCCACATAAACCATATAATCCAATCCCAACAAAATCTGCAAAACAGCATTGTGGGGAACCATTCAAGGCTCGAAGACTGTGGAGATCCAAACTCTCCGTTGTAGAAACCGACTTAAGGAACCAAATCAATCACTAACAGGAATAATTTTAAACAATCTTCTAATAATCAGAATAATTTCATTAGTTTTATTTTGGTCCTATGATCCAACCGGAGTTAATGGAATTAAATACATACAACTAATACAATATTTTGGTTCCCAATGAATAAATTCTGAATAAATTGCATGTATGTAACTATTTATACATAGTGAATCTGTTTTAGAAATTTGTTGCACAATTTTTAGAAATTACAATTTAGTGATTTGCACAGAGACTTCATGACAATAGGTCCAATTTTTACACATTATATTATATTAATTGCAAAACTAAATATTTTTGCAATGATGTGACACTTTATATTACTCTTTCAGTAATACATATAGTATATAATAAGCTCAGACTGAAACATGATTGATTACAGGCAAAGTTATCATCATAGAAATTGATAGAATATAATGCTTTATATGCTTACATCGAATCTCCATTATCCTTTAATATAATGCAGCATGTGACAAATGACATGACAAAGTTAAAATATCCGACTATATTAATGTGAATAAGTATATGAGGAATGGTATAAAGTATAGAATGCAGTATAAATGGCTTTCTGTTCACAGATAAAGTTTAAATGCAATTGAAAAGTTTTTATTTCACAAAGCCAAAGCCAGAATTGCCAACTCATTGGTGTTTCTTATGACAAATATACAAAAATTTTGGGGTTGCAATTGCAAAAATGAGGACGAACTCAATTCATATGCGGCAACTTTTATTGAGTGCAACTACCAATGAATACTGGCAAATGTATACAAACCATGACCGTGATATTAATGTATGTATGTATGCGTTTGTATCTCTCAGGAAATTAACTAAAAGAAAACCAAAATCTAAAACCAGAATTCACATTCTAAGAGGAGGCTAAGCTTGTGAAACTTTCAATATATTCAGATATCCAGCAATAGTAAAAGATGTCGAAGGAATAGGCGATGGAAAAGCAAATGAAAGAGTCATGAGAATTACAGAAACCTTTCCTTTCTTTCTCCATTCAACCCTTTGGACAAGTTTAACAAAAGTCTTAACATATTTTACTAATCCAAAAGTTTACGACAAATGCGACTTAATTTTTAGCAACTGTTTGTATAATGCCCCGTTGGCGTTACTCGCAACTCAGAAGTATTCCTTCTTCTGACTGCAACCACTTATCACTAACCCAAAGGACAAACTATTACAATAGAACCATACCAAACCGAATAGAATAGAATAGAACAAAATAGAATGGCACAAAAAGGAAGGATAAGGAATAGAGAGCGGAATCAACCATCATCACATCACTTGCCTTTGCCTTTTGTCTTTATGCACAGTTTATGCCTTGACTATTGTAAATTCGACTGAGTAGTAAGCTTCCTGCTGCTTCTCTACATCTGTTTCTGTGTGTCGGTCTGTATCTGCATTATCCTTGAGCTGTTTCCTCATTATGTATTATTATTTCTTGTACTTTGCAACTTAACTCAACTCATTTTCCTAACTAAAGAACTAAGGAACGCGCCAACGCTCAAAACTATTTATGTAAACAGCATCATTGGAATTTTTGATTATGTTGAGCGCTTTATGAAGTGCTTAAAATGAAAAAGAAATGAAAACAACTTTTAATTAGCAAAAAAAAAAAGTTAAATTTGCAAAAAAAAAGATACAGGAAAGACAGACACACCAAGATAACGATGATGATGGTAGTTCCTAACTACTTTGTAGTAGAATAAGAAAACAAAGATTCTTCTGAACACACTCAATTTGAAGAGAGGGGTTCGCATCGAATCGGATGAGATGAAATGAGATAAGATGGTATGGTAATGGAAAATAAAACATTAAAGCTTTGTGTCTTTAATTAATAGGAAAATTATAGAGCTTTGGTAGTTTACACAATTTTCTGAGTATTGACCAACAAAACTTAAGTGGTTACTCTTTATGGTGCAACTAAATTTGCAAAAAAAAAAAAGTAAAACAACTAAAACAAACGTATATTGTGCTAAGGAATGGGGTGCAATAAGATCTTTTAAACCTTATTTAGAAATGACCAGAACAAAGTATCAGGAATCAGAGATTGAATAATCTAAATGAGAATGAGATAAGAAGATTAAAAACCAAAATGTTAGATGTGCAGCTAAGTTAATCTGGCATTTATGAAAATGAAACATTTTCTTAGCCTTGAAAGATGAAAGTTCTTATGTAGTATGGTGTCTCTTTTGATACTTGGACAGAAGAATGTATGATATACATATGTATAGAGATACAAAAGTAAATTTAACAGAACCTTATATGGTTCTCTTCACTGCTTATTAATTAGTTTATAATCTTATTATTATTTCTCTTTAACTATGTACGCTTTGATCTTTAATATTATTAGTTTTTTTTTTTTATTTTATTTAAGATCTGTTTAAATAGAACAATCAATATATATACATATCACAAATATGCCCAGTAACGTTTATTTACAGTCAATTTGAACTAAGTACTTTCCAAATAATTCTCTTCACATCTGCGTTAATGATCTTGTCAACAATTAAGATATTCTCTATTCCAATCATAAACAATAAAAAAAAATACCTAAATAAATATTATTACATTACACTTTTAAAGTAACTGCTAGCAACTCTCAAATTTTCTTGACAATTGCCTTTTCTGGTCTTGTTTTGGTTATAAACAACCAACAGCTAATTGAAATTCGCTGACTTCAAAGAAGCGACGAGTTTTTATAAAGGATTTTTAGTCACCACAGTCACTAAATTGTGACTGAAATCGTCAATTGTCCATTCACAATCAGCAAAATGCAGCGAGTCAGTGCTGACTCCAGCTGAACGCGCCCAATGAATGAAAAAAAAAACAAATGGGAATAGGGAATGGGAATTTGAATTTCTATCTATACCATAATACCATAAGCATACTTACTATACGAGAATCTGGGTAAGTGTTGGTAAATTTGTGGGGATATGTTGCTCCTAATGACACCGATATTCGCGCAAGTTTTGACTTTGCTTTAGTGTTATAACAAAAACGAAAACTGAGTATACTATTGGACACAATACAATACCATGCAATGCAATAGTTCTATGTGCACCACATTATGGTATGACGGCATCAGCAACAATGATATTCGTCGACTTTGTTGAATCGCCGGCCAGACACTGAGACAGACATGTACACAGCACACGGACATGGACAATGACATGTGCATAGAGGGGCAAGGACACATTTAATGACAGGAGTAGCAACAGCAGCAGCACATTAAACAAAAAAATCTGATTCTGACTATGATAACAACACAATGCGACCTTAAAAAGCGGATGTAAACCGGGCGCTGAATTACATTTACTCGACGACTGTTGTAATTGCGATACTCATTCAGTATCTTATACACTAATGGCACCAATAGTATGTCACCTACTCCCTCAGCAGACTAGTGGACAGTTTCTCTTATGCTTCAATTGGTCGATTTAACAAGACAATAGTACCCAAATGCAGTGATTTTCGCCCAAAGTGGATTCATTCGTTCATTCATTGCCAATGACTAACGGCCTGACTAACTCATTGACTAACCGACTGACCGAAAGGCAATACTACAATAGTAGTAAAACTTTCTGTATTGTAGCAACAACAACAATAACAGCAAATCACCAACACAAAACGATGCAGAAATGCGTTGCACATTTGTATGCCAAAATAAATGGGAAACAAAAAGAATTGAAACTACAAAAAAGGTTATCTTTGGCTATGCCAAAGTTGTTATACTCTTCCCACTCCTATGAATGAGCATGCAGAAATATTATATTAATGAATTGACTCTAAGTCGGTAATCCTACAGCAATTCAATACACTAATAGTCATATGCGGGCAATTTCTCTTTGACCATGTACACATGACCCTCCTGTGATTGAGCATGCATTAATGATTTGACTTACGTTTAGTGAGGCATCAGTGTTCATACTGTATTTCAACATTGAGGCCAGGAGCTATACGATCCAGTAATCCTAGGATCTTGAAATTTACAGGGTTTGTGAATATATGTAGGTCCAAATCAGTTTGATAAGACAAAAAACAAAAAATGCTTTTCTCACAAAAACATTAATTTCAATTTGTGTTTGTATGGGAGGTACCCCTCCTAGTGGTCTGATTAAGCTGATTCCGACATATGTGTAGCATCTGCGAAAAACCAAAATTTTTAGCTCGCTAGTTCAAAAACTGTGAGACTAGATTACATACATACATACAGGGCATGGTTAAATCAACTCGATTCGTCGAGCTGATGAAGTATATATGTATATATACTTTATGGGGTCTCCGATATATCATTTTGTGTATTATAAACATCTTGATAAACTTATAATACTATTCACTGCGTGAAGAGTATAAACAGAGAATAACAAAAGTGCAAAAATATTCAAATTACTTTATTGACATTAAGGCTTGATAAGTTTTTCAACTGACCAAACAACATAAATTTGTCTTTTGCTTTAAGAAAACCGAATTTCGTGCTATGATCAAGTAGTATGTGTACTTTCATTAGAAAAGGAAACAGCCCGAAAGAGTCAAAAAAAATTAAACGTGGTTGCAGTTTAATGGTTGAGCCAGGTTCTTGTCATCTGATTGATTGAAAAAATCAATGTCTTCATTTGACATGGTCGAATAGTAAAAATGAGAAAGAAAAAAACTTAGTTGACGTGACAAATATCTCAACAAATATGAGGAATATTCATTGTATGAAAATTAGATCCGATAACAGGGGCATATTATGCGGCAGTATGGATTCAACTGAAAGTGTTTTGCGTCAAGACAATGGTAATAACACAATAATGTGGCTATGAATTGCTTGATCATCTCAAGATTACTGATCTGAGATTTATAACAAACTAGAATGGTGACTGTTTTTTATTGTAAGTTAAAAAAGTTATTAGACTTCGCTCATATACACATATGTACAAATCTGTAAACGTGTTGCTGTGTATTGCTGATTGTATCTGATTGATGTACATAGCAATGAATGAAAGAATGAACGAAAGAACGCACAAACCAACAATTTTGGACTCTTTTGAAATTATGTATCCGTTGACAACGCTCCTTCAACGAACATTATCGTCCTTAAAATATTGTCATGTTCAAACTGTTGATGACACTTCATGCCAATAATGGTCAACATTCGTTACGGTTACAGTGATGGTTACGTCTACGGTTACCGTTACGGTTTGATGCAGTTTTTACTGATTTTTTCATTGTTTGCTTATCCTCAGTTTTTTTTTTTTTTTCTTGTTTAGGTACTTCGTTATTGGATTTTTTTCCATCCTTTCTCTTTTTAAGTCTTTTTTGTTAGCGTTAGATGGTGTTATTGTTGTTGTTGTTGGTTATCTTGTTGGTTTAAGCAATTTGTTGCAGCTGTAGGAACTCAAAGCAATGAACCGAATGAGAGTTCAATCGGAGGAGGACACAGAAGTGCTGTTGAACCAAAAGAAAAATCAACAGAAATCAACGACATTCTAACAAACATAGAGTACATGGACAAAAGAGAGTAAAAATGTGCAAACACACACACACACACCCACACACATATTAAAAATAAAAAATAAAAGAACGGAAACGACAAAGACAATGGCAGTGGTCCAAGAATACGGGATGATAAAATTTGCAGGTGACAAGGAAAACCAAATAGCGAATACTATGTATGTACATATATATGGCATTCTACATACATATTATTGTATATATAAAAATATACTACATACGATGAACATATTCACATTATTTTTATTTTGTGGAGCAGTGGAACTTTTCTACAATATTACTCATCCATAAGGAAGGAAGTTAACATTCCCGATATTTGCTGATATGTTCTTGAAATTAGAAATGAGTTCTTATTGTCAAGAACTACAACATGAATATTTACAATCACCGACGTCTTTTCAATATAACCATCATGAGATTTTGAGGCATTGTTTTGCTTTTAGAGCAATCAGAATTACAAACCAGAAAGAAGGCTATCATTAGCTATGCCATAGATGTAATACTCTTCACGCTCCTCCCATTTTCATCCAACCTTTCTTCCTTAGTATCACATCAGTTTGAGTGGCAATTTTATTGTACTTTTATTCTTTATAAGTTTCTCATTTAATTTGGGTTTGTATGGGAGGTACCCCTCCTGGTAGGTTCATGAAATGTACATGGTTGATGAACATGGATCAGAAACTTATAGTGTCCAAATTTCAGTTCGATACGTTAAAAAACAAAAAACTTTTTCTATAAGAACATTAGTTTAAAAAGGGGTTTGTGTAGGAGGACCCCTCCTGGTAACCCTAGGATCATGAAATTTACACGGATGATGGATATAAATCAGAATACATTATAGTGTCCAAATTTCAGTTCGATATGTTAAAAAACACAAAACATTTTCTAATAAAAACATTCATTTAAAGTGTGGTTTGTATGGGAGGTACCCTCCCTAGTGGTCCGATTCGGCTGATTCCTGAAACCTATTTCATCTCTATAGCTCAAAAACAGACGGACAGACGGATATTGCTAAATCAACTCGTCTCATCGAGCTGATCACAAATATATATACTTAATGTGGTCTGCAATGTCTCCTTCTGTGTATTACAAACTTCATGACAAACTTATAATACTACTTACTCCCGTCAAGAGTATAAAAAAACAGAAAAGGAATTTCAGTTTTAATCTTAAAGGCTATTCTCTGGTTTTTTAAGCCTTGCATCCATTTCGGGAATACAATATTTATGAAGCCGGTATTTTATTAATGAGCTTACAATTTTAGAATAAATATGACTTGAGTAATTAAGTTACAACAATGTTTTATTACTTCAGCTATGGTATCAATGTCACGACATGAAGATGCACTTATTATGTTGTCCAGAAGTGTATATGAAATATTGTATATAAAATATTTGAACATGTGTGGATATGGGTTTAGGTGTATATGGTGTGCGTTTTTTTATTCTTTGCTTCATTGTTTTCTTTCTTGTTTCTCTTCAACTGAAAACCCCCATATTTGGAATTTTTGCCTGCACTTTATTTAGTCGTTAGTAATCCAGGAAGGTAGAAAGGAAATGCCCTCTGGACAACAATAATATTTTAACAACAACAAAAACGCAATACCAAAAGCAAAAACAATTGCAGAAATTCACACTCAAAATGATCGCAAAGGCAACAAATTCCATACCGAAAGCAGGAGTCTGATTGAAAATGTTTCAATAGAAAACAAAGTTAAAGCAAATGAAATGAAAAAGAAAAAAAAAGAAAATGGTGTATTTAACATCGTCGATAAACATCGGCGAAGTGATAAAAATCCAATTGTGCAACAGAATGAAAACAAAAAGCTAACAGCACACTGGGTTGTATAATATGTAACCAGGAGCACAATATGCTAATCGAGGACGATGGATCGAGTCGAAAGCAAGTCGGCGCGATCACTAAGAAGGCGGATTTTATTTAACTTTTTGCTCAAGAATAAGCAATAGCTTATTTTAATATATTCGTTACATTGCACTTTAATTACTTTTGTTAACTATTAAAACCGTTTTATAATTAAACAAGAAACGCGACATTCATATGCATATGCGTGTAACAAACAAACAAAGAAAACTCAAAATAAATTTAAAAATATTGAAATACATATACGCCATTCCAAATTAAACTAAACCGCAGTTTAAATTTAGTAAATGATATTCTGTACGAAGCTACAACATTATTTTTCTCTAACTTTGGCAAACGTTACCATGATTTGTGAAACTATTCTATTTTACATGTGTAATACTTGCTATACATCCCCGTTCACTAAATAAAAAAAAATTTAACATTGTGAAAATAATTGTTTAAAGAAATAACATCCCATCCATCAATATATTCGCCAGCACGAAACCATTCCAAAACTTTGATATGTGGGTGAAAGAAACGACATTTAGCATCATAAAAAACAGCTAATCGACGGCATATACTCGTATCTATGCACATGCATAAGCTTATTTTGAAAAACATTTTAAAATCATTGTATAAAATGTATCAAGTCAAAAATACATTATATCACCTCGGCAGTAATAAATTCTTTGATCTGTGAAAAATTGTTTAGATAAGACTTCCTTTCGTCAATGATACTACGCACTGCAGATATCTAAAAAAATTCTGACTTTTGTAACATGTGAAGTCGTTTTAAGTATATGTACATTCAGATAAAACTAACCAATTTACAACATTTTGTCACAACAGCAGAATCTAATGCTTTTTATTGATATGTATTACATTATTCTTTCAATTAGCAATAAAGACACCAAAACTAAGCTTGCAAATGGTAAAAATTAAATTCTAAGTTCGACCAACATTATCAACCAAATTACAATACTATATTCACAGAGATAAACACACATATGAATACTATTACTTGTCTACACTTTGCCTGTCTTTTCTAAAACTGTGTGTATCACTTCACTTATATACATACTTAAAATTAATCCAAAAGGAAAGCTTTACTTCTGTTAACATATGTTCTACATATTGTATATACATTTATACACAATATATTTTCACTTTGAGAAATGTAATTAATTTAATTAAATGACCAAGCTACCATAGCGCAGGGGTCTAACTTATGTCTCGAAAAACTTTCAGCAAAAATTGATGTATACAATTAATTTATTGTAGTAATAAAGCGCAACAAAAACTATAGTTTATTGGTAGGTAGATCATTAAATAAGATTGTTGATTATCATAACTATCTTCTACGGGTTTAATTCATTCATTTAAAGCATCATGATAATCAATCAATAGTATAACAAACTTGAGGTCTGCATGGATTTATTGTAGTACATCACCAATAAATGGAGAACAATATTTGCCATAACTGAATCGATGCCCACATTTAACGAAGAAAAAATGTTAACTATCAAATAGTTTATCGAACCACCCTCGTACTATAGTAAATGTGTGTGCACACACTTGCGTATATTAATAATAATGAATGACATAATCAATGACATTTATTAGCCGAAAACTATATTAGAGAGAATGAACAAAACATCTGTCAAAGCACTTATCGTTTTAAGTGTCTTATGTCCTTTCGAATTATGGAATGCGTACATATGACGAAATTAAGAAATAAGCAAGACCGACCTTTTATTTTAAATAGTTCAAGACTTCCTATTTTTGTCAAGTACATTTATTTATGTACATATTATGGTAAGTATGTTGGTGTTTGCATAATCAAACTTCAGACCAAACAGTTGCACGATAAGAAACTGAAATTGTGACTGCGAACTCTCAATTTGTCATTGTTGCTATTTTGTAGCTTTTTATTGTTTGCAACCAATTAGACAGTTCGCGTTTTACCCTGGTAGAGATTTCTGTGCTCTTGCACGCAACATATAGTGGAATCATCGGCGGTTATCATACCTTGCATTAGCTTAACTGCTCTCTCTCTCTCCCCCTGCTAAATTATTTACAACTTTTAATGATACACCTTGGCTTTTAGCTTTTATAAAGACATCATTTTCTTCCCCCAAAGGAACGCTTTCCTGCAGGAAACTATCGTCGATCTATGGATGTGAATATAAGTTCTTGCTTTTGTTTGTCACGAAATCTTCTAAGGATCCGTCTGAAGCCATAAATAAAATACATATTTTTTAATAAAACTACATAACAAGCACGTAACTGGAACAACATCTTACCATAAAAAGTGTGTGTTATCTCTTCTTTAGATGGAATATGCACGCGTATCTTTCCAATATCTAACATTTCTTCACGTTCTAAGTTGGAAACCATTTTCATTTTCGTTTGGTCATCAACTGCGACGTCAATATTTGTCAAGATAGCAATTTCATCATACAAATACCACAGATGTTGGCAGAATTTTGTCAGAGCTGCTTTTAAAATAGATTTATCAATGGCTTCGTACTTTTTTAAATATTTGATTTGGTGCTTTTGCTGCCAAACTACACTGAAGCCAGGGCTTAAATAGGATGTCGTAATAAATAAAGAAACATATACTATAGGATCGATTGCTTGTCTTTAGCACTGATTTTAAACAGGGATTGCAGAAAACCTATTTGAAAGAGTAAATAGCCTTTGCCATCCATCTCGCTTGCTGCATCGCTGCAGGAGGTCTGATTATACTCTTCACGCAGTAGTTGATTTTAATTGCATTTTGTTAATGTTCCTGTTGTACTAGTAGTGGAATTCCTTTTAATTATTAATCATGATAAACTAAGGTGCATGAAATGTGGTTCATACTGTTAGAGATAATGGAAAGTTACTGCACTGCTTTAAAAGTTCACAGTCAGACATTTCCTTTAACTTATATGCTATACATTTAAGCAAATATTCTCTCATGACGCAAATAGCCGACACTGACATAAAAATAGTTTGTTTTGAAAATATCTTCCGTAAATGCGTCAAGGTGTTGTATAGTCCCATCTAGGTGCTTTTTTCGCTCTGCAATATCTCACTTATGACATTTATCTTCGTAAGAATGTCATATCATACAACGAGAGAAATTACAAATTCGTATAAATTCAAATAAACATTGGTATTATTTACACCTAATATGTTTCTCCTGTGCGAGGCCCCTGCAAGAACGACGCCCCGGGCGATTCTCCTGCTCGCCACCTCCATGGGCCTATGACTATGTTCCAATATATATAAAAAATCTATATATAAAACAGTTCGATAGTTTTGAGAGGAAACATGGAACAAAAAACTTGCACCATACCATATACTATGTTTTTCCATTGGAATAAATGATCGCTAATTTATCTATTGTATCTCCTGCGAGTTTTATATAAATTTCTATGTACGAAAAATATGTACCTCTTGTAACTTTTAACAGTAAGGATAAAGTTTTAATGATATAAATTCACACTAATTGTTTTTTTCACCTTGATATCATGTTCTCATTCAGTAGTTTCCTAAGGAATGTTTAGCTGTCCATTTTAAAAATCATAAAAACTAATATGGAATTATGTAGCTACATAAATAATAAATACAATATTTCCAGTTAATTTTGTATGGAGACTTCCTCTTCCAGTGATTGGAGAACTCTGATATCAAAATACCATTTGTTTTCAATAAAATTTTAGCTCGATAGCTCAAAACTTAGAACAAAGCATGCATATGCACAGGCTGTCGGACGACATTTCCATGCACTCTATGCGGTCTGCAACATATAGTTGGTTTTGTGAGTCACAAACATCAAGGCAAAGTGATAATACCTATCCACACTAGAATCATAGGTTGAAGGACTTTCCGAGACTGCGTTCATTGCAGTGCTCACCTTTATTAAAAAAAAACTTTTTAGTAATTTGTTCACATTTTTGCACTTTGTTAGATTCTTTTTTCCTACAATTCCTATTTAATATGTTCCACCTTCTCTTCCTTTTTTAGGATATTCAAGTATTTTTACAAAGTTTATTTTTCCTTCGTCCTTATGTGTTTGCTTTTGCGCGTGTATGTGTTTAAATACATATGTATGTGTGAAAATTCCCAAACTGCAGTTTAGCGTCAAATGAAAAGTTTTTGGAAAGTTTGGAAAAATGAAGCTATTGTATTAGCGAAATAATTTTATTTCCATTCCATTTTTATTTTTTCTATGCCATTTCACTTTAAGGCAACGAAAATGCTTTTCCTTTCATCCTGTTTTTTATCTACTTTAACTTGTTTTTTCATTTCATTTTTGTTTGGCCTGTTTTCGTCCTATCAAAATTAATTTTACTCATTTGTTTAAATTCAATGTATTCAATCTTTCAATCCCTCAATCACTCACTCATAATAAGCTGTTTATTTCATTTCATTCGCCTTTCACGCTTAATAAATTTCTCATTTGGTCACAAAAAGGATACCGACCAAAGATAAGTTAAAAGTTGCTCATAAGATTAGACCGACTTGGTTAATACCCCATTAAATAAAGGATGTTATGTTTATGGAAAAACAAATTCACGATGATGCAATGTTTTTCAAAGTGAAAATGTATTGTCTTATAATTGTTGCAATAAAAAGTCTGATTTATTCTATAATGTATTTTACATTCTAGTAGTAGTTTCTTATTGTAGGTCTAAAGAGTACATGCTTATACCAAATTAACATATTCTAGACTACACAGTCAAGTCGATTCGATACGCCGTGCTTATTATCTCTATTTAAATTTTGCTGGATTTTTTCAGTTTGTGAATTGGCACCTTGTCATGTTAAGATGCCGATAATAACCTTGCCAATGGGTAGAATCTCTTGTGCTAATAAGGTAGAAGACATCACAATGGCCCGTGTGGCGATTCTATCCAATCCTTGCTGAATTATGCTATTCTCTTTCTACATAAATATCACAAAATTTGTAACAATCTAAGAATACCCTTAAAAAAATGGAATAATTTTTTTCGACTAATTTGTTACTGTAAATAAATTTAACTTTTAACAAAAAGCCAACACTATACAATGATGAACAGAGAATCGTTCGTCCGTTCAGTATAAAAGTTAATGATCATTATTGTATAATTCTAAAGAATTTCTTTATTCATTCTTGCGTTAAATATTAAAGGATACTCTAGTTAATTAATTTCAGTTAACCATTGATGAATTCAAATTGCGACAGTACATTTTACATTACATTGTAATATAATAAAAAAAAAACATCTTATATAATATTGAATTAATTATCGTTTCAGTTTCTTTGTTTTTTCCAAAAATTCATTCTACAATATTTATGAAATTCATAGTTTGATATGCATTACAAATAATAAACATATTCAAGATAGTGTCAAAGGTATACAAAAAATATACAAATTGTGCGAGAAAAACTGAGAAAGCTAAAAGCCTATATTTCCAATTTGTCGGTTTATGGAAGTGCATCAATCTTTATGATAAGTAATGCACGAGGTGAAAATGTAGAACACTTGGAAAAGTTGAATAAAAACCAGCAAGAACTCTATCATTGGCTATGCCAAAGATGTAATACTCTTCACGCTCCTTCGAGGTTCATCCAACCTTATTTACTTAGCATCACATCAGTGTGTGTGACAATTTTATTGTACTTTTATTCTTTATTTCTCATTTAATTTGGATGCAATTTACAAGGTTGATGAATATGGATCAGAAACTTGTAGTGTCCAAATCTCAGTTCGATACGTTAAAAAACAAAAAACTTTTTCTAATAAGAATATTAATTTAAAGGAGGGTTTGTATGGGAGGACCCCTCCTGGTCACACTAGGATCATGAAATTTGCACGGTTGATGGATATAGATCAGAAACCTATATTGTCCAAATTTCAGTTCGAAATTTTAAAAATCAAAAAAAAATTTCTAATAAGCACATTAATTTAAAGGGGGGTTTGTATGGGAGGTAAACTTCTTCACTCCCGTGAAGAGTATAAAAACTGTAATTAATTCTTCAAAGAGGAGGAAGAGAAAAACAAAATTTTAGGAATGGAATGTTGAATGTGAAAGTACGAACGAACAACAACAATTTCAGAGTATTACAATTTGTAGTCACACCTCATTTAAAAAAGCATTTCAAATATCCTTTCAATTTCAGTTTCCTGCAAACGCATTAAATTCTATGAATTCATTGAGCCAAATCAAGCGCACCTAAACAAAAACAAAACCAAGAGACCAAGGTCAATGAGTCCGATTGAAATTAGAAACTCTTTCTCTCTCTCTGCCTTTACAAAACAATATCCTCAATAGTCGGTCGTCGTTTAGTGACGATATACTTATGTTTCAATTTTATGTATATATCTATCTGTATGCTGATTAGAATGCATGTCACGTTCCTAAGCCAAAATTGCTGCTAAAACCAAAGTGCATATTAGGTGTATACTAGTATATCCAAGTACATACTTTCATTGAGGTGACCTGACCCCAAATTGTTACGACTAATGCTTGATTCAACTGGAATGTAATTGGAGTTGAACTTTAATGGTATCAAATAGTCACCCATTGAATATCTGTGTGTGAATGCAGAGAAAGTTTTTTCTGCACTATTGACTAAAACTCACTGCGATTCGATATATGTATATTATATGTATATGAACCGAGGAGTATCCCATATCAAAAACAAAAAAGGGGGCCAACTCTATTCTTACACACGATTTGATTTGTCAGCAAGATTTCTATTTTATGACTTTCATTGACCTTTGAATAAAAGCTTTAACGTATTGTTAATGCGCGCACTTCAATTATACCAATATTTGATTTTCGATTTCACTGGGATTGGGGAAAACGCATGTTAAGTTGCAACTGCTGCCTTTAACTTCACTCGTATGTACCACATGCAAACACATACAATATATAAATTTACCTATACATACACAGGGTCAGATTGTCCATGCAGACAATTGAGGCCCCAAGGGTCAATGAGAACATTAAGTCAAAGTAAATTGTAAACAAAAACTTTTCACTCTGTTACTTGTGATAAAAATCTAATATCAGAAATGTTTTTCGAAACCAAATGACTATAGATGAACGTAGAAAATAAGAAAATGACATAATAATAGTTTTTGAGACTGCCATACTATTTGAAATCGAATCGAATCAAATGAAATCATAAAAATCTTTGCAAAAAATATAAAAAATTGAGTTTAAGATCTTCTAGACAACTATGAAATAAGGACAAGAAGGGAAGGTTATGTTTTGAGGTCTATATTAATTACTTTATACAGAAACCAATTTGTATACTCTTCACGGGAGTGAATAGTAAGTATTATAAGTCTGTATGTTTGCAAACTAGTCTCTCAGTTTTTAAGCTAGAGAGCACATAGGTTTCTTTTTACCATACACTGCACATTTCTCGGAATCAGCCGAATCCGACCACTAGGGAAGTACCTCCCATACAAATCCCCCTTTAAATTAAAGTTCTTATTAGAAAAAGTTTTTTGTTTTTTGACTTACCCAACTGAAATTTGGAAGCTATAAGTTTCTGATCCATATTCATCAACCATGTAAATTTCATGATACTAGGGTCACTTATAAAGAATAAAAGTACAATAAAAGTGCCACTCAAACTGTGTTTTTGTATTGATAATCAAACTGTAGCATAGATAATATAGTGATGCTAAGAAAGGAAGGTTGGATGCAACCCGGAGGAGCGTGAAGAGTATTACATCTTTGGCATAGCCACTTTGTTTTTATTGTATTTAATTTTTTCAATACTATGTGTCTTACATGAGTTTGGAGGAGTTTGAGGAACCCCAAGACTTGCTTAGCTTAGGAGGCTCTACAACTCTGAATCCGGCCGTGTTCAAATACATAGTCATACTGAACATTCTTATTTTCCGCATCATTGTTCTCATAGATATACCATAGACTTTGTATAATTCTTGTTGTTGCTGCTGTTGTTGTAGGTGTTGTTGGTGGTGTTGTTGTTGGTGTTGTTGTCAATTTTAAGCCCATTTAAGCCAAAATTCATGAATATGCATCGCACTCTTGTTTGCAATTGAATATCGCATGAGGCTGAAGCTGCCAATGTTGATATTACTGTTGTTGATGATACTGAAGCTGAATCTGACTCTGGACTGAATTTTATCGCACACATTGCGATGAGCGTTGCTAGAGAGGATTACACAATAAACTTTAACATGACATGAGTTCAAAAATGGCATGAAAAAAAAATTTTAAAAACTAAGTCAAAGACCGATGAAAAGGTTTCTACAAATGAACAAAGGATTTTATATGTGCACATTATATACACAGATAAATTTTCTAAAAAAAAAATAATCAAATAAAAAGTCTATAATACAATTATTTTAATAAATAGAAGAAGATTCTTAGATAAATTGTAGCATAGTAAAGCAAAATGAACTCAACTACTTTCTATGAGTTAATTGAACCAAGTTGATTTAGATTTTGGCCGTGAATGTAAACTTCAAACTTTATCACTTTGGTATACCACTAAAACAAATCGTGTTGAGTCCCATGAAAGCCATCAGGCAAAGAGTAGAATGAGCATAGATGCTTTGAGTCGGTAGGGTATATGGAGAATGACTACTACGGGCAGAACAGCAGATGAACAGAACACGACCGGAACATGTTTAGAGGGTTAATGTTATAGAATGTGACTGAGATCCCGCATAGCCTACTTGGTTAGCTGGCATAGACCATAAAGCAAATGTACAAGTATATTTCAGTGCCTAAGTGTAAGTGTGTGTGTATTTGTCTGTATTTTGCTGCCACGTTCTGAGTGAATGTCACGTCTATGCCAGTCCCATTGCTATTACTATTGCTGTTTCTGTTGCTACTGTTGTTGCAGCAACACAACTGAGAGTATCTAAGTATCTGCGGATCTACCATATGTATGTTTATTTATATTTGTACATATATGTACAAGTATGTGAATGTGAGTGTGTAATTGTCATTTTGTGGACATTGTTCATACATGTATATACGCGAAAGGATATTCGTAGAAATGTTTGTTTGTTTTTGGCTTACTTACTTATTATTGCATGTCCTTGTTGCATTCAATTCTATTGCAAACACACATATGTAAGCGTATACATATGAATACATATGTACTCTTATGCATGTCTGTATAAGAATGAATCTACATGCCTATTCATTTATATTGCATTGCATTTCATGTTGTGTCCGTTAGTGTGTCAAATCAAATTAGTGAAATCGTTTTAAAGCACGACACGATGTTTGTTTGAATTCATTAAGTACATAGTTCTTCATACAATATTGTATATAGCTTTGTATGCCTATCATGTCATAAAATACACAGATATTGTAATATAATGGAAAAATCTGATTAGTGTTTAATACATATGCTTAAGTTTGGCTTAACATGATGGTATGATTAGTCTTAACTTCATATTGCCTCTGATGATTTCTTTTTCCTATTGTAGTTTCATTGAATTACATTTTAAATTCGAAATCATCATCTGGATGGAGCATCGTTATCAGCTTAACAAATCTACAACTTCATTGGCTTAATTACATAAGGGCAAACATAAAACTAAAATTTTAATAAACCTCCTTGTACAAAATGACTTTATAAAATAAAAACTATCAGATCCATTTTGTCTTCCAATGGAAGAAATATCTCAACATCAATAGTTTATTGGCTTGTGTTCTTACCTTTTTTCTTTGATTGTTTTTTGGTGTTCAATTTTTTATGAGCTTGTGAAAAGTATCTCATCGAGTTTATGTTCGCTCATTTCATTTGTGTAAATATTTAAAAAGTAATAGGAAACCTTTGACTTTCTGGTTGCTACTCAAAAGAAAAAACAGAGATAAAAAAAATACAATGGTTAAATATACACAATATTTGAGCTAAGTTCATTGCCAATTGGCAAAGGCAGATGAATGAAATTTTATAGTAGGATAGAAGACAGAACAGAAAGGAAGAGAGGAAATCTTATTTGTTCTTTTATGTCTTTATTTCTTTTCCACAATTTTGTTTATTTATTGAATTTGAAGACCGAAAGTAAGCACTTTGAAGAAATTTTTCCCCTTAATTTTATGATTTAAATTGCTTTTGGCACATTGTCTTATGTCAATGTCCCATGCTCCATCTTCATTCAAATTGATCTTATGCGTACTTCGGAATAAAAAACAAAATTTTACAATTACACACAATTCAAAGCATCGAAAATTTTAATGTTGGATGAAAGAAGCAAGGATCCCCTAATAAAGTACCGTAAATAAAAGTATTAAATAAAGAAAGGGGGCAATGCAGAATTAAAAGAGCAAATAAAAAGCTTTGCATTCTAGTAAAAAAATTGTATCTTCTTTTTTAAGTTTGTAGTTTAAGTAGTTTTCTGCCAAAACTTTGTGAAGGCCTATGGAAGCCTTGGGAAATCAATAAAATCTGAAATAATATACAATATAAGGAATGGTTTCGCAAGTAGAAATTACTATTTTGAAGGTAATTAACGTCCTGATCCGGACGACTTTAAGTATGACCAGTTTTACACAATGCAAAAGTTGACCGGAATCCAAGACACAAAGAATGATTTTAGTTAAAGATTATGATTTGATATTAATGAATCAAATAAATAAGCGGGTCTCCACAAATGGACTTAATAAGTATATTGTTTTTGAAGAGTACATTGAAGGATTTTTTCTATTTTTATCTACCACATATATACACACTATTTACTGTCTATGTCTCAATAATAAACTTTTTAAACTTGTGACACCTTTTTTATTTTCTGTTACAAATAACAAAAGGTGAGCCACACCCTAACATGCTCAGAATAGGACCCCTAGTCTGAAGCTCCTTTACCCATTCCATTTTCCTGCTGTTGACAACATCGATAAACTACAAAAAAGTATTAAAAAGGCATAGGCCAGTAGAAATATAAAAGAACAAAAAACGAAATACAAAAAAAAACAACAGAACAGAATAGAATTTGTAAACTAGAGGAATGGAAATGGCAATCGGTTTTTCGCCAAGTCCCACTGTTATTTTCCTTTCTTGTTTTCCTTTGTTCTTTCCAGGTGCGCACGTATTCATCATTATTTTCACATACTAAATGCGACCTTTATTTTGCTCTGCTCAGTCTTAGTTCTGCTTCATTATTTCTTTGCAAATTTGGATTTTTCCTGGAAATTAATACACACAATATGAATAAACTTATTAGAATCAAAGCAATAAGCGAGTGCCTCAATGGATTGTTCATTGTTTTAAAACACACAACTGAAAACCATCTAATTTAATATACAAATAAAAAAAAGAAATTAAAAAAAAATGTGTATTTAAATAAGAAGTAACTCTAGAAAATCATTTCCAGGACTAAGATAATTTCAAGCCACGTCTAGATTTTTAATACAAATGAGCAAAGGAATGCCAACAAAGAATCTAAGGACCCTCAATGGCATTTCAAGTGACTACTTGAGATTCAGGTACCATTTGAATTAGCTCACATTTTTGTTGCAGCCCTCAAAGCCTTCAAGATCAAAAGATTGGCAAATAATAACAATGTATATCTTATTTGAATACCTGGACAAGGTGGGTATCTTAGGAACGAAGCGGCAGATCTACTTTCCCGGACAGGAGCTGCTTGTGTCCTCATTGGACCAGAGCCAGTCTGCATTCCCGCCCTTCCCCTAATCTAATTTAATCTAATCTAATCTAACATGGTTTAAATGATATTTGAGTTATACTAAAACACTGTTAAATTTGATTAGGTATGATAAGGGAGTACTTCCAGGTCTTATTTAGATTGGGGTACCGGTAATATCACATCAGGCATATTTGAGTGCTAAGTGGGTTAAATTTTTGACAACTACTTACCAAAACCTATCCCGTCTCTAGATAAGTTGTTGTATGTTTAATATTAACTTCATATTTTTTATAAAATGCTACCAAATTCAGTTTACTGAAATTTTCAAATAATAATATTTAGGACATAGATATAATTAAATCACGAGTCGAAGGCCCCAGTAGCTAGTACTCATTAAACTTTATATTAGGTCTAGTATTAAATCAGTTTACTGAAACTTCCTAATAAAGAAAATGATAAAGCTATTGATATGGTTTATTTGATGCGCTTAAGACAACTTCATTTTCAATCGATTCTTGTATCGGTACAAATTCAATTTAGAGGTTTTACTCTTTCTTGATACGGATAGAATAGATTCATTTAAAATAAATAAATTTAAAATCATTTTTATTGTTTTAATCTATATTTTGCATTCATATTCATTTATCAATAAACTAAGCAAGAGCGATGCAACATGGTTTTTGTTCTGTTCCTCTGCCCTATTTTGTATTGGTTAAGTTTTTATACTCTAAACAGTATTATAAGTATGTCATGAAGTTTGTAACACACAGAAGGAGGCATCACAGACCATCTGTCCATCTGTCCGTCTGTATGAATGCAAACTAGTCCCTCAGTTTTTGAGCTGCAGATCTGAAATTTGTCACATAGGTTTCTTTTCCACATTTGTCGGAATCAGCCGAATCGGATCACTAGGGTGGTACCTGCCATACAAACCCCCATTTAAATTAATGTTCTTATTAGAAAAAGTTTTTTGTTTTTCGACTTATCAACCATGTAAATTTCAATATCCTAGGGGTACCACCCATACAAACACAAATTTAAAAAGTACATACAAAACTGTATTATGCCCATCAAAATGTGCTCACATTTGGCACTCAAACTGTATTCTTTTTTGATACTCAAACTATGATGCTAAGAAAGGATATCTGGCATTTGTCGCCGTTCGGTTGGATGTAACCCGGAGGTGCGTGAAGAGTATTACATCTTTGGCATAGCCAATGATAACCTTCTTTCTGGTTATTGCAGTAGTTAGTTGGTGGGAGGAGAAAAGAAAAATAAATTGGAAAATTGAAAAAAGAATTCATGGTGTTAAGAACGTGCAAGGAATATATTCATTTATTTATTTGTTCCATCGCTCATTCATTCATTCAATCGTTCGTTCGTTCATTCATTTATACGAGTATGTTGGTTTGTTCGTGCGCCAGCCATCAATGGTGGTCACCGTGACAGTACCCCAGACACGTCAGGTTGTTCACCGGTAATGGCGTGCTTACGGTAGTACACTTGAATTATTTGTAACCGGTTTTTTCACGCCTTTCTCACTCTCAATTTGAGTTTCTAACTCACTTCAATTTAAGTGTGCTGGTAAATGTATTGAGTCGTGTTGAGTCGTGTTGAGTCAAGTTGAGACTCATACTCTTGCTCATGGCAACAATGTTGTCACGTTTTTAGCGGGCAATAAAATCAAATTGGAAGCCTTTAAGGATTTCTTTTTCCTTTAACTACGTTCCAATCATTTATAATAGTCAAAAAGTCTGTTCTGTCCCTTAGACAACTTGATCTTCTGGTTGCATACAATTGTTTAAAGTACATACCTACATATACATATACAGATAGAATCTCAGATCACGTGATTTTGAAAGTTTTTGCTTTACTTACTTAGTAATTAATTAATAATACAACATATTTGAAATTATTCATGAATGAACAGGAAACCCAGAAATATTACAGCCCAACCTACTAGACCACTCTTAAAGCCCAAATATACGATACAAACATGTTGGCGTCAAACCAAGTTTGCACAAAAATGCGTAACACATACACTACGCAAGCCGTTTTTACAAACATCCAAAACCGATTTATTACAAATTTGAAAACCAGGTTATTTAGAAAGTTGGTTCCTAGTATGTATGTATATTTGAGCATTATTGAGACCAAAGTTATCCAAGTAAAATACCGTATTATTTTTATGAAAGTCAAAATATCAAATTTAAAATCCAATTTTGCATTACAATGCATTTTCCACTTCATTACGTCAATAAGCAGAGAGCACAGCTTGCTTTTTCAAAGGCCACCAAGCAACTTGGTTAGTACAATTTTATGCATGCAGATGCATTTACTACTTCTTCACTCAGGTGTATAAAATTTAAGTTTTTGTTGTATTCTTATGTTCTCTCTTATACTTCTATTCTCCATCCAGTGGCGCGTTTTAACTATTGGTGCCTTGTGCAAAGTTAAATATAAACTACTACATTATAAAACTATTGCCTACATAAGTATTTGCCTATTTGAGACTTCCATTCTGCTGATAGTTCTATGAGTATCAGTACTCTCTTATACATGGAATTAGCGTAAGAATGGCTTACATGTATTAATTGTTCTTTTCTTTTTTTGGGTATCAACTTGAGTTCGAGACCCTCTTTGTGTTACTACAATATTTGCATAAGTTGCCCTTAGGAAAACACGCCTCTGTCTCCATCTTTTGATTCCATTGTACTCGTAGTACATTCAATTTTTTGACATTTACGGATTTTGATTTTTTAATATGAACAAGTAATTTCTAAAGGATTATATATGCATGCAAGCGGAGGGATAAAAAGTACATTGCAAAAAAAAAGGTAAAGAACTTAACGCATTGTGTTGGAAAATACTTATCTTATAGTTTTTGTTATCTTTATTTTTATTCTATTTACAGTTTCTACAATATTGCATTTTTTCTTTAGCGTTATCATTACTTTACTATCATATTTCGACTTTAATATTAAAAAAAAAAAAAAATTGATTAAATTTCATTATCTTCAGTTTCCATTTCAAGAGAATCGTCAAGATGTTGTTCTTGCTCGAAACCTAGCTGTGGTTTGTCTATACCAAACGCCAGCCGCATCTGTTCGATTTTTGCCGGACAATAGCCAAGTTCTCGCAACTGATCCTCTGTTTTAGATATAATATTATCCATATGATGCAAAATGCCGCATCTTTCTGGCATTTGAGATTTTAGAAATTGGTGACGAAAATGACTTGTTGAAGATTTCATTTTATTTTTATAACGTGATTGTCGACATTGTTCTGCACGCGTTTTGTCGAATACTGGATTGTCATTGCCATCTAGAATAGCCTCATTGCCAACAAATATACTGCCTGCCCCTTTCTTCATATTTCCCTTTAATGGGTCCTTATTTTGACGCCTTTCGACGATAATGGGATTATCATACAACATTTGTTCAATATATTGACTCTCTTGTACTTCGATTTGTTTACGAAATCTTCTCATATCACGTTGGACAAGTGCTTCTATTTCTTCGGGAATTATTTCAGGGATGTTTATTGTATCCGTTTCTGGTTCGTCTATTCCAGTTACATCGATTTCTAGTTCATTAGTTTCTATTGACTCTGGTGGTGGTGTTGGTGTAAGTGTTGGTGTTGGTGGTGGTGTTGGATTTGGCGTTAGCCTAAAACTTGATTTTGACGATTCTCCAAAGTGCTGTAAATTTTGCATTGATGGCAATAATGTTGTTTGTGTTGTTATTGCCGATAGTGGAGGTTCTGTTGTTTTTGTGGGTGTTTGACTTGGGGTGTTGAGTCCGAAATAGGGGCTGAAACTCTCTAAACTTCGTATTCTTTCTCTTGGTGTTTGCGATGGTATTGCCCTTTTTGCAACCCTTGGATCCTTCTTGCGAGGTGGGGATATTTCGGAATTCTTTAAATTTATCAATGCTGTTTCTGTTGGTTTATTAGCAAACCTTTGAACTTTCTGGTGTCCTAAGATGCGACTTGGTAATGTCCCAGAATTTTGTAAATTCGGTATATTTGTTGCAGTTGATGTTAATATTTGCGATTCTGTTTGTGCTGTAGTAACCTTTGAAAGCACATCGTATTCTAGAAAGGGGTTTCCAAATATTCCATTATTTGCAAAAAGCAGCATTGTTGTTCCTGGTGTTTTCCATTGTTTTTGTGTTGATAGTATCCCACGGTGCATTTTGTTTCGTGAATCTGGCAGTGATGATACTCCAAAATTCTGTAAATCTGGTCTTGTTCCTGTTGCTACTGGTTTTGTTGTTAGAGACTGTGTTTGTTTTGTTTGTATCCCTGGATGCATTTTGTATTCCAAATCGGCATTTGATGATCCTCCGTAATTCTGAAAATCTGACACTGTTGTTGTTTCAATTGGTTTTGTTATTTGTGTTGTTTCTGCTGTTGTACCCGGTGAAGACATGTTGTATCCCATCCCCAAATTTGGAGCTAATGATTCTTGACTAAGGCCAGTTCCTGCCGGGATGTTGCACTGAGCACCAAGTGAAATATTTGACTTTTCTGGCAATACAGATGGTTGAGTATGGGAGCTTGCCATATGCGCTGTCATTGGCATATGTGCCGGGATCGGCTTATGTGCTGGCATTGGCTTATGTGCTGGCATTGGCATATGTGCTGGCATCAGCATATGTGCTGGCATCGACATATGTGCTGGAATCGCTATATGCGCTGGCATTGGCTGATGTGCTGGCTGGATCGGCATTTGTTGTGTCATCATCGTCATAAGCATATGATGTGGCAACATCGCCAAATGTGGTCGCAACATTGCCATATGTGGTGGCATCATCGATGGATAGTGAACAAATTCATTAAACTGCATTCCTTCCATTTAAATGTTCACGTTACAAAAAATTTAAAACGAATGAATGGTTATGAGAAAATATACAGCTGCTTTTATAGTCCCCAGAAATCTATCTGTATGAGTTAAAAAGAGATAATTAAACTGATATTTACTCTTCATTCGATATCTGTCTCGTTATCAGTTAAACATGCAAAAACATGAACGGCATCATATATTGTATATTTGCTGTGCATGCAATCTAGTTAAACGGAGAGATTATTTTAATAGGACAATGTATGCACATACATCATATATGCGGATATCAGTTATGCAAACTACAATACAATACTCTTAAAAAGACACACAATAGTTTGAAAAACTCTCACAAATGAAAGTAATTAGCATATCTTATCTCTTATCCCACCAAGTACCTGATCTAGATAATTGAGCATGCGCAGATAATTAGGCAAAGATGATATTGAATATCAATAAAATATTATAAATGAGAACCAGAGCGGTTTCATTAAATGATTTTCAACTTCCTTTAACATTGAAATCGATTTTATTGATAACAGATAACTGAGAATAGAGATTAATAAATATTAACAACGTTAAAACCTCTTTCTCAGAATTTATATATTACTCATTATAGTTAGCCAGACGGACGGATGGGCGAGTCTAAATTTTATACCAAATCACTCAGCAAACACATGGATGATACCTTTCATAGAAAATCAAACTTTCAGGCGATACGTCTTAATATTACATGAAAATTCGATCATTAGTTTACAAGTTACAATGATTTGATGATATGCTGGGAAATTATTAAGTAATTCTGCTTACTTAGAATTCGGAAATCATTTTTCCTTTAACCTATATAACTTTGGCCTAACAAAAACTATTACAAACTTAAGTTCTTTACTATGTTTTATTGTATACTAAATATAATTTATTACTAGTCAAAATCGAACAAAGTCTTGAGCCAGTCGACTTCAAACTTGATTCAGTTCAATTTTTTATGTAGTTGATTGAAATACAATAAATTTACCATAAAACGAAAAGTATTAATGATACAAAAACTTCTTCTTCAACACAGTCCCCATAGTTGTTAAGGAGTTAGCAGATAATTTGTATAACAATAAAACATAAGGAAATATTACAGAAAAAGGAAAAAAAACACCAAGAAAAATTACGATTCATTGAATGCTAGCGCTTTTTTCAATTTGTTCTCTTAACAAACTCGAAAGCACTTCATGGCTTCAAGGCAAAGGCAATCATCATCTACATTCCCACCATCATCAACATCAAGAAACGCACGCTCTCATCATCAACTATTTTTACTACTTTGGCTGACTTCTTTTATTCTACTATAACTTACAATACACTACTTTACTCAGCATTGTGCTGGTACCACATCCTTTTGATGGCTTCATTATACTATTCACTTAGTGTATAGTATTAATTGTTTGTCATGAAGTTTGTAACACACAGAAGGGGACATCGCCGACCCTAAAAAGTATATATATTCTTGATCAGATTTTTAGCCATGTCCGTCTGTCCATCTGTCCGTCTGTATGTATGCAAACAAGTCCCTCAGTTTTTGTGCTATATAGCTGAAAGATTTCTTTTTACCATACCCTGCACATTTGTCTCGAACACCATAAATTACTGATCCATTTTCACAAACCATGCAAATTTCAAGATACTAGGGTTACCACGAAGGATACCTCTCTTACAAACCCAAATAAAAACTAATTGTCTTATTGAAAAACTTTTTTGTTTTTTTTCTTATCCAACTGAAATTTGACCACTATGAGTGCCTGATTCATATTCATCAACCATGTAAATTTCAAGATCCTAGGATTACTGGATCGTATAGTTTCCGATATGTGTGATCAATACACCATGGCAATGCGCCATCTACATGGTGTATTAAAATTAGTATGAAATGCGTCTTCTAGATGTAACTATTGGTGTATTGACTCCACCCTAAACGTAAGTCAAATCATGCATTGCATAAGCATGCTCATGCACAGGAGTGTGAAGAGTATTTCATCTTTGGCATAGCCAAAAAGAACCTTCTTTCTTGTTTTTATTTATTTTTCGTAATAAATTTTTGGCATACCATAAATTAATTCTCATTATTAAAAAAAAAATAAAAGAATTGAAAAAGAAACACATTAGAATATGTCCAAATTGGAATTGTATAGATTGAGGGAGAGGGAGATACAATGAAATGATTGTATGCATCCTTGAACTTGTTACTAGTTATACATAAAATAGAATGTAGAGGTTTCAACATTAATAATGAATATGATAACCAAACAAAATACAATAGATGAATTCACTTACAAGCACCTTGCAATTTAATTCTGAAATAATTGGCACAATAATAATAATGCAGGAGAAGAGTTTATTTGTTAAAATTTTCAACCGATGCAACTATAACATAGAACCAACAATTCACTGCATATACTTACAATATGTAATACATATGTAGTTGTTATCTGACATTCAAGTGACTATAAAGATGCTTCTTACCTTCGACATCAAAACTGATCTAGAATTATCGAGTTCTGCTTAATGCCTAGGGAAGGTGTAGTATTATAAAATGCTTGCTATCTAGTCTTCAGACATTTGTAAACATATACATATTTTATGTACAGAAATCAGAATCGTTTACATATCGTATCTAACAGATAAGTCGAATCATCAGTCCGTCCGTTTTCATGCAAGCTTACAATAATTTTTGTAATGTGTTGTACTGGGGATGGTTGTATGAAAAATGTTTAAATTCAGTGTCTTCTACTTATTTTCTTTGAGAAAATATAATAATATTGGCAAACATTGTATAGAAATTATCAAAAATAGCACAGCATCTTTCTTTTACAATAGTATTTTCGTTTTACTATTGTTAGTTCTTATGTAAGTATATAAGTACAATATTTTTGTTCCTGATAACATTTAGCAAAACAATTACAAAACCCTCAAAAGAAAACAAATATGCAACTAATCTATAATTGCATGGTACTGGTGACGATGATGATAAGGAATAATCAAGTCAACTCCCGCTGAGAGTAAATAGACATCGACAGCAACAATGATGGTGATAACATTGAGAAATACCAAAGCAAATAAACAAAAAAAAACAAAAGACAGAAAACTTCGAAGGACACTTAGTTCAAAGTTGAACATAAGCCTTTTACTGACTGAGCCATGATGGACAGACAACATACTACAATGTTAAGAAATTTATATCAAATTTTAAACGTATCTCATAGTACTATAGTTAGTATTGTGTATTACTTTGAATGAGATCTGGTGTGAATTGCACTGTAAGTGCCAAATTAAAACTGTCAAGTCGAGAACTAAAGAAAAAAAGTACAAGAGTGGAAAGAATATTCTGTGTGTTGTGTAAGTAAAGCACGAAAATTCTTGCTACAAGTTTGTTGCATGCCATGCGCGCCGTTTACGTTTTGCAACAATAAAAGAAGCAAACAAAACAGAAAATCGTAAACTTGTATTGTGAACATGATTGAAGCTACAATACTAACTGATAGAAATAAAACAGACGGAAAACTGACAAACAGACAAGAAGACACACAGTCAAACAGTTGTACATACATATATGCAATATGTTACATGTTACATAGATAGAAGTGGAGTGGATGGTTTTTGTTAGTGATAAAGGCAAGTGCAACACTTAAGTTGTTTGCAACTTGAGACTCAATTTTAAATGTTTTGGACTATAACTATGGTTACGATTGCTAGATGTTGATGCCCATGTAGATGATGATGATGATGATACTCGTAATAAACACAATGGCTTCTGAGTAGCGTCATTTTCTCTTGGATTTAATAATTAGCAAGCGTCAAAGATACAAAACAACATCATATATACAACAATGACAAAGGCAAATTCTTCAATATAAAGTTTCAGACAAAAAGACTATTCTATTTTTTTGTTGAGTTGAACTGAAAAAGTTGCTGGGGGCATGTGGAAAAAACGTTTACGTTTTGCGTACATTTTTCCGTTGAAATAGTTGAGTTGAGTTCAGTTCAGATGAGTTTAGTTGAGTTGCATGCAGCAATGACTTGTAGGAATGTCTGTAGAATCGGTGGTGTTGGAGGTTTTGAAAATGATGGCGCGTTGGCGTCAACAATGTTGGAAAAGTTGGCACGTAAATCATTTCGTTACGTTTCGTTTCATTTCTGCTCTGTTCTGCATCAATGTTGCTGCTTGAAATGTTGGGTAATTGGTGGTCGGTGGGTAAGATGGGCAGATATTACCTATATACTTACATATATAGTACCAACATAGAACGTAAACTTGCTATAGCTAAGCTGTGTCTCACAGTCAGTTATTCACTAACTCTCACTCACTCACTCACTTACTCGCTCACTCACTCACTCACTCATTATTTGACTGAGCCAAGAATTGTAACATCCCAAAATAAACGCACGCGAGCAAAATAAAAAATTCCTGACAAGCTTCATAATTCCTCCTTTTGATTCTCCTTCTCTTTTTCGTGCTGTTCGTATCTTCTATTCTGTTTTTATACTGTTTCCCAACTATGATAACATTGTCTTTTTCCCATGTCCGTCTACAAAGTCCACATACAAAGTTGTTAGATGCCAAAGCCAAAGTTTTAGGGGGCAACGATAAGCGTTGAAAGCCAGTCATTTTGGTCATAACATAGTTTTAGATTTTGGCATGTGAGAACTTTTGAAGTCGCTTTAAAGGATCAGCACTGACGAGTTTCATGTGCACACAAAAGATAATAACGATGATGGTGACGCTGATGCTGATGATGTTGATGTTGAACCACCAATAAAAATGACATTGTGTTTGTAGAAAAAGCAAAAGTATTTGAACTCCACAATTCTTCGACCATCAAAGAACTACTGGGGGATGTACGAAATAATGATGATATGTACTCGTATATAAGCGGTATAAATGATATTTTATCACTTAGTACAAGCATTAAAGAAAATATTGAAAATCGTATACGATAATTCGTTATACAAATTTATTATTGTCTTCATATAAATAAGTTTAGTAGAACTTTTTAATATGAACGGTAAAACAAAAAACATGCAGCAATTAAAACAACGAAATAATAATATTATAAAATGCTTAAAAAATTGTTTCAGTTATCATATGATTACCGTTTTATTAAATAAATTAAATTTTCACAATTACTGATTCCATAAGCTGCAATGACTCACTTTGGCTTGCAACCTATATATGTGATAATGTAAAAATTCTTATAAAATAAAATGCTATATCTATACTTTAATTAATAACAATATAATAAAGAGGTAATGTCTGTTTGGATGATACGGGTAATCTTCGAAATTACTTATCCGATTTTAAAAATAGATTCACCAGTAGAATGTTAAGTTGTCACTGAATGGCATAGAATACTAACTTTTTTGATTTATTAAAAATTTAAACATAGTTTTTTTAGGATTAAGATTTTTAAAGTCAGTCAGACATTAAGTGTTTGCGGGGTTAATCATGTATATTGCCTGTTCCCTTGTTGGAAAACCTTCAAATTGGTTTGATTACGCGCCAGGTAATCTAATAAAAAATGTCGTGTACCAAAAAGTATTGTAAAGAAAACATCATATATGGAACACAATATTTTACGGCATAGAACGCATTACAATGCATTGACCAGCACTGTGTGGGTCTTACATCAAAGACGTAGCAACGTCGCCGGGTCTACTAGCTGAAAATAAAATGATGTAAATTCATAAAAAAAAGTGAGTTTCATTTCTTTCCTCTATAACAATACTACCTACCCAAATTTTTTTAACAACTTGAAGGTTACCTTTACCTTTTGTTGAAGGTAAACATTCTTTCATTAGGGTCAACAGCAACAACAACGACTAGAAACATTATCTCTTGTATGTCAGAAGTGCCAAAGTGGAAGTGAAAGTGCCATGACACAGCTACAACGAAAGGTGCGCACTCACACTGAAAAGGGTCCTACTACAAAACGAACGAAAATGAATATTCACCTATAAAAACAAGTATGATGAACACAATTCCAATTTAATTGTGAACACCAAACCAAGCCAAAAATATTGTTGTGTATACATATAAAAAATAAACAAATCAGTCCAACACACAATCACCCACAAACGACTGATGGATGACATTTGTTTGTGCAAAAAGCAACTACTACAATCCTACTTCAACTAAGGAAGGCTCCATTCAAACTGTCAGTTACAGATGAACAGAAGGAAACCGGACGATGAATACAAAAAGGACCGCTGGATGGATGAGAAGACAAGCAAGTAGATGTATTATGCACTGATTCGGTGTTTCTCATATTTACGCCACTGTAGTATGTATATGCATACATAATACTATAATAACAACAGCAATAGCAACAAGAAGCACGGGGATGAGGACGATGACTATGATGATGAGTACTCGTTGAAAAATTGGACATTTCGAGTGAAAAATATAAATTGCTGAGCCGAAAAGCCGGAAAATTCTATTTATGTAGATTGAAGTGCAAGTGAGTGAATGAATGAATGAATGAATGAATGGTTGGTTCAACCAACAACAAATCCAATAAATGACTGGTGGCCACCAGGGTTCAAAGTGCTAGGAGGCATGCATTTCAGAGGGATGAGTATGAAAAAATATTGTATGAGAATCCGAATCCGCATCACAACTAAAGTAAGTATAATTGAATGAATAAATGGAAACGCTATTAAATTTGAATCAAAATGATGAGAACGAAAATGAAAGGAAAATGGAAGTGATAGAGCCAGTAAAGTAAGAAACGTAGGATGGCAGATAAAAATGTGGAGAAATAAGAAATTTATGTTTCTAATTTTTATTCCAATGCCTAGACACGAACAGTGGAGACCAAACGGGTTACATACCTGACATACTACCTAGACAGGTATAGGAATAGTTTAGGAGATCTTTAAAAACAAATGAGAAAATATGCGAACATGGATGAAATACATACATATACTTACATATATTATTAGAGGTTTCACACTATTGTGAATACAGTCTATAGTGGAATATACAGGTGTGTCACAGAAATCGAGAGAAATTGAAATTGAATTGATTTCAAAGCCTAAAAATATGCAATTAAAATGTTCATAATTTTAGTATACAATTATTTATTTACTCAGTAATTAAAGTATCAGTATTATGAAAATTTTAATTGCATATTTTTAGGCTTTTAAATCAATTCAATTTCTCTCGATTTCTGTGCCACACCTGATTGTCTTTCTTTGAAATTTCGCTTGTGGTTCTTTACATTTCTAGTGCATTTTTCAAGTTTTGTCCACATTTCAGCCATAATGCAACAAATTTCCCACAAATCCACAATTGGATCTTTATAACGCTCGCCAAATAGTGGATAGCGATAATCCTAACATATAGTACAATATTCATTTTGTCACCTTTTTCGCACTTTCTGCTTGCTTCGTAATAAGGAAATTCACAACTTTTAATGCATTTTGTATTTCACTTAGACGGCATTTACACGAACGTAATTCAATCGTCGATTCCTCTTTAGGGATTTTTGCTTGTGTTCACACGAACAGCACGCTTGAAAATCAAATGCTTGCTAATTCCTTTTCATTTATGAATGTTTCTATATAAAGCTGTCCGTTCTGTCGCAGATCAAATTTCTTCATCTTCCTCTCCAAATGGCTACTATATTCTGAATTTCGCATGCATCCTCACTCCACGCAAGCCAAAAAATTATGAACAAACGCGAAAGAGGAGAAAGAAGACAAAGAAAAGCGCCAGCTGAACGACAATGACTTTTACGATTGTGTTTTCAGAACGTCACAGCCTCCACCCGCTACCTCGCTTCCCTTACCTACAAAAAAGTTTTCGCAGTCGCTGAGACTATCGTGTAAATGGGGTCTTATTAGAGACATTTTGTTTCCCAACACTCCACCAGATTCTTATAATCTTGGATGTTCCATCTTAGGATTAGTTTCAGCCTAGAAAAACTTTAAAATTAAGGATAAGATACGATATTCAGGACGCTCGCCTGATTATAAAGACAGCTAGGGAAAGAATAATTGAGGAACTGCAAAAACCTTTTTAACTAAATTAAATGAGTATTTTTCCTTAGCCTTCTACCAAAAATTGTATAATCATATGTGACCATTAACTATTTTCTTGACAATTTGCCAGCATATCTATTGGAACGATCTGACTAATTGTAAAAATACCAGAAGGCGAAATAGAAGCCAATATTATTATTGGCTTCAGTATTTACGCATTTAAGAATGGTAAGATATTTTATTAAAACTTATTTGAAATGATATTAACTGACACAAAATATGCACAATTTGGGGATTGAAAGAATTGTAGGCTTCGCTGAATCGAAGTTAGGTTTCAATATCCTATAAGATTAAGTTACGTTAGGTTATTGAATTGAAAATAATTTGGTATTTAAATGAAAATAGGCTTCACTTAAACTCCAAAATGCATTGTTATACTATTATTTATTGGATGAGAGAAGAAAGTGAACAGCAGTTTTTGACCGAACAAAGAGCAAGAAGAATGCGGCACATAGAATGGAGGATAGAAACGTCCTTTTTTGTATGCTATGCTCCTTTATTCATCGTCGTTTACTTTTTCGCCATTGGGTTTGAATTATGTCAGCGCAGTAATAAATTCTCACCAAACGCATTAAATTTAAATATATTTTTATGTATTTTCTACACGTTGCGGCGCAAGCTCCAGTACTGGGCTCAGCAAAAGCAACATCAACACCACACAATGCTAACAACCAATAAATATTTTAAAAAAAACTTGAACATACATCCATATGTATGCAATGGCAATGAAAACCAATCGCTGTAACCAACCATTACCATCATCATCATTATAAGAATCATTATGATGAGCAGCAACAGCATCAACATTATCATCGTCATCAGCAGCAGTAGCAACATTGTCCAACCATCAGCTATCAGCCAACCAACCAACCAACGAAAAGCAGTCGAACCAATCTACTACCTCGCCCACAAAAACCACCCACTCCATTCATCATACATAAAACAACCTGCCAAGCACCAATTTTTTTTGACTATTTTATTTATTTCGTTACCCTTGACTTATTTACGTCTCACCATGCCGCCCTGTGACCTAACCCAATCGTAACCACAAACCATATACAAAAGAGTTGCCTTCACTTTCATTTCCTTCCATATTTCCTTCCGCCTGCACACACCATGTCGAAATTCCCGCCTTTATCCCTTCACAAGCGTTCACCCAAAGTGATGCCACAGTTAAATATAAAAAGGGGTCGAAACTTTGCTTTGCTCTTCGCTTGGAGAATAATGGCATGCATAGCCACATCGTTGGCGTAGCGTCATCATCATCCAGTTGCCGTCGTCGGCGGTCACAATCAACTGTCGCCTTTTGCTCTTGTGCCTAGTCGTTACGCTTTATCCAAAAAAAAAGTCGCTTTCACACTCTTTTTTTGGTTACGACATTGTTTCCCTCTGCCTCACACAACACCACTAAAAGGCGCACAAAATGGTGTATGTAACGAAATAAAACTAAAATAAAATACAATATTTTTTGGTGCTTTATGTGCCCAAGGCCCTGCTGCCTTTTATGTGGCACCACCATATCAAATTCCCTTTCCGCAAGGGAACTGCGTAAATGAAATGAATTGAAACCGAAGACCACCATCATCCACAACAGTAAAAAGATTTAAATGCTTTAAAAAGCTGATGTTTTTTTTTTTGTTTTCTGCAAACTTCTAAGCCTGATTTGTTATTTGTCATTCGAACCGATACTCATGTTTACACGGACATATTTAATCCACGCGAGAATTCATGCCTCCAAATGCTTAGTAGGCTTAAGGTTGGCAACATACTAGTTGCATGATTTTGATGCGCAGCACAAAGCAAGGACAAATATGTAACGTAAATACATTTCATTACAGATTAGTTGCTTGTATCATCAAAGAGGAAATTTTTAAACTTAAACATTATAAAATTAAACAAAACCCCTGTACTTCTTCCGATTTGTTTTTACCATTGATATATTGATATCATGTAGATTTATTGGGACTGATATCAGCCTCGGATTCGAAATCGAAAACGAGGCCAGTATGACACTACCATTATTAGAGCACTTAAACTACGTTGACTAATGAAGTATGTGAATATATATATATAAAAAAAAAACATCATATTTTATGTATGAGGGCCATCGTGCGTTGTCCATTTCATGATTATTGTTGTTTTGCTAGTTAAATATATCAAAAGACTAGCCAGAGCAGCCACGACAACCGCAATGAACACATTCGACAATGCGTCCCTCTTCGAGCTTGGATTTAGGCACGCGGCAAATGCAATTTGTGCCGAAATTTGTATCACGTGTTTGTATACAACGTAGGCAGCAAAGATTTTCATAGCCCGGCTTCTTCCATTTTGCGATTAGATTAGCATCAGCTATTTTCTCCTTTAGGCAGTAATCATATAGCTCACGGCTAATGGCTCTGCGACGATAGAATAGATCATAGATATAACGTGTTTTCTGATGGTGGATTTTGAAAATGGGCCACAAGGATTCTGTGATGCGTTTGCCCTCATGTGGCTCGGTTTCGGCTAGAAGAACAAAAACATTAACTTTAGTAACATAATAAACAATCATTACTCTTGTAACTTGTCCGTATGATTTGTAATTGTAATGAAATTTTGTTTCTTTAACAAATTCTAAAAAAAAGTAATTATGTAGTGGCCTTCTGCACAAGAAAATCTAATATTTTTCCTCATCCGTACATCAATGTAACAAGCGGATTAGCACAAGAACTTGGCTATAGCATTTACTTTTCGATTAAGACGACGTCCATATAATTTTCAGTTGTATATGAGCGATGTTTATCACGAAAAAGACGCGTCCAATATATTTTCATGACCTTACCTTCGCGCATTTTTTGCTCCAGTTCTTCCAAAGTTGGTTCAATCAGTTCCCAACCATCTGGTGGAGGCTTACGGCTACGACGGACTTTCGGCATTTTTCAGAAGAAATAATTTTTTATTACAAACAAACGTCTCCTTATTTAATATTTTTTATGAACTAAGCCTTTTCTGCTTTTTTAGCTGCGAAGTTGGCATCTCTTTCAGCTGACAGTTGACAGCTGACTAGTAGCTTGTTCACACTCTTATAGCAACCTGGCAGCACTTTTAGTTATAAGAGTTGTCTTATTAAAAGAGTTAGCAGCACCACGCCGGCTAAATGCGCTAACAGCGCGCGCGATTTTGTTAAAATTATATTAAATTCCAATGCAAAAATGACTGCATCTCCAGAAAAATCAGTACGCATGCCATGGTAAGTGCTCAGACAAACTAAAATAATGAGGCAATTATAAATATTTTTTCTTTTAGGGTGGAGAAATATCGGCCAAACAGTTTAGATGATTTGATATCACATGAGGAAATCATTTCAACAAGTTTGTACCATGTCATCATAACTAAATAACAACTAATAGTTTCAATACCATTTACAGTAAATCGCTTTATTACTAAAAAGCAACTGCCCCATTTGCTATTCTATGGGCCGCCGGGTACAGGTAAAACGAGTACCATACTCGCATGCGCCAAGCAGCTCTACAATCCATCACAATTTAAGAGCATGGTTCTGGAATTGAATGCATCCGATGATCGTGGTATTGGCATAGTCCGTGGCCAAATATTAAATTTTGCATCGACACGCACTATCTTCTGTGGTACCTTCAAATTGATCATATTGGACGAGGCAGATGCCATGACCAATGATGCGCAAAATGCATTGCGTCGCATCATTGAGAAGTACACAGAGAATGTACGTTTTTGTGTGATCTGCAACTATTTAAGTAAAATCATACCAGCAGTACAATCGCGTTGTACTCGTTTTCGGTTTGCACCACTTTCACCGGAACAAATGTTACCACGTCTAAATAAGATTATCGAAGTGGAAAAGTGAGAGTTTTGCTCAAAATTTCTTGTTGGAAAGTGCTAACATATTATTCTCTTACAGACTAAAGGTTGCCGATGACGGTAAACAGGCTCTTATGACACTGGCCAAGGGTGATATGCGCAAAGTGATCAACGTACTTCAAAGCACTGCCATGGCCTTTGATATTGTCAATGAGGACAATGTCTATATGTGCGTTGGTCATCCATTACGCAGTGATATTGAGAATATTTTACAAATATTGTTATCAACCACCAGTTTTGAGGAAGCCTTTGATGGTGAGTCGTACACATGAGTTAAGTTTAATTTCTACCCAAAATTATTAATTTCTAGCAATTGATCGGATTAAATCTACACGTGGACTGGCATTAGAGGACATTATTACAGAGCTTCATTTATTTGTTATGCGACGTAAGTGAAATGAAAGCATTGATTATAAATTTATAATGAAATAATTATTGTATTCATTAGTTGAAGTGCCCATGTCTGTGATGAACAAACTCATCATTAAATTGGCCAGCATTGAGGAGCGGCTAGCAAAAGGCTGCAATGAACCAGCCCAGATGGCTGCGCTAGTTTCCTGCTTCTTTATTTGTCGTGATATGGTTTCACTGGAAAGTTAATCTTCTATTACTTTTTTTTCCAAAAACTTTACTCAATATTTTTTGCAAATTTTGAATGAATGTGCTTGTTAAGTTATAAATTAAAGAATAGATACTACTTCTACATTTTATGGTTTGGATTTTCTACTTATATGCATTTTCCAGAATTAATTGTTTTTCAAATAGAATATACTATGTAGAAATGAAAATGAAAGTCTGTTTGAAGACAAGATAAAATTAATTTTATTGTTTATATTATATTCAGTGTTTGTAACTAACTAACTCTTGATTATATTTTATTTTCTTTTGTATGCTTATCAACTTAAATTGCATCGCAAAGTGTCTACTTGCCGCTCCCAATGAAACCATTTCAGTTATTTCTTATCATTTCAACGGATTGTTGCTCTGTTCTATATACATAGTTTTATCGAGTTTTCACCAAATACAAAATGTTGAATTGTCTTTTTCGCAAAATATATGAACCGGAATGGCATAGATGTAAGATACCCAAGCATGCCAAAAAGTCGGCCCGCAGCAATCTAGCCCAGCCTAGTGACCTGAACTACTAGGCGAAGAGTAGCACTATATCCTATAAATGAATGAAATGAAACGCACGGTCGAATAACTTCTACTGCTCTGTGTACTCATGTGCGATCGGGTCGGTTTTTTTTTTTTTTTTTTTTGACTCACTCAGTAGTTGTCTGCTACAAGTGAGCGCGGTGTGGTCATTTTTTCGAGCGCAGATCAATTGTGCTGAACTTTAAATACAATTTCTTGTGCCTTTCATTTGGAAACAACATTTCTAGAAATTGGATGAAAATTGATTCATTTTTATTTATTACTTATTTTAAATTCTTTGTTTTTAATAAAAGTGATTCACCTTTGGACTCGGCGTGCACATCTCAAAGGTCGTCGTCGATGTTTATGCTTTTTTCTTGCATCAAACACAAATTCTCTTACTCTCATTTACTCTCTTATTTAATAATATTGTTTGTTTACAATTTTGCAGACATACAACTCAACAACAAATCATTGGAAAACGCAACAAATAAGATGACTCTGCAATATTTTTACGATTTATTATCGCAACCCTCGCGTGCTCTCTTCATTGTACTCAAAATGAGTGGTGTCCAATTCGAAGACCGTGTAGTAGCGCTAAGAAATGGTAATGAATGAATATAATAACAAAATAAAAAATTCTCTATTATCGTGTTGCCACATGCTGGTTCTGTTCAAAATTATAGGTGAACATTTGACTGAAGAGTTTAAGCAACAAGTGAATCGTTTTCAGAAAGTCCCTTGCATCATTGATGATGGCTTTAAACTTGCTGAAAGTGTAGCCATACTTAGGTAGATTACTCTCTCTCTCTCTCTCTCTTTCTCCAGCTCTTTTCTTTTATGAATATGTTTTGGAATTCTAGATATCTTAGCTCTAAGGGGAAAATTCCTGAATATTTGTATCCCAAATATTTTGTGGAGCAAGCAAAAGTCGATGAATTCCTTGAATGGCAACACATAACTTTGCGTACCACTTGTGCCCTCTACTTTCGTGCAATTTGGTTAGATCCATTACTCACTGGACAAAAACCAAGTGCTCGGAAAATCGAAACATTGCTTTTGCATATGGAACGCAACTTGGATATTATCGAGGAAGTGTGGCTCGAAAGAACTGAATTCTTAGTGGGTAGCACGCTTACGGTTGCTGATATTTTTGCCGCATGCGAAATCGAGCAAACAAGTGAGTTAGCAAAAAACCCTAAATTCTTTTATATCAGAAATAATTGATTTATGTATATATTTTGTTTTTCAATAGAAATGGCTGATTATGATATACGTATCAAATATCCCAAGATACGCGCATGGTTAAAGCGCGTGCGTGCCGCTTGTAATCCTCATTATGATAAGGCTCACCAATTTGTTTACAAAATTTCCGGCAATGGGCCACAGTCGAAACTTTAAATTAATTTGTTAGTATTTGCAATATACTTACGAATGAAATATGCACAGAAGCTGATTGCTGATGCTAAAAGTCGGTTTCGACTGCTTAAAATTGCCGATTTTTTCCCTTTTTTTTTGTTGTAGATTTTTTCAAATTTTATACAATTGTCATCGGAACAGCTGTTTTTTTTATTTTGGTTATACATACACGTGGAACTTTGCGAGCACGTTGGCTATATTAAAACTAAATATTTGTGAAAAATACATGATTTAGAACATTTTGAAATATATGCAAATAGTTCTTGCAGTCCCCTTTTTCATTCCTGATACTTATTTTATTAAAATCATCAGCTGATATATGTTTGGAAGGGAAAGAAAAAGGAGAAAAAGAGCCAAAATGAGCTAAAAACCAGAAAGAAGGCTATCACTGGCTATACCAAAGATGTTGTAATCTTCACGCTCCTCCGGGTTGCATCCAACCTTCCTTTCTTAGCATCACTAAATTCTCTTTTGTCTAATAAGAACATTAATTTAAATGGCGGTTACTATGGGAGGTACCCGTTCTGGTAACCCTATGATCATGAAATTTACATGGTTTATGAATATAGATCAGAAACTTATAGTGTCCCAATTTCAGTTCGATACGTCAACAAAACAACTTTAACTTTTTGGTTATTGGTAATCACAGTTTAGGGAGCAACTGAATCAAAGTGAGTCACAATCAATCAAGCAAACTGCGTCTCTCCCTTCAAATGACTTTGACTCAATCACAGTTTAGAATCACTGTGTCACTGTTTAACTCATTTCTAATCACTAAATTGTGAATGATTTTGTGAATTTAACAGTCACAGTGAACACCAAGTATTTGGAAAAAGTCAGCGATTGGTTCTGCTGAACGCGCCCATTATTAAGTTAAATGCATAAGTCATTCATTTCACTTTCTTTATATTCTTGCTTATTTTTGCTTTAATTTATTTTTTTATTTATAAATTGTTATATTTGTGATGAAGCAATAAATAAATTTTTAAGGGGCTCGTGAAAATATTCAATGATTCTGCACAATTTTGTTTATATTTTCAAATTTTCAATGATTCCGATTCATCAAAAAACACCAAGCTTAAACTTGAAGAACTGGAAGTACAACTATGACATTTGATGTGATTGCATTTTTAATGGTTTTGAGTATTTTGCTATTATTATTTATTTCTTTAAATCGCCTTGTTAATAGGTTAAGGAAATGCTGAATTGCAAGTTTTCAAGACTTTGGACACAAAAATATCAGATAAAAACAAAATTAAGTCACATACCTCACCATGGGATACCCTATACTGCGGTTTTTGGGTATACGTATACATAGATACGAGCATATTCATTAATTTTTTCAAATATTATCTTTAATAGTTGATTTTTGGATACATTCATTAGTATCGAAAATATCTTTGATGATATTTTTGTTTTGCCTTGATATATACAGTCAAATAAAAAAATATTAAAATAAACTCAAATTTTATCAAGATTAAGAAGTTAATACCAAATTTTTTCTTAATGTTTTTTTTTAAAGTCACACCCCTAAGCAGAGACAGATGGGTTATATGTACTAAAATTCTCGTAATGCTTATGAAAATTGTTTAAAACATAGTTCGCAAATAACTGTTATCATTTATTTTCAAAGTGGACCGGTCGGAGTGAACCCGAAAAAATTAAATTTTAAAAAGGTCCGCGCGTAAAGTCTCGTTTTGTTATTGTGTGACGCGAGTATAGAAGAGAGAGAGAGAGAGAGTGGGAGAGTGTGTGATAGAAAAGAAAGAAAGCAAATATTACTCAGCGATCGTTTTGAGAAACTTGTAATAATAATATGTTTTTTATTATTATTTATTGTTATTATTAATATTTGTTGCTATTTATTTTATAAATATAAATATTTATTGGCAGACTATCTGAAAACTCAATTTGTAATCACAAACACTATTTAGCAAGACGACTATTGAAAATGCAATCATCAAAATGTTTGTTGGGTAATACATAATAGTCGTCTGCAACGCACAAGCAGACACACATACATATGTTTAAAAATTCATACAAACACACGAAAGACCTTTTGACTAACTTCGCTCAATTAATCCTTTAGTGGTTGGCCCTGCCATAAACAAACAAAAATAATTGATATTGCTTGCATACAAATACTTAAAAACGAAAAACAATTCACAATGTTTTTTTCGTCCCTTTTACATTAGGTTTCTTCACAACCGGTTGCTTGAGGACCTAATGAAAAGGTTGTCATTTATTTGCGAACTATGGTTTAAAACTTAAAATAATAAGCAATCATTTTAATTTTGCACATCAAAAATGGTTTGCTTTGTTTGAAGTCAAATCAAAAAAAAAACGAACCACTAATTGGCTTTACCCGTTTGTTATGTGATTTCAGGTTTAGAGTAATAATAATTTAATAAAATAAATATTAGAAAAAATACTTCAAAGAAAAAAAAAAAATAATAAAACAAACTAAACTAAACAAGGAAGCAGTAATCATTGGCAATATAACTTGGCTAAAACGCCATTATTTGGCCAAATTCAAAGTGTGTGTACATTAAAATAAAAATAATACAATATTAATAACAATAAAAAAATGTAGTAGTAGTTAGATGATGACAATGAATAAGTAAAAATAACAAAGATACATAGTACATGTTGATAAACAGATATACATACATACATCCATATCAATAGACAGACAGACAAACAAGTTCATGGTCAAGTGCGGCTCTTGTAATAAATTTTTTAACATCTTTTAAGTTTCCTCTTCGTCTTATGTACACAACATTTAATAATAAGCGTATGAAAACATGCACACAGTAAGTATCAATGAGCTTAGATAAACTAGTTCGTCTACTTTTACTACTTACTAAACAACCTAGTGGCCCTTATACATAAATATAATTGACCTATTGAATTGTATGTTAATTATATAATTGCTTAATTAATTCCAATAAATTCTAAGAATCGAATTACAATTTCTTGGTAACAAATCTTCGGAAATTCTTTTACATTTTCTTTTTCCTATCTTCTTATACTTACAATATAACTAGAAATAAGTTATCGAACTTATTTGATATAGTACACACATGACAATGAATAGTATTACCTACATACACATATATGTCAAAATTATTGGCCTCCATGCATGAATGAAAACTAAGTACTTCCGTAATATGTGCGATATGCCTATATGAACACACTATGGCCAATTAAGACATTTATGTTTATTTATAATATATTGGCCAAAAAATTCGACTATGCAAATAAAAACAAATCTATCTAAGTACAATATATACGTTTAATACTATTGTATGTTGATGATAATTATATATGTACGTGTATGTATGTAGCTAGGGAATGAGAATTCAACATTATTGACTCATGTAATATTTATTTAATATTACTTAGAATATTTTATATTAAGATTGTATTGCTATGGTAATAAATTTCCCATTTAAGAGTCAGAGTCATAATTACAAAGCTTTTAACCACAGAACAGAAATGCATATGTATGTATGTATGTATGTATGTAAGTATAAATGTGCACTCACAAGAGAGATGGTTATAAAATAAATAATGAGATTAATGCATCTATTTTGATACAAATTAGGAATATTGCCAGAAATAAATATTTATCAAATGTGTTGAGCTTTGAGCACTTGACAAGACATTGAACATGGTGCACACCATCAAAAACAGATACAAATATTGTAATTGACAAAACTATGGGAAGAAATATTACATAACAAATCCTAAGTGCCTATCAAGATGTTGACATAGTGCAAACAATATCTCAGACCTATGAGTCAGTGTTAGAGAAAGTGATATCCGTCATAAAGGAGTTTGTATTTAGAAAGATAATTACTTATCATGCATATACATATCTATGTACATATATACTGAAATTTTGTAGAAAATGTTCTACAGCCGTTATTTTATAGGTGCACCTCGAAGATGTACAATACATCATAGATAAGTAGTTAAACAAATTGATAGATGGAGAGATACGTATGTATTGTAGATACTTAGATAGGTAGATACGTAGAGGGAAGACCAGTGTGCCCAGACTGTGTATGATTTGTTATTCATATTATATGTACGTATATCTGTCTGTATATTATTATACTAACATTGTCGACATTGATCTACCGTATTATTATGGTTAAAGTGTGGCTAAGACGTTTCAGTTTGAGATTAAAGTACAATTTTATTATTACATTATATTCAATACCCTTTTAAAAGGTTACTATAATAATATATATATAATAAGATTCAAAACTTACACGGGTTCCACATGGTTTTAATTCAAAATCTTTTTTTTTTTTTCTATTTATGACTATAATTTTTACTTATCAGATCTTAGATTATATTTCTGAACATTTTAATTTATATTACAAGATGATTGAGATTGTGTTGACCACTTCGAAAGAGTTTCATTGAATGTGTGGTATTAATAATTCAATATTATCGAAACTTAATATGTTGTGGGGCATTTACTCTATTATTTCAATCACGGCTTTTAACGAAATTTATTATAAATTTACAAAGTTGAGAATTCGGAAGCTTGCGAAAACAATTCTCAATTATACGCAACAAGCTTTAAATAAATATTGATTTATTTTTGTTTGTTTTGAATTAAAATGAATCCGCTTACCGTACCAACGTCATCATATGGTCATGAAGATGATGATCATCATCATGATTATAATTGTGCTTTCATTGTAAGACGGCACACCTTTTATACATACATATATTGTAGTACATATGAGCCGCTTATTTTGAAAGTGGCATAAGTCACTTTGTTTTAAACCGAGATATTTAAGGGTTTGCGTGCTAACACGCAACTTAGGAGAAGATTTACTTGTATTTGTTATCACAGGATACTTATATTTGTCGTAGTATAATTTTTTTCAGTATATTAATTGAAAAGTCACCATTTTTCATTACGGAAAGTGACTTATGCCACTTTCAAAATAAACAGTTTTGAATAATTACTGACTTATGTTAATTGAAGAAGAAAATTTATGAGTAAATTACATATGTAATAATAATAATTTATATCATGTATTTAATAGAAAGGATTTCAAGAATTTTTTATTTTAATGTTCATAAATACAAAAATAATAAGCAAATTTTCAAACATGTAACTCATGTTCAAGTTTTAATTGCTGTTTTCCACATTCATCCTCACATGTTTCAATCTTTAGTTTTAAAAAAAATCGCATTTTTGTCATTTATCTGTTCTAGGTTGATGAAAGTGCAAATTGAAGTTCCACGCAAATCTTCTCCAGGGACGTCTTTTTTAAGAGCACGAGCCAGTCGTCCTTCTGAGATGTAAAAAGTATCTAGTATATTTTTCCCCACTATTTCTTTTCTCCTTATTAATGTTGTGAGTATATATTTTTTCATTTCTGCATCCTCTTTTTCTTACACAATAAGTTTATGTTTCCGTTGTTATGTTTTCTTCTTCTAATGACTGCACAAAAGTTGTTTCATCATCTGATGAAATCAATCTAATGCGTCTGCGCGTAACGCTTTTTCCCATTACAGGGAATATTTCTATATAATAATAATGTGCAATGAAAACCACCTAATTAACATTAGTTCTATCTCATTTCCACTAATCCATGCAATTCGTTTGCTGAGTGCAGCGACTTATGCCACTTTCAAAATAAACAGTTTTGTTATTCCGTTAAAAAAATTCCAATAATTTTTAACATATTCATTGGAATATTTATTTCTTCACAGTTCAGCCAAAAACACAACCACCAGCTCCGAATATGTCTCACGTTTCCTATACGAAAAAGAAAAACTGGGTAACAAAAATTGACTTTACACTGATGGAACAAAAACCAATCACTCCACGGCTTTTGCCGTCGTAGATAACAGGGAGAAAATCATTGCTGGAGGCTTACTACCATCATATAATTCCATCTTCACCTTAGAGGCCTTTGCAATTCTAAAAGCCTGTCAATTTGCTGTCCATAATAACGGAAACTTTGTCATCTGCTCTGACAGCCTTTTCGCCCTGTTAGCCCTGTTGCGCCGACCAACGCAAAGGATATAATGAACCTCGTCACATGTCACCTTCGATCGAAGAAGCTGTCTGAATGGGCACAATTCAAACATCGGTATTCTACCATCAATACGTCGTGTTCAAAAATTACCCTACCCGGCAACTTAGCGAGACGGGTATGTGGTGCTTTTAGTCGCCTGCGCATTGGACACTCACAGGACACCCACGAACATCTTCTCAATGGAACAGCCCGTCCACCATGCCCTTTCTGTGGAGCCGATCTGACCGTTGACCATCTCTTGGACGTCTGCCAGAACTTGGGCAGCATTAGTGTCTCACTTTTTGGTTCCCAAATTCCATCCATTTAGGACATAGATGTAATTCAATCACGAGTCGAAGGCCCCCGTAGCTAGTGCTCGTTAAAGTTGATATTAAGTCTAATATTAAATATTAGGTTTAATTTGTTAAATAAATAAATAAATAATATTTTTTAACAGAAAAGATCCCGTTAATTTGCATGGAATGTGATCTCTAAACTGATTTTTTTTAGAAAGAGACTGATGTCAAAAATTTGTTTTTTCTTGTTACTTTTAATTCAATTAAATCAAATCAAATTGAAACGAATCAATAAAATGTGCATTTCGGGTTGATACTAAGTAGTAGTTTGATTGAATGTATGTTGGTGGATTAGTCAGTAGTTTCTGTGTATTTTGTGACCTCTAATCAAAACAAATGATATGATAATGAAGTTGGGACCATCATCATCAAAACATCATGATAACGTGGCACCATTTACTTCATTATAAGTAAAATACAGGTTAAGGGCATCATTATGCATTTCTTGTTTTTTTCTTATAGGCATTTACTACCACAATTTTCATATGCTCATTCACTTCTTATTAGCACATCCGACCAAATATCATCACCATCACCGTCATCATCTATAGTTCGTTAGTATGTTTCTTCGTTCATCGGATGAGAAAAAATGCACCACAAAATATTTATTACAACATCATGGGTTTGACCTTAGTGTGGTGCAACTTGAACTTGAGCAAGTTAGATGATGAACACAATTTAAGTTTTTTAAATTCATGGAAGATAAAATAATGTAAATAAAAAATGCATAAATAATTTAACAATAATTTTAAATTAAATTTTTAAACACAATTCAATTATTTATTATAATATGGATATTTATTAATAGGCAGAAATGAATATATGTACATATGAATGCATAACGTAAAAAGTAAATCCCATTTGAGAAATAAATTCTTATCGAAAGCTGCTTGTAGTATCCATCCAACTGAAAATTAAATTAAAGAAATAGAAAACCTAAGCTAAGATTCCCCTTAGATAAAATTGTTTATTAACTTAGTATTGTATTAATGAATGAATGATGAATGAATGCTTAGATACTCGCGCTCACTTGAACACAATGGGTTGGGAAGACAAGTTAAGTTAAGATCTTTCAAAATGTTATAGTACATGTGGTAAACTGCGAAAAACAATAAGTCAGTGAGCGGGCGGATGTATAGAGCAATTAATATACAACTTTTCTTTGTGGGAAATTATGCAATAATATAAGGCAACTGAGAACTAAACATGTAAAATTGTCATACTCATCCAGTGAGTATTGCAATCAAAACATGTAATTATCATAAATTAAGTCAGTATAACTTAAATGCACTAACTGCGATTGTTTTTTATGATATTTTAAAGGAGGTGGAGGTTGTTTTTTTTTTTATTTTACTCATCGTTATCATATAAACAATAAATTTAATGAATTTCTAATAGAAATACATACATATACGTATAAGTTCTTTTCATATTGAAAGGGGTTCATTTAATAAGTGTTGGACCACCTTTTGGGAACAGGAACAAATTCATTCAGATTCATTTTATAGTCAGTATCTTGAAAAGTTAATAAGACCTCATTAAAAAACATAAAAAAAATTAAACATTGTTACAGAATGGGTCGATAAAATACAGAAAGTTTAAACTTGGAACCTAGATGTTCTTCAAAAAACTTTTTGAATAATTCTCCATCCTTCACCACGTAATAGAAATCAGCTTATAACTTGAACAATTCTTAATGTTTCCAAAATATTACATAATAGAACACTAATATTTTGTGAGTTTTGTTGAAACTTTAAAATCATCATTGAGCTTTATTGTTTTCCATTTTTGAACTTCAAAAAGATTGAATCTCATAGGATATCTGATAGGTTGACTGACCCAATTACGGTATAGCTTAATACAGTAAGAAACGTTTATGAAGTGGATAAAAATAGTTGTTATACAATATAGGCAAAAGTAACTTAACAATAATATAGCCACATTGACCCGGTGTAATGGTTGACTTGATTTACTGCCATATGGTTGACTAACTGTGCCTCATCTCACAAAAAGTTGAAAAATGTAAATCATTTATAAAAGAATCTCTATATACTATATAAATGAATAACAATAACGGCTGAACCAATTTTTTTTTTTTTTTTTTTTTTTGTTGTACTCATTGAGTCATCTAGATGGTTTTGATTTGATTTGAACCCGGTAGGGGGCGATTTTGAGATTGTTTCAGTTAAGTTTGGTGCGAATCGGATCTGCTGTTCTCGAGAAATTGGTGGATAATATTTTGTATAGAAATCAATCAAGTTGCCTTTGTCAAATATATCAGGAAATTATGTCAATATTGATATTTGATTCGTCTGATTTTTCAAAAGTAAAAAGAGAATAGTATCACGCAATAACATCACGTCGGAAGCATAGCAAAGCACGCCGGGTACGCTAGTATCATATCAAAATGAAAGTACATATAGCCAATGTTGTTTATAAAAAAGGTTTTACTCGTAACAGGAAAGATGGAAAGTGTTTTTAGGTATTATAGTAGGAATAAAAGACTTTAAAAGTATTACTAACCTAAATTCAAGTGTACAAGAATATAAGATCAGAAACAAATTTGATGGACACTAAAAATTGGGACGCTTCAATTCCAACAGTTCATTGTTATTGTCTTATCTGTATGAATATAATAATAATAATGGGCCCGATAGCACAGCGACCAGTAAGATCTATTGTACATCTGTATGAATATAACTATTACTTTTATTATTCATGGGAGTATATAGTAGATATCACAAAAAAAAAAAAAAATAGAAGATGTGCAATATATGTATGTATGTATGTATATGCAGATGATATATGGAAATTTGTTGTATTCACACGCATATCAAATGTATTAACCCTTTGCTGTCCCGAGCATATTTCCATATAATCTGCCATTTGCATTTGAATACAGCCTGTATTCGTTTCATAATTATGTTTTCTGAATGCAATAAAATTTAATAAGCCCTCAAAGGCCTCATAGGAAAAAGAAAGAAAAGAAATACAATCGCATTCTACATTTGCTAATGTAGCTACCACAGCGACAACGGAAAGAAATGCGTTACTTGAAATGTTAAGAAAATAGAACTCGTGAATCAATATACCGTCTCTATCACTGACCTACGAGATTTATGAATGAGGCCAGGACGGCTTAAAATGCCTAGGGTTGGCATGGTTTTGTCGAAAGAAGTGGAGTGGAATTGAAGAGGGGATGCGCTAATTACATATGTTTAAGAACTGCTATATTTAAGTTATTATTTTCTTTTAATTTATTTCCAATTATTAAAGAATTATTTAATTTAATCTATTATTCATTTATTTATAATGCGTAACTTTCCAACATGTTGCAGTGACCTTGATTGAGCCTAACCTACATATTTGTTATTGTTGATATGAATATACAATTTATTGTAGTAACTAAGTATTTACTACCATTTGTTTATTATAAAACGAGTATTATACAATATTCACACACTCCTCATACTTAATAAATACACTTCACTCCACAACAATAACAATAACAAAAACAACAAAACAAATACATACTTCATTCAATAAATTGAATGAGTCAAATTTAGACTCCAAACTAATGAAACTCAGTAAACTAAACTGACTAAGCTCTGCTTGCATTGTTAGTGTTGATGTTGCTGGCAGTCCAAAGTCAATGCAGCACGCATCGCTTGACGGCGGGCAATAATTTGTTTATGGAATTTTAAGTGACTTCCAAAGCACAAAACAAAACAACAACATCAGAAAAGAAAACACACATACACAGATACGTGTATAGTATAGTAATACAAAAAAAAACAAAAAAAAAATGATACAATAAAATAATACAAGAAATGCAATGATATGACATCAAGATACTATACTAGAGGAATAGTAGTCGTAACAATATCAAACAAAACCAAAAACAAAAGGTTTCTGCTATCATCATCATTTGGCAACAGATGAGGATACTAAGACCAAATAAACAACACAAGTATATATACTTATCTATATATACTTAGTATACGTGTATATGTATGTTTTGGTATATACATACATAAGTACATAAGATGAGAGCAGATCAGGTTTTAAACAAAGATCGATTGAGTCATTTAGAAGTTTCGAGATACATACAAAACATACTCGTCGTATAATGATCCTGAATTCCTGAGGCAAAAGTAACATCATATTAATGTTGGTTTAAGTTGGCGATGATGTTGTTTGTTAAATGTAGACTATTGTTATTATAACAAATGATCTGACAAATAAAAAAATTATAATGATGATAATGTTGATGATGATGTACATATGTGTGAATGTGATGCAGTTTCTTACCGCAAACTTGCAACAGTTTTTGCTTTAGCTGCGATTTAGGTCTTGAAAATAAAAGAAAATGGAAATGAAAAAGACAAAAGACAAAAAAATCAAAGTGCAACAACCAACACATGCTCGTAATGATGATGGCGATGATGATGATGATAATGATGATGATAATGATGACGATGACGACGAGTTTGTACTAGAAGTTGAAATAAAAACAGGCCAACACCGCCATGCAGCGTGCAACATTTTCGCAATGCTTGCTTAACTTTGTCAGCAGCAAAAACAACACCAAAAATAATTATAGAAACTAAATATATTACTTACCTACATTGCAAGTGCAAATGTTGCAAGTTGATTTTTTTTATGCAATAAAGCCGCTTCAAGCAAATCTATACTAAGTCAGACTCGAAAAGCATGGATAGATAGATACTCATACTTAGATGCATAGATACTTAGATAGTCGGATAGATTGGTGGGGCTTGGTCTGTTTCCTTTGGTTCGCTCGCTCAGCTCATTCCTTCGATGATTTTTTATTGTTGCCGCTTGCCAGTGAAAATGTATTTACAATAACAAAACCAATAACAACACGAATATTAACAAGTGCAACAAAACAAAGTCAGTCTCTTAGTTGTTACTACGAGGGTAATCACTTAGATAAGTCAGTGTCTTTTCTAATGAAAAATATTTTGTTCGAAAAATAGCGTTTTATTTCTCAGCGCAGTTTCTTTTTAGTTCGATAAATTTGGTCCAGCGATTTTCCAATTTTTTTAAATGGGCGTTTGTTTCAGTAATGACCTCTTAATTCGACCCAAATCTTACCGCCAAGCCATTTATTCAGGTTTAGAAGGATGAAATAGTCGTTAGGAGCAAAATCTGGAGGATATGTAAGATAGGGTAGCAGTTCGTAGTCTACTTCACGGATTGTTATCTTGCCTACTACACACGTGTGCACCCGTGCATTGTCATGGTGGAAGATCACTTTTTTCTTCACCGATTTCGGTCGTTTCTGCTTTAATTCAATGTCGAAACTGTCCAACAGCTCTGTATAATATTTGCCGGTGATCGTTTAACCGTTTTCAAAGTAATCTATGTGAATGACACTGTGGGCACCATCAAAAACTGTCGCAATGACACGCACTTCCATTCATCGTTGAAACAATATCATTCCATTGATTTTATCGACGATTTCAAGCATGTCGACCTCTTTTGGTCGACCTGAACATTCGCGTTACTTGCCCCGGTACGACATCAACGAAATTCAGCAAAGCACTTCTAAATGATTGAAATTGATGTTGCAGAGTCCCTATAGTCCCTTTTCTTGATTTCGGTGATGGTTTTTGCGGATAAAATATTGCTTGATAATCAATAAACACTTTTTACCATTTTCATCAAAATTCACGAGTTTGTCTGCTTTCACTGTTAAACACATTTGTTCAAAATTTTACAGTAGTCTATTAAAGATGGTAGTTGGCAGAAGCAGTATTGCGTTTAAAGTGACTACGTGGGAAATTGACAAACTAAGTGACTTATCTAACTGCCCTCGTATATTGTAACTCAATATCGAACTTATTGACTTTGAGTCTCATACAAATGAATGCATGTACGAACGAGTACAGTAAGTATATGAGTGAATAAATTAAGATTGGTCAGAGTCATTAAATGAAAGTTATGAAATTGAATTAGCGAATTAGTTGTAACGTCAATAATTGAAGAAGATGTACCATTATGCAAATATTGCATGTACTAAGTTAGCAATAAATTTCAATAAATCTAATAAGTGAAATAATTGTCAAGTCAGTAAAAGTAGAGGTCAATAAACAAATACTTATTGTAAGTTTGTCATTAATCGAGTATCATCAATAAATATGGATAGCAAACAATGTCAATATGTAACAACGTTAGGCACATGTTAATAGATACAAATATTGCATGAGGGATTTTGAACAGTTAAAGAAAATAACTGGTAGAGTCAATGAGATTAAGAAGAAGATTAAGGAGAATATTGGTTAATAAACGACCATATCAATGAAGGAGAATCATCAATGAATTCATTAATTACTAATAATGAAATTACCATGTCTTAAAGAAGAATTCTTAGGTTTTGGTTATTTTAAGAAATTAAGAAGGTTACACATATATTGAAGCGATCATGTCAATGAATAGTAATTTTAAGGTTTTGGTAAGTCAATGTGTACGTGTATTTTAATCCATAAATGCTTGAATTGAACAAGTTATTATTTAGGTATATGAAAAATAGTTTAAATTTGCTCCAATGTATTGACGTATGTAGTATATGCTTGAATATCCGTCAGAACAATAAAATTGGTTGCATTTAATAAGTGATCATTTAACTTTTCCTTGTTAATAAAATTCAAAGACCGGATCAGTTCAACAATCAACAGCACAATATTCATTGCATGGACACAAACTTAACCTATTGGAACGTTCATTGGAGTATATAGTAGATAGATTGCTTTTCTGGAGCAAATGCATACAGAGTAATTCTGTTGTGTTGTGAGTTTTTAGTTAGTCCTCGGTTGTTGTTCCGCGGAACCACCAAACATGCTTAACTTGAATAGACTTAAAGAGCAACGTTCCAATGCTTGTGGCCTGGCTAACTATATTTTGAGTGAGTAGTACGATTGCTAAGTATACCTGCCTGCATTGTATGATATAATTAAGAAGTGATCGACCGATGGACGGCCAACTGGAACCATTGCGTTGCTTTTGGCGCTAGCTCTGTCGTCGTCTCCATCGTCATCGCCATCGCCGTCATCGTTGTTGTCTAGTAGTTATTGCCTCATTTCGTTGCCACATTCTTAATTTTTGTGTTTTTTTTTTTTTTGTATTTCTTCTTTTTAATTTTCCTTTCAAACCGGCGTGACGCCGGCAGCATCGATGGCATGGCGATGGCGATGGCTATGGCGCTGGTAATGGCGATGTCGACGGCCTAATTGCGCTTTGCACATTGAAAGAGAATGTTTGTTTTTGGCACATATACTACAAGTATACTCACATGTAGTATGTATAATATTGTATCTAGTACGAGTTCCAAGTGGCGGTTCCGATTGCAATTTTCTTGTTTTTGCTGTTGCTGTTGCTATTGCCATTGTTGTTGTTGTTGCAGTGCTAATCTACAATGTTGATGCAAGAATCATTCGTACAACTTGCGCGTGTGCGCCTTTTAAAGTTGTTGCTGTTTTATTATTTAAATGTACATAGAAATGTTGTTGGCAACTTTTTGAACGTTGTTGCAGTTTTGTTGTTATTGTTGTTTTCATTTCGGTTTCTGTTTTTGCTAAACTTGTGGTTTGTTTTTGTATCACTTCAAGTTTGCCAGTATTGGTAACTTAATTTTGGGCAATAGATTCACTTTCATTGGAAACAATAAGAAGAAATAAGAAAGTTAGTACAAAGATTCACACATGGATATATACATAAGTACAAGTAGAATAGGATAGATAGATAGATAGATAAATAGTTGCATGGATATAAGAATAAATACATTAATAGATGCAGAGACAGTCCAGTGGTAATATTTATTGACAACTAAATAGGACAAGATACTTATACTAAGTAGATAGATTGATAAACAGAATGAATGGTTAGATTGCTTTACATGGCCTACAATTCTCCAACTACAAAAAAGTGGAATTTGTTAATAATACCACATAAGCATTCTTTAAATAAATTTGTGGACATCTTTCCCTAGATAAATATTCCCTTGAAAATGCAAACAGAGTCTAGACACATGCAATTAACAAATTTCTATCGAAGCCAAATAAATGTTTAGGCCCATATACATTTTAATAAAATACATAAATCTAGATTGTTTTATTGTTGTCTATAGAATCTTCAACACGTGTGCCCCACTTTGGACCATCATATCAACAACCTGTAGATACTTGAAACCAGTTAACTTTTCTCATTTAACATATGTTTTTTCGTTTCTTTTTTTTAGATTTGGCATTTGACGTCTCCTATACTACTCATTAGTCATGCGCATAATCTATTGGTCAAACACCTTATAACTTAAAATTTAATTCCGTTTTAAGAAGTAACATTCTTAAAAACTAATTCATCCGAGAGTCTTTTACAAAGTAAGCGTATATTTATGAACTTACAATCTTCGATAGGAGGGTTGGGATCCTGCATCCAAATTGAAGAACTTCTCATGCGCAAAATATACGAACACCAACGATACGCTTTGCGACGACTAATTTAAGAGCATCCAAAAAACTTCTTCGAATGAATCATTATCAAGCTTATCTCCGGAATGCTTAGATGTGAATGGGGACTACATTGAAAAGGTAACTTTTATGGACTTTGGTCATTAAAAATGACCCTTGAATCGCTTACTACATTCTAAAATACGCCAAAAGAAATATATTAATATTGAACTTTGGAACATTGAAAACAAATATTATAAATACAAATGTAAGCATAAAACTGAACTCTAAATCATTATCTTAATTCCAGATCACTATGATACTAAAAATGGTTCAGCTCACCTTAAATGAATAGAAATGTTGTCATTCTAGGCCCCTGTATATCTGTGTTTGCATACATACATATGTATGTATGTGCTTTGGGTGTGTGTGAATCTATGAGTAAGTGCGAGTTTAGTCAACAATACAGCAAAGTCATGCCAAATCGGATTCCTCAAAAGAACATTGATGCCATTCAAAACAAAACAAAAAACACAAGCAAAACAAAAAAAAAATATAATTATTTTTATTGTATTTTGTCGTTACTGTTAATTTGCTTAGCTTACAGTTTCTTTATTTGTTTGTCTCTTTTTTGTTTGTTGTCTTATTTTGGTCATTTAATTCTTTTTTATGAAATTCTATTTGCATAACGTGTTATTTGTCAATTTAGCTTTCGCCGTATAGAAATACATATATCTTTCTTTATATTTTTTATACTTTTCATCGTTGTTGTTGTAAAGAATAGCTCTGGGACTTGATGATCATGATGTTTGTAACACATTAAAAAAGATGTCCAAAAATTCTATATACAACAGATACAAATACATACGTATACATTGATACAAGAGGAACTTATCAGCATCGTTAAAAAATTGTTTCTATCTGGTAAATCTGTTAATGTTCTTTTTTCTAGCATGTCACATTTTGAGTGCTGTCGCAAGCACATTATGATGCCTTTGAAGCTGTTGATTGTAACGTCTGCTGTGCAAATCATCATATCATCAAAGACTTTAGGTAACGTGAAATCTGCATGCAATGTTGTATTACGGATACTATATTAATACTTACTACATCATCCATATATTTGAGTCTTAACGATACTATATCCTTAATTTTATATAATTCGAACAATATACATATGTTATCATGTAACTTTCATTCAAATGTTTACATTAAAAAAACTGATTCATAGATATACGTACATACATCATGTAGTTAGAGCCAGATTATGTGATTTAGACAGTGGAAGTTCCGGGATCCCTAATGTCATTCTTTGTAACGCGGTGCCCTTATTCACTTACCTACAATATGTCTATGGATAGCCTGGCACTGCATCTAAGTACTTAGCTGTCTCAAAAACCAAAAGGCATTTGAACTTTGGTGATAAAAAAATAATTGATTTTTGTTTGGTTCAAATGTCTACGTTTTTGTTTCACATACATAACACACACGTTCATATATTGTTTTTGTTTTCTAATTTTTTCCCATAAATAATAATGCAATAAAAAAGCAAATTCTAAGATGTATTGTACATATTATTGGCTATGACACGCCTCAGAATCAATATAAGTACATTCTCGTATTTAGTCGTATATAATCAATTCATCGTGATATTGTTCAAATGCAATTTTGCTGTCTAATTTTCCGTTTCAGTGAAAGATACTCACTATGGATAGTGAGTGTGTGTTATAAAACAGATCTAAAGTAATTAACTCCCACGCGCCAATACACACATAAACACAAATACACACAGACACAGAGGTACACACAAGCTCATACTGATGTCAGTGCGTAGTACATAAAAAACGTTACGAATTGCATGTGAAGCACGATTATCTTTGCAATCACTACGAAATCGAAATCCCGCTCACATTTCAAGTTAAGAATTTTCATTTAAAGACTAGTTGTTGTATGTACGTACATATGTACGTATATTCAATATGTACACATATAAGTTATATCGTATATGTAGGTATGCATGGAAAGTATGTGTCAACCAATTTGTTTTATTTTTTGTGATTGTAATAAATCTTCTGCTAGTTATAGTATCTCATTTAGAATGGCAACCATGGATGACGACACAACTTTATACATATGTATGTACACTTAAATTTTGCTTAACTTAAATTTTACGCATTTAAAATTCAGTTTGCATTTATAATAATTTTGAAATTCCAATTCGGCATTAGTTATTCACTTACTTACATCTGCTGACTTAAATATAAAAATAAATACAATTACATTTGCATTTACATATATTAAAATATACTTACTTAATAATAAAATGTAGTAGATACTCGTACATATTGTACTTAGTATTGTATCAATAATAATTGCTGACTTAAGTGACAAAGTATCTCTGAATCGTAAGTATTTGCTACAATATTTACTACTATAAAACGCTCCATCCGCAATGTCGTCTAGCAGCGTTACTACATGCTTCCATAGCTCATAGATACATAGTTACAGATACAGAAACATTTACAAATACATTCAAAGCTGTTGTTGCTGTTAACAAAGCTTAGCTTAGACTTGGGCTTCAATTTAGACTCTCAGGTATAGTATAGTATAGTATAGTATCGTAATACATATTATAGTAAATGTGAGCTGTGTGTTGGTTGGATCGTTGGTTCGTTGGTCGGTTGGTCGGTTGGTTGGTTGGTTGGTTGGTTGGCTGGTTGGTTTGGTTGTTTGTTTGTTTGGTTAGTTGTTGGTTACGACTGCTGAACGGTCTTCACACGGTCTTTGAAACTTGGACAATCAGTTTACGTTGAAAGTTTCGTCTTAACGGTCGACAAAAACGCTGACAGAATTCAAAAACCGAAAATAAAATATCCGTGAGCCCGAGTTTTTTAAAAGAATTTATTTCAATATAATTTATGTCATCTTCATTTAGTTTGTAAATTTCAATTATTTTTTTTTTTTTTGTGGTTTTTTTTTTTGATAATGACAAATTTAAATCAAATAAATTTTAATTTCAAGTGCGATCCTTGATAGTGATTTTTTGCTTATATATCTCACATATTATATATATGTATATATTCTTCGTACACATAACCAACATAGTCTATGTAGGATTGACTTGATAATCAACATTTAAAAGGGAGTCAACTTAAACATGTTCTGTCTGTTCTATTTTTTTCAAGAAGAAAAATATGTTCACCATATAAAGTGAAAAAAATCTTTAAATTTATCCACACAGGTTCATGAATCCGAGATATTCGCAAGAACTACTGGACATAGGTTAAAGCCCAGAAAAAATGTTTTAAATCTTATCTTATCTTCAGCATGACCACATTTCGTCCTTTTTATAACTTATTATTAATAGAATGGGAAAAATGGAAATATTAATAGACTAGAATGCAAGAAAAAGGTGGAAGGTGGAAGGTGGAAGGTGTAACATATACTTTCTATATATTTTTTTTTCAAATTGAATAATTTATAAATATTATTGTCAATCATTCTAGTATTCACAACTTTCAGTAGTGATCGATCCAAAAAAGAAACAAAAAGATAGAAAAAAATTATTCACGATTATGTATAAAATTTAAGACAATTCCGGAAAAATACAAACAAAAACCAAATTAAAAGTGAATAGATATTAAAAACAAAATCTTCACAAATACAATCAAGAAACACATCCTTTGAAAATGCGCAACAAACGCAATCAACGCAATGTGGTGGCGGGTAGCAAAATGAATCAAATAATGCTAACGCCATCAATACAAATTCTTAATGTCATGTTACTACTGTTGGTGATGGTGATTGTACCGCTGCCACTTGTAGTTACAGCAATAGAAGGAGCTGCCGCAAGTGCTGCTGCAGCTAATCCTACATGCACCCTCAAGGATAATTGCAATTTGGATGATAATTTTTTGAGTGTGGGTGGTGCTGGTGGCGGTGAGGGCGGTGAAGCAACAAGTGATGATAAACTTGAAACAAAGATTGCTTCGATATTTGAGGATAAAGTTAATTATAGTCTAAAATTATTTGCTGATACAACTGAGGCAGTTATCGACTATAACACATTAAATCTTACGGCCACTGGCACCATAGCAAATTTTACTCTACATCATGATGGAGATAATAATGATGATAATGTAGACGACGAAGAAGAACGTGGTAAGTTTATCTATTGCACCTATGATAAATCTATTATTAGTGGTCTAGTACTTTTTTAAACAAATACTTATTTAATTATTGATACAATATATTGATTGCATTTCCTTATCTATGATGCCCCATTTGACATTTTTGACAATGACTTTACATCCCTCACTTTTCAATATTTTATCAAATCATTTCTTTACTGACATATAACATATTTGTTACAAACTTATGTACGTGTCTAACAAATATCATATAGTATTGTATTTAAGAGGAAAAGGTGCGTTCTTTCCAACCGGTTGAAGATGAGTTACTCTGCCGTCCTGAAATACTTAAAGTTTTTAAAAAGAAACATGGTAATCTGCAAATCCCAAAAGTAAAATCGTCTCAAGCACTTTTTGGTGTCAGTGATCGATGATCGATGTGGGTTTATTGTCTCAAAAATAGTTTGCGAAAAAATGCTGGGGGTCATTGGACTACACATAAATGTATATATATATGTAACTTAAAGGACCATTGTCTTATATGTACTTTTGAACCATCCACAGGCAGAACAACTCTGTTTTATATAATTTAAGTATGTTAGTGCTCGCCACAGCGATGAGTACGACCCATTGTGATGCCTGTTATTGCATTGTGTAATCCAACTAATCCCAGTTGCTTTTTGAAATCTTAATGCATTCATTACGCGTACTTTTGCATAATTACAATACCAAAAATAAAAAATTATTTTGATACTCCCAACAACTTCTTCTTCTTTTAACCAAAAACAGAAACAAAAGTCAAGCCAAATTTATTACTTATTTATTTTTCGATTTCTTTCAGTTTTCATTTCATGCATATTTTATTTCACAATTCGAACACGTTCGTTCTTGTAACAATGACATTGGGCATTGTCCGATATCAGATTGATAGACAGACGATTTTGAATATTTTGTATTGTCAAAACTTTGACCCGATTTCAAAAAACAAAAACTAACTCAAATTCCATTTTGATTATTTGTTTTGCTTTTTTATGTTCAAAAAACTTATTACAACATTCACATAGTTTCTTTGACTAAGATCTTCTATTTATGGAACTGTATAACGGTTCTACGTGTTTCAATTTATCTAAATTTTAATCTTTCAGCAATTTATTGTTAATTGTTTTTTGCTGATGTTATTGATCTCAAAGTGGTCGAGTAGTTGAGTAGTGTTTTTGTCTTTTTTATGATTACATTAACCTCCTCCTACATCTACGATAATTAAGTAAGTACGGCAAAACATAATAATGATGACAAACAGCAAATGAAGATAATGACTTAATGATGAAGAAAAATTCAAAGAAGTCATTCATTCAACTTTAGATTATCCTATAAATGTAATTAAATATAAACAAAGAAAAAAACAACAACAAATCATCATATGATAAGCTTATTGATAAAATTAAGTTATAAGGTTGTCCAAGTCATGGTATTGTCCACTAATGTCCACTATGTATATGGAACAATATCTAAATGATCTAACAACTTATCGTCCCAGAATCAATCAAAGCGATTACTGATCTTTTCATTGTATTTCTCTAGAAATTGTGAAAAATCATCAAGGCAAAGTCTGTAGATACTATTTGATAGATAATAATAATTATAATATAATAAATTGTATGATGCAAAACAAACAACTAAATAATTTATTAAAATAAACAATTGAAGCTTTTATTTAAATCAATTGTTTTGTACATTTTTTTTTCAGAATGTCAGTACCGTTAGATGTTTAGACAATAGGTATACAGATAGATATACAGAAACTTGTTTCATTGTTTAAATTCAATTTAATATTAAAAATTATGATTAAAGATTGAAAGCGATAAATACAATATAATTACATACATAAAATTTGTGCATAGTATCTCTTTAAATGCAATATTTGGAATTATATGGAAATTATAGCCATTTAAGGAACATAAATCTAAATTATAAAAAAAAAAAATGGGATAATGGCTATTGATTAATATGTGAACACATACACATATGTTAATAAACTATTTCCATCATAAACTATCAATGGCTAAATGATTTCGGACCTATCCTTCTATGTACGAATTTATTTGTAGTTTCTTTTCACAAATTAATAAATGTTAAATGTAGTTTTCAACAATAAATCACACCTAGAAACTGGAATATGTGTCAATTATGCTCTATATAATCATGAGATCATGCAAATAACTTATACAAGATCCACATGAAGAATTTGGGAGTAAGGCCCCTTAGAGTATACCATGGAAATGAACACAATAGTTCCAGTCATGATTGTCTAAATTTTGTTATGACCTTAATCATTTCAAAAAGTATCCCTACGTAAAATTTATAATGCAATTTCCAATAATGATGAATAATTTTCAGAAATATGTACAATAATATTAAAAGACAAAATTGCGCAATCATGATGACATTGGATGACTTAATACAAGATCAAGAAAAAGATCAACTTTTTATTTGTAAGCGAAATTAGCATTTAACAAAAACTATAAAATTTACTTACCCTCTTCTTCTTTCTCTGCTTCTTTTTGACCAATTTTGGATAATTCTACAAGTCAGAATATACAAAATTGTTCAAAAATCAAATTTGAGGATGAGAAGAAGAACTTGTTCCCAGATATTTTACCAAATTCTCTTCTAAATTTCATATTTATTTTTTTATAAATAAAAAATATAAAAATTTTATATTTTAATAAAATATACAAATAAAATAAATAATAAATTAAATTAAGATTGTACAAAAAAAAAACACATAATATAAATTAGTTAAAAAAGAAATTAAGAAACATTTTTGAAGAAAAAAAAATTGTGAAATAAATAAAAAGAATTTTATGAAACAATTGCATATTTGTGAAAAAAATCGGGTGCTTTTTGTATATTTTTTTGGAATATTTACAAAATCAATTGGCACATTTCTTGATTTTTTAAGAAAACGTGGAGTCGTCATTAGAAGAGTATAAAGTATAAAGAACTTGCAAATTATTGATAATTTTAGGTGTTTTTATATTATGTGATAAATAAACATATGTATGTGTATCTTATATCTCACATAAGCCATGTGATTCGGATAAATAGATATACATATTTACTATGTAGTCTTTCATGTTGTTAAATAGAACGAAGGTTGTGAAGGAGCATCAGAAATTCTCCGAGTACAGCAAGAATTTGTAAACAAAAAGAAATGAACTTTATTTTAGAGAGACTCTAATTATTTGAGAACACAATAAAATGTAGTGGATACATTAATACTGACTCGATACTGAGAATAACATTTTTTTTAAGATTTTGAAGCATTTATTACGTATAAATTTTGCAATTTTACTTTTTATTATTGTTCAATATTTTTCTTTTTATTATTTTTTAACATTATCAATAAATTTTGATTTCCTTGAATCAAAAATACTCAATCGTAGATACTCGATTTCATTACATCTTGTAAATCATTGAATTGTACAATATCTATAGCCTATTGACACATAAATTGATTGGTTGCATTTATACACAAATGTCTGTAACAATTATAAGTTCAAATACATTACAAACCCTCTAAGTAACTCTAAGCCTAAAGATACAAATATATGCATGTCATGATTTGATTTTTCTGGTGATTAATAATTTACAAGTGATTTTTTGTTGATTTCACTTGTTTTTTGAAGCTCAACAATGATGACGGACGCACTTGACTCGTCGTAGTCAACTCGTCAACTAAATTACAACAAATCATTAAATTTGGTGCGCCTTCGAATTTCGTTTAGCCGCGATTTTAAATTGGATGCACCATAGATACACAAACACTTACATATGTATATATAGCAACAATGACTGTAACAAAATCTGGTTTTGAAGTTGCCGCCAAAAGTAGAACGCGAAAAAAGACGCGTATTGCGAACGCAAAAATACTCGCGCACTCTTAATTTTTTCTCTTATGCAACAATTAAGCATAGCGTAATTATAAATTATGTGTACCTAGCAGAGATCTGCGTGAATGCATTAATACAGTGGCGTAGCGGGCGCTTTCGCCATCTGGGGTCATCCGAAAATTCGCCATCCCCTTCATTTTAATTACACTGTGCGACAAATCCAACGATTTTTCGAAAAGTGAGCGTCCGATTAGCATATCACCAGAACACTTTCAGACTATGAAAGAGTTTCACTGTAAATTTATAAAAAGAACTTGATAAATGTCTCCTTAGTGCAATATGTACTATCATTAGAACCTTTCAATTTTCGTATTTGTATAATATTGTAAAAGCATCTTAAAACTCATTATACTTGTAAAATTTGTATGCTGCTGATATATTATGTTTTGATCAATGGATAAGTATATAATACAATAGATACATATCTAATGCTAAGCTGCCATTCGCATATGCCCTCCATACTCATGCATGCGTGTAAAGAATAATATAAATAAAAAGAATATTCGCATATGCACATATGTATGTATTATACGTATCAATATCATCGTATTCAATTGTCTTCCTGATTGGACGGACGGACACATATGCAAGTATTGTAAACAGAAGAAAAACCCACATCGCGGATTTCATAATACTGATGAAAACAAAACACAAAGTATCTAAAGCAACACAGTAAATGATTGTTTTTGTCAATATGACGCACTTCCAACACTCAATATTCACTCAACACTCAATTCACTCATCGACTCAAAAGGCTTTGTATGGAATGCAAGAAATGACGCGTTGGAGCAAACATTTGTTGACCAAGCTTACTCATATACACATGTACAATATATTTTATATAGTATATAGTATATGATCCAACAATGTCCAGCATTCAGATTGCGAGACACATACTACATATATGTATATATTTACTTTAAATATGGTTGGATCGGGGCCGGGCGCGTGTGTGTTTAGTACTACGAGTTAGCTACACGTACCTTATAATTCATAAACACCTCATTTATATACAACTTTAGGACGATGCCTCATATAGAGTAGTACATACACACATATACATTAATATATGTATGTATTTCTACACATACGAGTTTTTAAGTATTGTGGACCTGTGCAGAATTTATAATTTTGAATATTTTTAACAGCAACAAAGGAAAGATGATGCCTCATATTCTGTTCTTTTTTTTCAACTCGAATGAATAAAAAAAAAAATTAACAAAACATCGCGTGAACTGCATAATGATCTGATCTACTTAATCCTTATTTCCTATTCAGAAAACTTGAGAGGTAGCTCTTGTGGGTCTCCCACATTATTCTACTCTTATTAATAAGTTGTAGACGCCTGCCAGATCGATCTTTTGTCCATGGTCAGCATCAAATACATGTTTAGCTTTGAATGAATAATCTAACTACAATATTTAGATAGACTGTAGGAACTGCCCAGGCACCAGAGTAAGATTGTGAAGTAAGTAAAATTCTTAGCATTTACCACAATGCTCCATGGCGGCACCCAAGACTCCAGCAAGGAAAGTTGGTGCTTCTATACAGTCAACACATTTTGGCAAATAACATCTTATACTTGGATTACAATGTCATTTTCATGTGTTTGTGTTGAATGTGTTTAAACTCTGATGACTCAAATTCAAAGCATGCTAAGTCAGTGATGCGATGACAAATGAGTATGTACTAAATATTTGTTTTATCATCATAGTAACTTTTGACATTTTGGAATATATTTTTTCTTACACTGATTAAGTTAGATCTAAATATTTTTATGTAAAATATTTAAAGTAGAAAACAAAGTTCATTGAGAAAATATCGTAGTATATTGGAAGGAGCATAGATAATTGGCTTGTCTCCAGCCTCCATCCAACGCACTTACCAAAAAATGGCGAAATATCTAATGCAAATCTTTGTACTTGGCACTAAATTAATTGGACGCGCCTTCGTCAATGCGGTAAGACAAGAAATTGCAGCATCGCAGGAAGCTGCTCGTGCCAAACAAAATGATCATACATCAAGGACCACGGCACGTACTGGCATGTCTTTGGAGGAGGCCAAACAAATTTTAAATGTTAGTAATATCACTGATGGCGAGGAAGTTAGAAAGAACTATGATCATTTATTTCAAAGAAATGATCGCAAAATTGGAGGTTCATTTTATTTGCAAAGCAAAGTTTTTCGCGCCAGAGAACGCATTGATCAAGAACTTCAAGAACTGGCAAATAGCAAGGGTAAACAGAAGGGGGAGAAGATGCGGCAGTAGACATTGCCTCCCTGCCCTCTAAGCACTCCAAAAACAAGATAGATAGGCGCGGAACCACAAATATTAATCAATATGAAATAATTGTTAAATTCAAGTTTTAATGTTTTTTTACTAATTCACACTCTATATTCTGTCTATATCAAATATACATATGTAAAATGTCATGGATAATTAAAAAGATTATTTTTTCTATATGCATTGAATCGTATGAGTCAACATTTTTTTATTCATAAATATCCAATGGGCTTTAATTTTATTTTTTATATTCATTTTTATTACCTTATTTTTTTTTTTTTTTTTTAATTTTCAGTTTATCTTTATAATATTGGTCAACGTTTCTTGGGTATTGCACAACCCTTTGATGCCGCTCGTAATCCTGATGTATCACCACAATGCCGGGCTCAAGTTGAACGCTATTTGTCAGCATTACAGAACTTTGATATGTGGGCCTTAAAAAGTAAGTAAAGTAAAATCGAATACATACATATAAAATTGTATATCTTAAAGTGACATGCAGAAACACACTCAGAGACTCCGGCAATGAAGTGTATAAAAAATTATTGTAGTTGGAATTTAGTTTAATTTGATAACAGTTTTATTGAAAGAATAAAAATCTTGAATTATTAACAACAACAACAGCAATAAGAAACCTCATTGTCAACTTCGCCCCGAAACGCATTGCAACCAAAATGCTTAGTTCAATTCAATACCAACACACAAAAAAACAGTCAGTAGTCATTTTAACCTCAACGCGACTCAAGATGTTAACTATGATGATCTTGAAGACGATAATGATGGTGGTGGTGGTGGTGGTGGTGGTGGTGCTGTTGTTGTTGATGTTGTAATTGTCGATCTGGTCAAAATTACATATTAAAACGTAAAGCGCGCAATGTCAAAATATCAAATGCTCTGCTATTTTGTTCTGAAATTAAACACGCAACACACACATGTATATACAGAATATACGTATATGTATACATATGCACACAGATGTGTGAATCTATGCTATCTACTACTATAATTGCATATGTATGTACAGATGTTTATTAAAACGCAAGTGTAAAGCAAGTTTAGAGAGACATAAACATTTTGCGGCTTCATTGAAGGCCAACCAACGAACTTTACCCACATTTGCCATGATTACAACCACAACAGCAACAACAACAACAACATTATGCTCAAGTTGCAATATAAAAATAAAAATACATATAAGTGAATAGAAGTTTAAAGAACAAACAGCATGAACAACAATTGCAACTGCAACTGCAACAGCAACAACACATTTAGAGTCATCTGATTGACTAGACTTTGATATCAAAGAACTTAAGTTGCCTTGTGCATAGAGAAATAAAAAATACTGCCAACAAATAACATTGAAATCTTCAATACCCTACACGTGATTTGTATTATAGACGAAATTATTAAACAAAATTGATTGATTATTTAAAGAATATACAAAGCAACCTTGATGAATTTACCCATGTCCATACGTCGGACGCTGTGATAGATTAGATCGTGAAGTTGCGCATTGATCTGCCTATGTAGTATTTCCCGGAAACCATAAGAAGAACTATTGTTTTAGTAGACTCGGTTGATTTCGGGACGGGTGAAGTGTGTGTTTCGAAACATATGCAACTCAAAAATATTCGTAATTTTGCTTAAGACTCCAAAGATCAGTAAGCAGTATTTTGTTGTATTGTACATATTTTTTATCAAAATGATAAGGGACATGGGGTTTGTGGGTATTTCATAGCTATAGCTGGCTATAGCTATCTTAAAAGTCAATCAAGCATACTCAAGTCTTTTTGTGTTATTTAAAATGTTTCAAACTTCAAAATGAAAACATCTTGGGATAATAGAATATTGAAAACTTAATGGGTGGAACCATTATGAACATTGACAAAAAAGATTTTATTTTAATGATTTCTGAAAATATTTTTTTGATATATATACACATGTACATATGTATCTGATTTTGATATATTGTCATTATTTGTCATTAAAAATTAAGTCAAGTCTATTGTGTGTTATCAATATAATATTACATTTCGAGTCACACTAAATAATCCACTTCCAAGCATTCATCATAAATATTTGAAATTTGCAAATCAAATTGCGTCTAGGCTAGACGATTTCAGTGATGATGGTAAGGATTGCTTTATCGCCTTGGAACGGATTACCATTTATAAGAGATATGTGGTTTTAATGTACGTCTTGAATGACATACTCGTCCGCTACAGCTTCGTACTTTACTATTGTGTCGTAGATATCAGACAAAAAACAAACGATGATTTATTTGTGATATTCTTGTTAATCAGTTAATCAAGTGATGTGCCACGTTTGAAGGGCATTCGATTGAAATTTATTATGTATCGTCGTCATTCGATTTGCAGTGATGCAATTAACATAATGAAAAGATCAAACAATTCTAAAAGGCTTTATAGAGAAATCATATTCATACCCGATCCACATGAATTGAAATATGATTATGTTTTCTACAAATATGTCCAAGCGGCTATCAATGACATTCTCTTCAAGAAACTAGATATGACAAGTACTTAATACTTTTGAACCCCATCTCAGACGTTTTGCCCATTAGCCAGAATTTAAGAAATTAAGACAAAACATCGAAGCTTTCTATGAAGTGGACTTCAAAATGTTAACAGAATAACGTCATTACGGGAAGGATCTATTTTTCTATAACTGCACTATGGAAACTCTAAATACCTTCTTTGAAATCATTTATACGAATTTGGAAATCTATGATGCCGACGATTGTTGTCGTACGTTAATATTTACATGTATACTTGCACTTATTATAATTTATGATAAGTGAACAAGGGATTTCCTCTTATATTTTCATACAATTATTTGGTTTTTTTTTTTTATCATGAAAAATTGCAAATATAAAACTCTTAAGTTATCAATTTAATAAATATTATATATTTGATAACATATGCGAAGTGTATTCAAGCAAATGGTGAGAACAAAGATTGTGTGTTTTTTTCTTGGCCATGATAGAGTGTTTTCTTGACAATTTTCATGAAAAACTAGTTTTCATGGTTACATATTTTAACTTTATGTCTCTATGGAGTGTGTGTTTGTGCAAAAATCACTATCAAGGTCGGTTGCTATTGAACAGCAGAGACAAAAAAAAAAAAAAAAAAAAACTTATCTTAAACTATATGTCTATATGAAGAAAAATCTTAACACACATAAACAAATTTAAATTTCTACATTCAAATTTTAATAATGACAATGATATAATCTGATCTGATCTGATCTGATCTTTGTGCAGTGCATGATGCCAGCGGAAAATTAACATCGGGTGTATTAAATGGCAATATAAATCAACCCGGAGACTTTGATCAATGCATGAACATTATCTACGAATCAACAAGAAGACAACATCACGCCAACCAAGAATACAATGAAGATAATGCGAATAGTAATAATAATGATGATTATGGTAATGATAATGTTGCTACCAAAAAGGATTTATCAACAATACGTGGCCAATATTGTTTGGCCTATGCACAGCCAGTATTGCCACACAAATCCAAACGTTTGCAAACGTTTTTTAAACTTGTACAATCTCATGGTCCCTTCAGGAGTGAATTCAATGATGTAAGTACACTTATTTCTTTCTTTAATTCCTCTCTTTCGATTTCAACTTCATTATCAGATAGTTTAGAATATGATTAATAGTCCTTCTTTATGATCTGTTTGTTCGTATACATAGTTTATAATATGATTTATAGTCCTACTTTATGATCTGGTACATATATAATTACATACATATGTAGATAGATGTTACTCAAACCTGTTGAACATTGTCATTATTATGATGTATGTACATACCAGAGATGGGCAGTGAAGGACGACAATTAAGTTCGCAAAGCTTTTTGTAATAATGAGTAAACGTGTCGTGAAAGAAAGATTCGTTGTCTCTATCGCTCTGAAGTGAAAACAACAACGTTATGCATAAGAACGTTAGAGACAACGAATCTTTCTTTCATGAAACGTTTGCTCATTATTGCAATTTATAATACTGAGCATCCATATCAGTGCGAATGGATCACATTATCAAATACACATTGTGATGATGTTTGTAACATCGGAAGTCATCTAAAGCACAAATTGACATAATTCATCTGCCATCCATTTCTATTCATACTTGATTGTCAGTTTCAGAATGGAATGCAGATCCCGCTATCTCGTTTCATTGAATATTATTATTATACCTATATTAATATAGTTGTCGCATAAACTGCCATACAATTTGTAGTTTTCCTACGGTCAATTTCTTTATTTTTATACTCATCACGGGAGTGAATAGTATTATAAGTTTGTCATGAAGTTTGTAGCACACAGAAGAAGACATCATAAAGTATAAATATTTCTGATCGGCTCGATGAGACGAGTTAATTTAGCCATGTCCGTCTGTTCGCGAAACTAGTCACTCAGTTTTTGAGCTAGGGTTACCAGTAGGGGTACCTCCCATACAAACCCACATTCGATGACAAACTTATAGCGAGTAATTGTACAATAAAGTGCCACTCAAACTGTGTTCTTTGTGGATACTCAAACTGTACCAGAGAGAATATAGTGATGCCAAGAAAGGAACGTTGGATGCAACCCGGAGGAGCGTGAAGAGTATTACATCTTTGGCATAGCCAATGATACCCTTCTTTCTGCTTTCTCATAAAGTGTGAAAGGAATGTAAGCTTTGGTGAAATGAAATTTCAGTTCTGTATTAGTTTTTTAACAAGTTTTAAATACGTATCCCATCCATTAACTTAAGCGCATATGTATTGTATGTATATAGGAAATATATGGAATGCTTTAGTTTACTGTATGACCATATCGAGGCACTTCTATAGCCACAATCATACTTACACATATTTTTAAATAGAAAATTTCAAATATTTCAACATTGAACTTGAAATTTGTTTTAAGTTGTTATACATATATCAATAACAAAAAAAGTAAATAAATAAATACAAAATTTGTTTTATCAAAACATATGCAAATCGTAACATGAAAGACTATACTATCCGTAAGATAATTTATTGAAACTTTTTGTTTGTCATCATCTTTTCTAATTTTATTATTTTTGTATTTTGTTACTCGCTTCAAATGTTTTAACACACAATGTACACACACACTTCATGAGTTCAATGCTCTCATCATCGCTTTTTATTATTGTAATTAATTAAAAGTTTATTGATTACCTCGTTTTCTCTCTTTAATATACAAATAATAGCCGATCCGATGTTATCATAACAAGAATTAAACATTATAATCATTTGTTTCATTGAATACATAGCCCAGTCAAATAAGGATGTTTCTGCGGAATGAAACCGAATAAGCTGAAAATTGGTACACATGTTTGTTTTAGCATTTTACATATGACCTCAGGTCTGTGTGGTGTACGCCTGTCAAGATACGCAAGGTCAAAGATGACAAAAATCAGTTTTTTGTAAATATCTTGTTTCCTATGCCTTAAATGACAATTAATGTTTAGACAGAAGTTGTAGAGCATAAAATTCTCTACAGATTTGTTCTTGGCCATTTTTTTATGCAGTTAACCGTTCTTGAGATAGAGTGCAAGCAGTAGCGATTGGTCGTGTATACAGTGGCAAACAAAAATGTGTAAATATCGTAACTTTTAGATATTTTGGTTTGTAGGATGCAAACGGCTCAATAGAAAATTATGAAAAAAATAGCAGGTATTCCATAAACAATTAGAAAAAGATTCCTAAAGTCATTATAGTGAAAAATAAAATTGGTGAGATAATAAAAAATAAAAACCAGGGCTACCTGTATTTAATCAAAAATGGCTCCACAAAGTCGTTAAAAATGCGTATCTGGCCTTAGTTCATTATGAGACCCTTTATTCTATTCTCAAACTACTTAATCCGTCATTACACCCGGAATTTGAGAATCTAGGAGGAAAAAATGTGTACCAATTTTCAGCTTATTTGGTTTCATTCCGCAGTTTGCTCTTTTTTCGCCTTATTTGACTGGGCTATATAATATTTCAGTAGACTTCGTGATCATTATAAATGAGTTTACTTACATATGTAGTTACTTAGTATGTGTAAACTGCCTTCGAAAGATCTATAATTTTGTATAATTTATAAAAATTTGTATTTGCATTATGTTTAGGACATGTAAACCTTTTTAATTACAATTTCGGCATATCTTACACTTGTTTCAATTTTTCTTTAATCATAAAGCCCGGTCATCGTGTACCACGTTATTCACTTATAAATTGGGGCCTTTGTGTACCTTCCGGCTGTACATACCGTGATGTCGAGTATAGTGTAAAGGAATATCTATCTAATATGACTGCAGCGACTGGCATTGAGTTTGAAGTACGCGTTGAACCACAAATGTGCCAAACATCAGAAAAGATACCTTGGGATAGTAATACAACATGGGCAGTACGTTTCTTTGTGGCAATACTTTCGGTAACGGCACTCTCAACCATCTATGATCGGTGTACAAAAACACAAAAACAAAGTAAATTCAAAAATTTGTTTTCTATTTAGTTAAACTAACCTCATTTGGTTAAATTTTTAGATGACTGGTGTACAGCATTCTCATTAGATAAGAATCTGCGTTGGCTCTTTAGCACAAAAGCTTCGCCAGATGATATTGAGGCTGTCCATGGCATACGCTTTCTTAATGCCCTCATGTTACTCTTCTCGCATAAGTCGATGGCCATGTTCTTTAATCCCTATAACAATCGTACAGAGATGTCTGAAAGTTTAGGCCGCCCATGGACGGTTATTGGACGTGCCGCTTCGCTTTATACAGATCCGTTTTTGCTATTCAGTGGCATGTTGACAGCATATTCTTTATTTGGACGACTTATGAAAAAGCAACCGATACGCTTAAAGAACGAATATATAAGCCGCCTTATGCGGTAAGTTATTTCAGGGATCATCATCAGCACACAATATTATGTTTATTATCTATGTAATTTATATACTATGATTACAGTATTGTCCCACCACTTGCTGCTTTGATATTATTCTGTACTTTTGTTCTACCCATGTGGGGTTCTGGACCACAATGGAATCTAGTCGTTGGCCATCATGCAGATATCTGCAAACGTAATTGGTGGCGTAATTTACTCTTTATACACAATTACTTTGGCTTTAGTGAGATGTGTTTGACGCATACACATCATTTGGGCATTGATACCGAACTATTTGCTATAGCACCTATTCTAATTTTGAGTCTATGGAAGTGGCCACGTAAAGGATTATTCACTTTGTTGTTGCTTTGTGCAATCGGTACAATGGCACGTTACTATACGACAATTGTTAATCAACTCTCCAATTATATATATTTTGGCACCAAGTAAGTAGTTGACGCACACTCCTTTTTCATATCTATCTCTATCTCTTTCACTTTGTATTTTGTTTTTTTTTTTTTTTTCAGCATACAACGCCTCTTCCGTACTGCCGATTATATGTATTCCTTTCCACCTCATCGATCCACAGTTTACATTATGGGTATATTGCTAGGCTATGGCCTCCGTAAATATCGCGGCTTTCAGTTGAGCAATACACAGTTGCGTGTTGGCTGGCTGGTGGCAATCATTTGTGTGTTAGCCTCTTTGCTGGGACCAGCACCAATGGGTGACATTAATTATGAATATAATGCAACACATGCTGCTATATATGCAGCCTTTGCACCGATTGCTTGGTGTTTGTTCTTTGCTTGGATTGTTTTTGTTTCACATAATGGCTATAAGAGTAATTACAATAGAAATAAAAATCTAAATCAGAATTTTTCAATTGAATTTATATACAAATACAATACAAATATATTTATTGATTTTTACTTTTAGATAAATTTACCAATATGTTTGCGTGGAGAGGCTTTCAAGTCTCAACAAAATTATCGTATGCTATTTATTTGACACAATTTCCAGTCTTCTTCTTTAATGTCGGCCGAAGACGCCATATACATCATTATTATAATTTTGTTTCCATCATTGTAAGTATTATTTATTTATGTATTTATTAAAGTTAAATTAAAAACAAAAACTAATACTCCCACCTATGGCCTTGGGCTTTCTGAGGAAGGAGAATCGGACTCCCCTACAACGAAGTCGTTGAGACCAGTCAATCACTACGCTATAGAGAAGTATTCGCCATGGGGTAATTTGATATATAGTCACCACGTCACTGCGGCCTATTGTTACAAACCCCATAACAGATTCTCACATTCATCCCGCAATCTTCTATAGAGATGAGCCTGCAATATCTGTTCTTGTAATGGTTGCCTGCATGTTGAAGAGGTTGGTCTAAATTAGACCATAACAGTGGTAAAGCAAATGTACTACTGTTCCATCTCCTCCATTACAATTATTCTTGATATTTGTTTGCTTATTTTATAATTGTACCATAACTCTAAAATCTCCTGTTAAGAAATCTGAGACTTATGTACATATACTGATACGTTTCCGAGGTAACCCTAGTATCTTTTGAGACATGCGGGTTGAATCTTGTCTTTTTAGTAGTATTAAGCAGTCTAGTTTCAATGAGATCCCGAAAGCGCTGAGTGCACGATATATGTATATTGCATGGTACAATAATACATGGTATATAGTATATATACAGCGCAAACGACAAATATAAAATTTGCACAATTTTCAGCGTAAGTTGGCAATGATACAAATTGGACATACGAGCTTTGTTCAAAAAGTATTGCGAATTTTGAATTTAAGCGGGCTACGTACTATATATCCGATTTTTGATTTTTGGGTAGCATTATGATGGTACTCATGTCCCCCACTTATGCTAACAAAGTCGATCATTTTGACCGTTTAATTAACAGCCGTTTTGCTTGGACGTGTTTTGGCTCGTCTTCGATTTTTGGTTTTTTCGGTCTTGGCTCATCCGGCAGCTTCCATTGAGACATTGAGATGATTGAGCTTTTGTTTACACGTCATAACTATAAACCCATGATTTGTCACCAGTTATGACCCTCTGGAGCAAATTTGGGTCGTCGCGGACTGCGTCCTACAGCTCCTGAGTAATGTTAACGCGATGCTGTTTTTGGTCGAAATTGAACAATCAAAATCGGATATACGTAGCCCCCTTAAATTCAAAATTCGCGATACGTTTTGAAAAACCTCGTATGAACATAATGTGCAAATTTTTGCACAGTAATCATATCGCCTGTCGATTCCTCTTTGCTGTTTCTAAGAAATATCTTCACATTCTGCGCTATATTTTTTATTTCGCATGCAACCTCACTCTACTCACTCGTTGTTTGTCCATTTCGTTTGTGGATGTGTGTGGGAGTGAGGAATGTTACAAAATTTGATTTGACTCAAAGAGCGCCAACCTCAAAAAAAAATAAAAGCAAGTCAGAGTTACCAAAGAAAAATCGACGATAATTGACTCAACAAAAACTCTAGGTATAAACTTTGACTTACCTCATCAGGCGCCGGCCACACTTTTCTACAAATGAAAATTGCCAGAGAGCCGAATTGCCGTATGTAATAATTGTCATAAAGGTTTACGCAGACTTTTTCTGCCATGTGTATGTATGTAGAAGTGGAGAACTATGGATAGCACTATCGGCACTATCGATGGTTGAGCGCTATCAAAAAATAATTAATATGTCTCAAAACGAAGTATTAATTATTTTTTGAACATTTTGGATGTTGCATATGCCATTATTTCTAGATAATCAGCTAAATGAAGTCAGTTTTTATATTTGTTTTATAATTTATAATTCAACTTACAATATTTTTTCCTTTTTCCCTTATTATTTTAGCTTGATACAAACGAATTTATTTCAATATTTTTGGCCTCCGTCGTGCTAACCGTACTTTTTGATGCGCCATTCCAAAATCTTAAGAAAATTTTATTTAAACGCGTTGCGGCTACAACAAAAACTACGACAATAACAAATAATACGATTAATTCTGCTGCCGTCGAACGCATCATTACGCTACCGACTGCGGCGTCAATAAACAGCTGTGATTTAACGAAGACTCCAAAGCCAACAATTTTACAACATGAGCACGCCGATTAAAATTTTAGTCGTTAAGTGGAATGTATTGTAATTATTATTATTTAATTTATAATTGTGTATATTGTATGTATATGTTTGTGTAGTTTTTATCGTATTACTAAATTATAAAGACAACAAAATAACAAATCGAGCCGTAACCGCGAAAATAACGTAAGCGCCAAAAAGCAAATTTTTCAGGAGATGTTTTTTCTACCGCTCTTTACTGTGGCTGGGAACGTTAACGATAACATTTATAATAGCTCAGTAACTGTAGTGATTATCGCTATAATAATTTACTTGGTGATGAGTTAGTATCTCTAGAACATAATTACATTAGAAGAAATTTTTCGAAAAAAAAAATAAATGGCGCTTACGATATTTTCGCTGTTAGGGCTCGGAATGCTGAAATGCCTAATTAAATTAAATTATTACATTGTATGTTATTGATAATAAGATGACAATTCATCATTGTACGTATACATATATGATCCGACCGAGCATTTCATCCAACGAAAAGTAACTTCATCCTTACCAACAAGAACAGCCAACATCTGTTAACGATTGGATAAGGACTCCACTGCATTATTATGTTATATCAATTTATTTTTAAATAATGATCTAATCATTGTATTGGTATCTAATGCTCTAATACAATTTATACAGTTCGTTCTACTTTCTATCGCTTTGAATTAAATTTTATTTGTATTTATACCAAATAATTAAGATAACAAGAAAAATCTTTCTATAAAAGCCATAATCGTTAACCTTGTTTATGTATGTATTTACTTATGTACATACATATATAGTATATATATATAGTGAATTACTGTCGAAACGGGGAGTATTGCCACCAAGCATAGTGCAGGTTACTTAGATACATACATCCATAGATATACATACATACTTATATGGTACATGTACGTGGATTTATGAATATACATACAAGCATGTGCTTTTCCAATAATTTTGTATTTCGAATTTCAGTGAAGCAGCAAAAGAGCGGGAAATATTCGTGAGATTTCTTTTTAATTTTTGTTAATTTTATATAATTTAACTTAATAATTAATAACTTTTACGCTTGGTCAAAATAGTTTAATAGATTATAAAGTTTATAAAATAAAAATAAACGGATTAATATAAGAAAACAACACAAGAAAGATTGGTTTTTTTTCTTTTGTGGCACTTACTTATTAGAAGCCGAACTCTTTGAAGACTAGGATATTCTGGCAAACTTGCGCCACTGAAGAACTCGTCATTTTTTGTTGGTTTTAACAAAATCTAAGTTGTAAAAACCTCCTTTTAAATTAGTGTTCTTATTAGAAAAAGTTTTTTGTCACTCAAACTGTGTTC